>OZ023324.1:23283217-23446205 GCA_964007375.1 Ophion obscuratus
AAGGGTGGGAGCGAGGAGAGAGAGAGAGAGAGAGAGAGAGAGAGAGAGAGAGAGAGAGAGAGAGAGAGAGAGAGAGAGAGAGAGAGAGAGAGAGAGAGAGAGAGCGAGAGAGAGAGAGAGAGAGAGAGAGAGAGAGAGAGAGAGAGAGAGAGAGAGGGAGGGAGAGAGAGAGAGCGGGGGGGAGAGACAGAGAGAGAGAGGGGGAGAGAGAGACAGAGAGAGAGAGAGAGAGAGACGGAAGTGAATCTGGTTATCTTCTCCCCCTCTCCGTACTTCCGGGTCGAAACTTTGGGGTATAAATTCGCGGCAAGTTTCAGCCGAAAAAGATCAACACATTGCAAGAGGAAAGAGAGAAGAAGATGACGAGATGGAAGGAAGTAAAGCCGGGGCAAGATATTCTCACGCGAGAATATAACGGAACCAATTAAAGGCGGCTGAAATCGGACGCTCGTTTATGCATCGCGGGATTCTCCTCACCCTGCTAAGCTACGATTCTCTTTCTTCGCGAGATTCTACGGGCTACAGTGGATTCGGCGCGAGGAGTCGGGGCCGCATCCCGCTCGCTATCACAAGATTTTATTATTCGAGTGCGCGTTTGAAAGCGCGTTTTGTCGTCGGGTTTTATTCAAAAATTCTGGCCAGCAGTAATTCTCCGGGCGTCTCCGACGATCGAACCCAGCAACGGGGCCTTCTTATTTTCTTCTTTCTTTCATTTCACAATGTGTTTCCCAGGCCGTTTAATGTATACTCTGTACTTTCTCGTTTGCTTGCTTCATCGGGTTTATTCACTTTGTTTCCTTTCTCTTCATTTGTTTGCTCTATTTGAATTTGGTTGGATTTATCTGCATTGTTTGTTTCTTTGCTTTGTTTTCCTTGTACGGGCTTCTTTACTTGCTTCGCTCGAGTTTGCTCGCCGTACGTAGTTTTGCTTAGTTTGGCATATCTAGCATATCGACCGAAGAAAGGTCGATATGGTAGCGTTGAACGGGTTCGATTGCTTCACTTCGTATCTTTACTTCCTTCGTCCTTTGTCCTTCGTTTGCTTTGCCTCCTGCCTTCGTATGCTCACTTCACTTTTGTTTGTATTCATTCGTCCGTTATCGAGTGAGGCGCGTGGCTACACACACACGCGTATACCACCACACTCGAAGCATATACATGTCTGATCGCGGAGTGCCACAGATACATGAGACTGTTACAATACTGTAAAATATTGGAAAATGTGATTAATTCAAATACCATATTATTTTATTTGAAAATCTCTTGTGTTCTCTGAATATGTACATTATCCTTCAAATAAAATTATATTCCATTGAAATCATTCTATATACAATGCGTAGGTGTACACGGAGAGAATTAAAAAGTAATTTTTGTCGTGAATTTCACGGTAAAAATTACCGTGATGTATTTCAATGAAGTGACAAGTGGGAAAAACATAATAATTCGTATGCGACAAGTTTTTTTTAACTCAAGTTACAGAAAATTTCAAGTACGTAGCTAAAATTTTACCTACTGTCGGTTAAAAATTACCAATCGCACCGTACGATATTTTTACTGTACTGCACAGTAAAATTTACCTGCGTCAACCTCAGAAGAAAAAATTCCTATAAGGCTGGTAAAACTATATTTATATATATTCCCCTCTGTGACCGTTTCTTTCCTCTACTGTTTTTGTTTACCTTTTTTCTCTACCTTTCTCCCCGTTCCACCCCTCACGCGGGCCCAACCGACTTCTCCCTTTGTCATAATTTCGTCGCGATATGCCGAAGAAAAACATTTCACGACGAATATACGCAACTGGGTTTCGAACCCGGGACCTCGCATCCGCAGTTTCAGAGGCGAGCACACTAACCACTTTTTTTTTTTTTGAAAAATGTTTATTGTTGTTGGATTATAAATTTCTTTGGTTCAGGATTACAATAAACAAATAAAAAGAAAGCCGTACATCTTTGGGTTTGTTAATACAAATGCCTACGCGCTTGTAGGACTCGTGTAATTGCACTTATCTTCTAGTCTTATTGCTAGGTTTATCGTACTAGGAACTATCGCTTGCTTAAGGGGTAATGTTACCCTGAGAGTTATATGTGCACTGACGGGCACGTAGTAAGGCACGAGGAAAACGGAGAAAAACCTTAACATAATTTTGATTGTCAGTATATAAATCTGTGGCTTAAATTTAATAAAGACTATTTATTATACAGTATATACAGGTTGGATTACATCTATGGGTAACAGGGGTAGTCTTAATATCTAAATTGCCGCAGTATGTTTGCTCTGTTGAGCTTCCATTGCCTTTTTCTTACAATTAGGTTTCCTATGTGGGCTGAGTTGCGGTTTAGCCACCAGTATTTGTCGAACTTGAGTCTATGGAAGTCATAGAAATCGCGAGTGGGGATCGCTGTCGAGCCTGTGAACTTTTCTCTGTTGTTTATTGGGTCGTTGTGTTTTAGTGTGATTCGCTTATTGGCCTTATTTCTTCTCCAATGATAAAGAATGGGGATGTTGTCTGCGTTTTGTATTAGTCCTTTATCGTCACAGTATATGAATGCTTGTGGCGTTGTGTATCCTATCTTGATTTGCCTGTCAGAATCTCGCGCGTCTTGGTTGCTTAGGGAGTTAATTATTGCGTTGTTGATATGCGGTAATTTGCTGAAGTAATCTCTGGTGAGGCGCAGCGTAAATGAGTCGATTCTTGGGACATTAGCAAGATTATATATTTGCTTGTTGCTGATGAGCTGTTTGTATTCAGTGTGGGTTGATCTATACATACCTAGGCATGCTCGTAAACATTTTCTTTCGAATACTCTTATTTGTTCAATTACTGTGTGGTTAGAGTTCCACCATACAGGTGCCGCATAGGTGATAATTGGCCTTATTAGTAGAAGGTATAAGATAATTTTGGTTCGGCTAGATAGATGTTTGTTATCGAAGATAGCGCTGTTGGCTTGGAGAGCGTTTTTGGCTTTATTGAGTTGTGTTTTTAGGTGGATGTTGCCTCTGATTAGGTAGTCTAAGTGGAATCCTAGGTACTTTACTGTTTTGTTGTGTGGGACGTAGACTTTGTCAATAGTTCCTGGCTTCGTTATTTGTATGCGGAAATTCGCGTTACCTGCTTTGTTTTTTGCTGATAAATGGTGTAATGGTTTCCTGAATAAAATTGATTCACATTTGAGGGAGTTGACGCGAAGGTTCCAGTTTATGTAGTATTGATTTACTTTTTCAGTGATTTCCTCAAGGTTAGTTCTCACGATTGAGGTTCGGTTGCTTTTTGTATATATTATGACGTCGTCAGCAAAGGCGATAGCTGATGAGTTTGTGTCGTTATTTAGCCCAAATAATTTCAGGAGGTCACAGGTAAAGATGTTAAATAGAATTGGTGAATTGACGGTGCCTTGTTGTAGGCCCTCTCTTATGTTGAATGTTACGGATGAAGTGTTTGTTCCATCCCATGTAACAAAGGTTTTGTTTGAGATCATGTCCCATATGATATAGGTGAGCCAGTCAGGAAAGTTTTTTTTTTTTCAGTTTGAAGAGCAGGCCATCTATCCAGACCGAGTCGAATGCTTTTTCGAGGTCGAGCAGGGTTGCTCCGATTAGTTGGCTGTTCCCAACCCCCTTGCTTATGTCTGACAAGAGTTTGTGCATCGCATGTGTGGTCGAGTGTTCGTGTTTAAAGCCGAATTGTGTATCGGGGATGATGTTGTTATTGCTGCAGTGTGTTAGGATTTTGGCGTTAATGATGGCTTCGTATACTTTGCTGAGGCTGGGTATAAGGCTTATCGGTCGATAGCTGGCTGGGTCATTTGAGTTTTTATTCTTTTTTAGGATTGGTAAGACTTTAGCTTTTTTCCAACTTTTCGGGAAATAGAAGTTATTAATGGCGTTGTTAGCGAGGATGGTGAGGGATCTTATCATGTTTGTCGGAAGATGTTTGAGTACGATGGGGGGGGGGGGGATATTGTCTAGACCCGATGATGTTTTGTTAGGTAACTGTGAGAGTATTTTGCTTACCGAGTCAAAGTTGCAGAAGGGGCTGGGTATCGCAATTCCTCCATTGGGGTTCGTGGCTTTGTTGTTGTCAGTGAAGGTGAGTATTGTTATATTATTGTTCCGGTTATTGGTGAAGCGGTTTTTTATTTCATCAGCAGTGTTGATTACGTGATTGGCAAAGCGGGTCCCAGTATTTAGATGTCGGGGAGAGTTGATTTGTTCATAATGTGCACCAATGGAGTTAAGTTTTTCTTTGACTGAGGTAAAAATTATGAAGTTATTTTCCTTTTGGGCTTCGTCGATGTTGCAGGAACTTCTTTGCAGTAGTTCGAGATTATTTTCATCTATATGGATATTGTCTAGCAGTAGAGGTTGTTTAGGTCTGAGGAGTCTGTTGATGTTTGGGAAAAATGAGTCGCACGATAACCACTCGACCATCGCACCGGTTCCTTAATAAAATGTATTTTTTCTTCAAAGACTGGTGCGATAATAATCATAATAATAATCAACCTGTTTGTTTTTTGTTCGGAAATTTTGTTTCTTTCATATAAATTGGTATAATCAACAAACGGATAAAGAAAGAAATTTAATTATTAGAATTTATTTTTCATTTAATACTACTATTTTTTTACAATACATTTCGTACCGTCGTAAGCTCGAGTGATGTGACTAATTTGCGCACATATTATTTTGTCATAATTTAAAATCGTAAAATCGTATTCACTCTTAAACATTTCATAAGCCGTTGATGCAAGCAGTTTAGACGAATTTTTTTGGGAACTTCCATCGCGCCGTATAAGGAATAGATAGAAACGGAAACGAGACCGCGCACCCCTACTTAGCGCCACCGCCATAACATTCTGAAGTGAAAGGTATGAGGGGAATTTTTACCATGCAGTGCCTCAAAATTTCCGTACCGTACCGCATGATAATTTTAACCAAGCGCGCACGATAATTTTTACCGCGAGCACAATACATTTTCCGATAACATTCATTAAATTTTATAATAAATCTTAAAATAACTGTTATAAAGACGATACATTTTTTATAGACATTTTTGAAAGGCATAAAATAATAAAATACACAGTAAAATTTCGCTGATATTATATATTTTTTAAATTTAAGTTTTGCGTATTTTGTTACACATGAAAATTTACTACACTTCGCACAAAAATTTAGGGAGCAAGAAAAAAATCCAAATTTTTGGGGGATTTTCAACAGGCTGTAACTCATACAAAAATGGTCGTACAGCAAAAAAAAAAAAGTAAATTGTAGCTCTAAGTGTCTAGTTTTCGGATCTGAGTTTGAAAATTTTTTTTTGAAAATATTTTTCGAATAATCATAAGAAAACCACCGAAAAAAAAATGTTCGAAATTTTTTTGGTTCTTTTTTTTAATCTACGGACGTGGAAATTTTTTTTTCGACTTAACCTCTATATGGACCGGATAGCTTGTTTATTCAGCTTTAATTTGGTTTTTTAAAAATCTCGATACGAGCGTTTCTCGCTGAGATATCGGTGTTTGAATGGAAAAAGATCATTTTGTCTTTGATTACCAATATCTCAGCAACCAATGATCGCACAGAAATTTTGAGGTTGGTTTCAAAAACTTGAATAAATTCTCTACAAGGATTGGCAATTGAATTTTGAAAAAAAAAATTTTTTTTCAATCATTACATGAATTTGAAAAAGCGACCAAAAAAGGGCTTTTTGTGGTTTTTTGGAAAATCAAGCGCCCAATCAAAAATATTGCGGAAACCACTAATGTTAAGTGTGCCTTTTACTGTTCAATATACCCACAAAAACCCTACGAAGTTTCAATTTAATCCAGCCAACCGTTTTTTTTTCCCACTTGATCGAATTTTTGAAAAAATTAAAGGAGCAAGAATTTCGCTCTGAAAATGTCACAATTTTTATCAAAAATGAAAAAAAAAAAAAAATTCATTTTTCTCTCAATTCTGTATTAGTGACTTGGAAAATTTAAGAAAAAAAAAAAATCGAAAATTTTTGAAAAAAAAACTTGCCTTGGCGGTCAACTTTTAATTTATTCAATTAATTTGTGACTAGGAAAATTAAAGTGCGGAAGAGGAAAATCGGTGAGAAAGTGAGTCGCTACATTTCTTTAATTTAGGGCCAATTGAAAAAAAAAAAAAAAAATTTTAAATTTTTTTTTCAAAAATTTTGGAATTTTTTTTATCAAAAATTTTCGATTTTTTTTTTTTTCTTAAATTTTCCAAGTCACTAATACAGAATTAAGAGAAAAATGAAAAAAATTTTTTTTTTCATTTTTGATAAAAATTATGACATTTTCAGAGCGAAATTCTTGCTCCTTTAATTTTTTTAAAAATTCGATCAAGTGGGAAAAAAAAACGGTTGGCTGGATTAAATTGAAACTTCGTAGGGTTTTTGTGGGTATATTGAACAGTAAAAGGCACACTTAACATTAGTGGTTTCCGCAATATTTTTGATTGGGCGCTTGATTTTCCAAAAAACCACAAAAAGCCCTTTTTTGGTCCCTTTTTCAAATTCATGTAATGATTGAAAAAATTTTTTTTTTTTCAAAATTCAATTACCAATCCTTGTAGAGAATTTATTCAAGTTTTTGAAACCAACCTCAAAATTTCTGTGCGATCATTGGTTGCTGAGATATTGGTAATCAAAGACAAAACGATCTTTTTCCATTCAAACACCGATATCTCAGCGAGAAATGCTCGTATCGAGATTTTTAAAAAACCAAATTAAAGCTGAATAAACAAGCTATCCGACCCATATAGAGGTTAAGTCGAAAAAAAAATTTCCACGTCCGTAGATTTAAAAAAAAAACCAAAAAAATTTCGAATATTTTTTGTTCGGTGGTTTTCTTATGATTACTCGAAAAAAAAATTTCAAACTCAGATCCGAAAACTAGACACTTAGAGCTACAATTTGCTTTTTTTTATTTTTCCTGTACGACCATTTTTGTATGAGTTACAGCTTGTTGAAAATCCCCTAAAAATTTGGATTTTTTTCTTGCTCCCTAAATTTTTGTGCGAAGTGTAGAAAATCTGGTAAAATGTTCTATCTGAAGAAGAAATTTCATTTTATTTTCGTGAAAATCTGTGTTCTACCCAGCAATAATAAGCGAATTTTCAGGGTTGTCATCTGGTTACCGTTACTGCACGGTAATTTTTAACATTTAATTCTCTCCGTGTATGGATGAAATAATTAAGCGGTTGCGACAATATTTTCTATTTTATACCAAAATATAATCAATAGACTGAATTATTTCCTTACTACATCGAAACGAATATGCCATGAGACGTAAGTTTTTCAATTTGTTTTAAATCTTAAAGAAAAAGTGAGCCTTAGAATGATCATCCACGATAATAGTGGAGAGAGTATCAGATATCCAATGGAATATCCATGGAGAGAATATCAGATATTCAACTGATAAGAACAGATACTACACTTTGATCTTAGCCACAGGCCAAGAAGCGATACTCTTTAAAATTTCTACGGCGTTTAAGTAGATTTTCGGTTCGCGCTACGCTTACGAGAAACGAGCGCGCGTGCGGCTTCTAGCGGTTACTCCGAGAACTACGGGTTTCCTCACACCTATCATTTCGGTGACGCGCGGCCATGATTTGGTTGAATTTTTCCAACCCAATGCGCAAGAAACAAATTTTATTTTCGCACAATTTTTTAACCGATTTAGACATTTGCTTAATATTATTCGATAAAAATAAAATATTAATATTTTAACGAATAATGTACTTGGAAATCAATATCGGATATGGTGCAAAAAATAAAATAACATATTTACTCAATAGAAATTTTATCCGAATTAAACGAGCGAAATTCAATTTTTCTTGTGTACTTGAATCAACAATATTCATGTTATGAATTGGAACGCTTTTTTGTTCGTCGCAGAAAATGCATTCCAAACGACACTACTCACACAAATTAAGGGATATTTGGAAAATTCCAAATTTTTTGCTATTTTTCAACTTTGGCTGATTATCATTAACACGTGAAAAAAAGACTTTTTAATTTTTTTACTTCTATTTTAAAAAAATCGATTTTTTTTCAATTTTTTCTTGGTAATTGATGTCTTTGGATAGAAAAATTACGCATTATTGCCGAAAAAACCATTTTGAAGTTGAAAAAATGAATGAAAATCGAAAAATTGCTTGTTACGGTGATTTTTGACAGAAACGATAAATTTAAACCTTCGGGGCACAGAGAAAAAAGAATCGCAGCGTTTTGCAACTTTGAGGGTTTTTTGGGGACACTTCGAGGTTAAAAAATTACCGACGATATCCTTCGTTCATGCATTATATCCAAAGTTATACCAAATTTTCCAAATATCCTTAAATTCGCAAATTTTCAACTTTTTTTTAGTCAACATCATCACTCCGAATGTTTTTTTTTATCAATAGCTACTAATTGCATGTCATAAAGAATGTTTTGCAGTTTCCGAAACCCTACTTTCATTTTCTGTACGATCATTAGTTCCCGAGTAATTGATTATCAAAGTAAAAATGGACTTTTTTGCTTTGATCGACTCCGCGCAAAATCATCGTACGGAGCTCGTTAAAAAGTCAAATTAAAGCTGATTAAATTGTCTAAAAGAGCTTTATGATCGTATCATAAAAACTTTTTTTTTAAGTCCACAGATCACTTTAAAGACGAGCAAAAATTTGGAAAAAAAATTTTTTGTCGGTTTTTGGATGATTACTTGAAAACCGCTGACGCTGAAAATGTTTACAGTTCAGATCTGAAAACTAGACACTTGAAGCTATAATTTCCTTTTTTTTATTTTCTGTACGACCATTTTTCACCGAGTTGTCCCTTGTCGAAAATCACCCAAAAATTTGGAATTTTTTTAATATCCATTAATTTGTGTGAGTAGTGTATATAATTTGTCCGCGATAATTTTTTAGATAGTTTCAATACTATTAGGTGTACAAATAAGTTTTAGGACAGTTTTCAAAAAATTCAAGATTTATTAAAAAAGAAGTAAAACACAGTTATTCATCGAAGTAATCTCCATCGCACTGAATGACCTTCAGCCATCTCTCAGGTAACTCGCGGATGCCTTTCGTAAAGAAACTTTCGTCTTGCGAGGTGAGAAATTTAGCGACCCATTTTTCCACTTCTTCAAATGTTTTGAATCGCACGTCAGACAAATCGTTCTGCATTTTCCGGAATAAATGATAATCGGATGGGGCTAAGTCTGGTGAATACGCCGGGTGTGGTACAGCTTCCCATCCAAACGCTAGTAACGTATCCTTGACCGGTTTACCCACATGAGGTCGCGCGTTGTCATGGAGCAGTTTTACTGGACGTTTTCCTTTACCAGAAAATGGACGTTTCTTCTCAATTTCTTGATTTACTTGCATCAATTGATGACAATAGCGATCGGTAGTAACTGTTTGACCAGGTTTGAGAAGTTCATAATACAGTACGCTTTTCATATCCCACCATATGCACAGCATGACTTTGTTACAATGAACATTGCGCTTTGGCGTGGATGTTGTCGGCTCGCCGGGGTCAACCCAATGATATTTGCGTTTCGGATTATCAAAATAAATCCACTTTTCATCGCCGGTCACAATTTTCCACAAGAAAGACTTTCTATGTTGCTTGTTGTAAAGACTCACACAAATGTTAAGACGGCTGTTTTTATTTTCTTGACTCAGAAAGTGTGGTACCCACTTTGTTCCTTTTCGAATCTTACCCATTGCTTTTAAACGATAAGAAACAGTTTGTTGAGTTACTCCAAGCTGTTCCGAAAGTTGTTTCTCCGTCTGACAAGAGTTTTCATCCAGCAACGCTTGCAGTTCCTGATCGTCCACCTTTACAGGAGGCCCCGTGCGTTCACGGTCACTAACGTCGAAATCACCTTCTTTGAATCGCTTATACCAATACTCACATGTACTTTTAGATACAATGTTGTCTCCAAGAACAGAACATATCGATTCACACGCTTTCCTAAAACTTTTTCCTTGATGGAATTCATAGCGAATGCAGTGTCTAATAAATAGCTTATCGGTCCGCATGTTTAATTTACAGAATTTATAGGTTATGTTTATGACTCCTTTACGTTTCGATACTACATATCAAGCGCCATCTATGATAAGTGAGCGGGACCTTTGAATTAATTTAGAATAGCTGTTATGATACAAAATCGAAGTGTCCTAAAACTTATTTGTACACCTAATATATTGTTCTCGGCTAAAAATATATCTTTTGCATGAAAAAAAAGCTTTAATTTTATCATTTTATTAAAGTCAATAGCGTTTTCTTTGGTCTAATAAATCCGCTTATTTACACCAACAATTTTACAATTGAATCAACGAAATTTCATTCAATAACTTTTTTTTTCTCAGTGCACGAACTTTGGCTATGTTGGTACACGTCGTCGTCGTCGCTGTCGTCGTTCTCATCGTCGTTGTTGTTGTAGTACTCCTCTGCGATCGCTCGATAGGTGGGCCAAACGCGTTCCAATGACAGATGGTATTTTCGCGTATCGCGATCGTCCTCGCATCCCCCGCAACCCGCGAACCTTCGATTGTCCTCGCGCTTCCAGCTTCTCGAAATGTTATATGGCATACCTGTGTCCCTGTTAGCAGCACGAGGAACACACAGGGCTCGGACACACACCTGCGCGAACTTACAGAGAGAGAGAGAGAGAGAGAGAGAGAGAGAGAGAGAGAGAGAGAAAGAGAGAGAGAGAGAGAGAGAGAGAGAGAGAGAGAGAGATAGCTGAACTGGTACAGGATCTGTATAGCGTGTTGTGTGTTGTCCGCTACCAAATGAGCTCTATGTGTGTGTACACCCACACATACACACCTGTAAATACAGGGTCGCCCATTTGAAACGTTGCAAGCTGACGTCTCCAACCCACTCGGCGTAGTCTTCTAAATTCTTTGATTTTGAGAACGAAAAAAAGGACAACTGCTCGCGTGAGCCTTAAGGGGTTACCCCCACTTGCGATTTTGAAAAAATCGATGTTTTTTATTGCATTTTTTTGAAGTATAAGTATCTGAGAATACGTCCTGAAAATTTCAAGTCGATCCGAACAAAATTGACTGAGATATGAGCGTTGAAAGAGAAGAATCCGTTGCGTAAACGAGCGGAAATTGAAACTTTAAACGCGTTTTTCTTAAAATGGCATTTCTGAAGTCGGTGACCAAGATTACTCGAACACTAATGAACCGATCTTCTTGAAATTTTGCAGGCTTATTTAATACATAAAAATGTAGTCTTTAATCGTTCGATTTTTTTTCGAAAAAAATGGCTGTTTTATAGCCAAAAAACGGCCGTTTTTTTCGTTAAAATCGAACCATTAACTTTGACCGTCCGCCATTTTGTGAAAAATGAATATTTTTTAAAATCCTTCGATTAAAGACTAGTTTATACTTATATTTGACTAAATCCATCCGCATTTTTTTTTTCAGATGATCGACTTCGCCGCAATGTTGGTCACCGCAAACCGTGTATATAAAAACATTATTTCATTGACGGCCATTTGCCACTTAAAAATGTAATATTTTTAAATAAAAAAATTACTGAAAGTTCTTTAAGATGTGTTCTTTAAGATGGTATATTAATCGAATAAAAAAGTTTTGTAGTTTTCTTTAAAAAAATTCATGAAAAAGGCCTTTTTTGCGCTACAAGTGGGGGTAACGCCTTAACATCAACTTTTCAATGAAAAGTCACGTTTTTGACTGTATATTCTTCTTGCTTATGTCGAGATCTTTTAACTCCACTATTTTTAGGTATTTGTAATCGAGTACTTTTGAGCTGCGAGACTTGTAAGTTGCATTTGAAAGTGAGTATATATATATATATATATATATATATATATATATATACACTCACTTTCAAATGCAACTTACAAGTCTTACAAGTCACTTTCAAATGCAACTTATATATATATATATCAGGGTTGTGCATATTCGATTTTTTTTCATTCATGAATAATAAAGAAACATATTCAAAATTCGTTCCGAAAATGATTAAAGAATCCCACTGGATTCAGTATTAATTCCGAAAAATAATAATGAATCCAACTGAATTCAGTATTCATTTCAACATAAGTATTGAATCCAACTCTATTCAGTAGTCATTCCGTATTCGGATATCATCAAATTGAATAATCTGGAAAAATGGACAATGGAAATGGGACAAATATAATGTCCCATTTCTACCCCCTTTTCTTCAGTTACTAGATACTAAGAGCCCGATTTCCCTTGGGTAAATATAATGTAATCGGACGATAATGTTTCAATAGAATAAACACGTTTTCTGTCAATATTTCCAGATTATTCTATTTGATGATATCCGAATACGGAACGAATACTGAATCGAATTGGATTCATTACTTGTGTTGAAATCAATACTGAATTCAGTTGGATTCATTATTCATTTTGGAATGAATACTGAATCGAGGTGAATTCATTATCGAAAAAAAAGAATATCCGTCTGACATGTACTCGGTATTATTTTCCTACTCGAATATTAAAAGTATTTAATATTATATCTCTGATATAATCTCTGATATATATATATATATATATATATATATAGAGAGAGAGAGAGAGAGAGAGAGAGAGGGTGATTTTTTTTATCTTGAGACTGCTAAATATCTCGAAAAATAAGCCTTATACGATAAAAATGTTCCAAATAAACCTTCAATAGTTTCCAAGGGGCAATTTAATCCTACAGAAATTAACCGTCTGCCGGCCCCCCTGGGGATGGGGCGGGGGGGAACTTTGAAATCTTAAATGGGAACCCCTACTTTTCATTACAGATTCGATTTATACATAAAAAAATACGCAACTTTTGTCTGAACTTATTTTTCAATTCGGGATAGATGGCTCTGCACTCGGTGAAGATTGGGCAACCTTCCTTTTCTTCAAGGGAAATCCCCTATGTTTTATTGCATAATGGAGCTACGTCGAAGAAAAGTAACTTTTGTCGGAAACATGTTTTTTTTTTAAATTATCGTAAATATCTACTATAATTTTGTATCCGTTCTTAGCTTTACCCAGGATTAAGGACGTTGACCTGACGGAAATTTAATCCCTTTGGGGTGCTTCATTATTGTGAGTCCCCTTGCATCTCACATTCGGGGTGTTTGATTATCGTGAGTCCCCTTGCCTCTCACCATTCAATTCAATAAGTGTTCAAACTGATGACCTTCAACTTCGATGCATTTATCGATCCGTACTTCGAATGATTGTACACAACTCAAAAGTTTGTTCGCTTTAATGTTTGCGCAAGCATTTCTGATTCGTCCAATCATGTTTTCACGAATTGTTGGCACTTGTTGATAAACTACAGTTTTTAAGAGACCCAACAAAAAAAATCTGGCGACGTAAGGTCTGGCGATCTGGCAGGCCAATGTATCGTTCCGCCTCTACCAATCCAGCGCCATCTATTCCAAATTAAAAAAAAAAAGTTCAGACAAAAGTTACGTGTTTTTTTATGTATAATCTGAATCTGTAATGAAAAGTAGGGGTTCCCATTTAAGATTTCAAAGTTCCCCCCCGCCCCAACCCCAGGAGGGGCGGCAGGCGGTTCATTTCTTCGGGATTGAATTGCCTCTTGGAAACTATTAAAGGTTTATTTGGGACATTTTTGTCGTATAAGGCTTATTTTTCTAGATATTTAGCAGTCACAAGATAAAAAAAATCACCCTGTATATATATATATATATATTGGGAGTACAACTTTGCAGTGACCGTTTTTTTCAAAAGTTTAAGGCTTTATTATAAAAAAGTGGCTACATATTTTTTAATCAAAGTACTGCCCGTCGCTAGCTACGACCTAGGCCCATCTTTCAGGTAGCATTCGAATCCCGCGTCGATAAAAATCTTGGTCCTTGGAGGCAATCCAGGAATCGACCCAATTTTTGACTTCTTCGTAAGTACCGAAGTGCTGGTCAGCCAAATCGTGTGCCATTGACCGGAACAAGTGATAGTCGGAAGGGGCAATGTCTGGAGAGTACGGCGGGTGGGATAAAACCTCCCATTTCAGCGTTTCCAAGTACTTTTCCACGACATTTGCAACATGGGGTCGGGCATTGTCATGCTGCAGTATCACCTTGTCATGTCTTTCGTTGAATTGTGGCCGTTTCTCTTTGAGTGCCTTACTCAAGCGCATCAACTGACGTCGGTAGAGTTCCCCTGTGATGGTTTCGGATGGTTTGAGCAGCTCATAGTACACAACGCCCAGCTGGTCCCACCAGATACACAGCATCACTTTGGATCCGTGAATATTCGGTTTGGGCGTCGGTGACGGAATATGACCAGGCAGTCCCCATGATTTTCGGCGTTTAGGATTATCGTAGTAAACCCACTTTTCATCTCCAGTCACAATCCGGTGCAAAAATCCCTTCCTTTGTTGTCTTTGGAGCAGTTCCCGCAAATGCTGAGAATTCGGCTCGTAGGTTGCCATGTTTGAGTGCCAATAACTTTATAATGCATACACGTATCCGTTAGCTTTTTTAAATCGTTTACATTGGCAGAGCCTCTAGTTTAAAATGCCACTTTTTTTATTGAGCTAGGGCCACTACTTCGGCCGCAGTGGCTCTCTAAGTAAAACGGTCACTGCAAAGTTGTACTCCTAATATGCGTGTTTATATATATATATATATCCCGGTAACGTCAAAGGCCCACATATTACGCCAGATGTCGCTATACGTGCCACGAGACTCGGCAGTACCAGTATAGATGGATATAGATAGAGAAATCGAGAGAGCTAGTTGATGGGAGCTTGCGGGGGAGCAATAAAGCGAGACGTCCCGGCAGCGCGACTAAACAGTGATTAGCCCCCTGCAATCGAGTTGTGCGTGTCTCTTTGTATATATCTATAGGGGATATTCCACGCCATTTCAGCTAGCCCGTGACCATTTTTGGTTTTCCTGATCTTTTTTGTAAAATTGTACGCCATGAAAGAAATATCCATACCAATTTTTAGATTTTGATCCCTGCTCTTTCAGGACTAGTAGTTTTATAAAAAAAATGTCAATTTCCGAAGTTTAAAAAACGTTTAAACGCTGATAACTCCTGATCTAATTGAGATATCGACAAATGGCATTATATCATTCTTTTTCATTGTGAAGCATACTTTCGTAAAAAAATGTGAAAAAAATTATCAATTATCAATGTGAAGGTTTTTCTTTTGCTTCTAACGTGGAAGCTATTTTTTTTTAAATCTCAATGCCATTTTTTGATTTGAAAAAAAATTCTTCAAAATAGAGTGACCCATTCTATGATTTTTAAGACTAGTCTCAAGATGGGCCCGTTTTTCCCTCTATCTTTTTCGTATGAATTATACTTTTTTGGTCGATTATTACCATTTTAATGGCCAATAATGCTGTTAATGATTTTGTGATTTCCAATTCGGCTTCGACAGGCCTGAAACGGTTTATTATTTAATATGTGCTGAATTTGACGAAATTTGTTTAAAATTCGAAACCACTTTTTTCTTGGTAAATTCAGTACAAATAAAAAATAAACCGTTTCTGGCCTGTCAAAGCCGAATTGGAAATCACAAAATCATTAATAGCATTGTTGGACATTAAAATGATAAAAATCGTTTTAAAAAAATCCGATTAATTCGAAAAAGAAGAAAAGGAAAAATAGACCCACGATGAGACCAGTCTTAAAAATCATAGAATGGGTCACTTTATTTCAGAGAATTTTTTTTTAATAAAAAAGGCAATCATCTTTTAAAAAAATAGTTTTCATTTTAGAAGCAAAAAAACGTTGACATTGAAAAGCGATAATTTTTTCATTTTATTAAACGAATGTATGCTCCAAAATGAAAAAAAAACTATATACTGCCATTTATCGATATCTCAATTAGTTCAGGACTTATCAGCGTTTAAACGATCCCAAAACTTCTGAAATCGACATTTTTAGAAAATTGTAAGTCCTAAATGGGAAGAGATAAAAATCTAAAAATTGGTGTGAATGTTCCTTTCAGGGGATACAATTTTACAAAAAAAAATGGGAAAAACCAAGAATGGTCGGGTTCACGAGCTAGGTGAAATGGCGTGGAATATCCCATATACATACACACATATATGTCAAGCCACATAAGTTTATCGAGGTGTGAAGAACCCTACTTTATTGAGGCCTTAGGCCACAGTAACGGGTATAAAATCATGAGCGAATTTAACAATTTTTTTTATCCTATGAAAAAGTGATTCACTCGTAAAATTAATTACACATCTATTTAGTGTGAATATCAAGCTGTTAGGAAATAAAGTAAATGTCCCAATTATTGAACAGGTCCCAATTATTGAACACTATCTTGTATTTGTATTATTTTTCATTCACCTGCATGCATTTACTTATCGATAAAAATTTCATTACGTATATGGAACTTTTAGCTGTCGAAATGTTACCTTACTTGTGCAAAAAAAGCTTTCAATAATAGAAAAAAAAATTTAATTATTAAAATAAATAATTAAATAATTAAAATTTAATAAAAATATTTAATTAAGTCGCATCGCAAAAAGTAAAGGCGTTGCAGGTTCCTCAGAAAATTTCTTACAAATAACAATTATTTTTTTTAAATTAATTATTTGTTAAAAAATACGGTGTTCGATCATTGGGACATAGAAAATGCAGTGTGTCCCAATTATTGAATACTCGAATTCTTCAAGATCGCGTCATTAAACCCATCAAAACATCGAGACAGTTAACGTGTGACAGATCGTGTGAATCGGATTTATTCAAACAAAAACTATAAGTTCCTGAATAAACTAACCTTTATTCTTTTGATAATAACTCCAAGATCGTCAATGATATTTTTTATTTGTATTTTCGTGCAATAAACATAAAAAAATGTAAAAAGAGAATATAACCTAAATGTAACCTAAAAATACGAGTGTAATGTTCAATATTTTTTTGCTCTCCGATATTTCAGGAAGCCAAGCTGCGACAAAATCAAACAAAAACAGAACATAAAAACGAGGAAGCTGAAAAGAAAAATTAAATAAAGTTCGAGTCGAAAAGCAAAAATAAACTAAATGCGAATGAACCAAAAACCTGTCAAAAGAGACTAAATGTATATTTTTGTATTTTTACATGATTAATAAAAGATTATTTAAGCGTTTGATTTTGCTTTTATTTCTTAATATTGTACCAAAAATAATATTTTCAGAATGGAAAAAGAATTCTCGAGAGTGTTCAATAACTGGGACATGCCTGTTCAATATTAGGGACATAGGCACTTCCAGTGTTCAATAATTGGGACATTTGCATGCTTCACATTGTTATTCTTTTTTTTCATTTGAAATCATTTAAAAATAATTTAAAGGATGATTTTTCGAAAGCAAAAATATCAAAGTATCATTTGAACATGAAAGCGTGGCCGCTTAATGTCACGCCGCGGAGCGCCTAAAAAAGATAACAAAAGAAAATATTAGTCGTCGACCGTTTTGTCCATCGAAAAAAAATATATATATTTTCCAACAGCTTGATATTCATACTGAATAGATTATTTTTGTGAGCGAATCACTTTTTCATACAAAAAAAATTGATAAATTCGCACATGATTTGTACCCGTTGCACTGGCCTAACCCCTTAACGCCGTACTAGTGACCACTTTGCCTAAAAAGATCATTTCCGTGTGAGAATCGTCATCGGGCGGGCCCGAGTCGCGGAATGGCTGATTTCTGTATATACGGCAAGATGGCCGACGATTATGTCCGATATTTTACAGCTATACTATTAGTATAGTATATAGGGCGAACCTGCCGCAGAGGCTGCAGTTGGAAGGAGAGAGAGAGAGAGAGAGAGAGAGAGAGAGAGAGAAGGGCCATATCATCGACATGTCGATACCAGGCTGGCTACCATAGTCACTGCATGTCCACCAGTATAGTCTCCTCTCGTAAAATGATAGATATATAAACGGCAGTATACATATGTATACATACATACAGGGTGGTCTATTCGTTCAATTTAAAAGTATAAACAAAAATACTCATCAAAATAGCGTTTTGCTACGGTCGTGAAATCAGCTACGAGAATGAACAACAAAAAATGTGTCTTATTTGCGCTTGTGACGTTGACCTTCGAGTTGCCGGCTAACCCTTCAGATCAGACTCTTTTTGGGTGTACTTCCGAAAAGCCCACACCTCCGAATAATTTAGATCTTCGTGTACTCGTGTATTTTGACTCGCTGATCACGAGTTTTATAATGAAAATTTCCGCAAATTTTATTTTCAAGGTCCAAACAAAAAAAATGGTTTTTGTTTTGTCGTTTTTTCTATTTTATTTTAACAAATATTGATCTTAGAGAAAAATGTCTTGTACGAAAGTTGTAGCCTATAAAAAGACTGATATTTTATGTTTCATACAGGTTTAGTCTAAAATCATTATTTCCCGCGAAAAATGGGATAATACTCCAAGAAGTATATTTTGCTTAACTCTATTAGTTTCGATGTCATCTACTTACGTACTTTACCACGGGGCGGTTACAGTTTAGTCTTTAAACTGCATTTTTTGCTTTTTTGTATTCTATTCTATTTTTTTATTTTCTTGTACTTTAGTCTGTTTTTATTTTTTTGTACTTTATTCTACTTTTTGCTTTTAATAAAAAAAATTAAAAATTGGGGAAAGAGAAAAGAATGGAGAACATGCTCTGCAACTACTCCAGTGTTGTACGCACCCCAAGATTCCACACACCTATCGAATGTGCCCAACAAACCCATCCCAGTGTTCTACGCACCCCACCCCATGTAGAGGTTGCCATGAGTTGCCCAATATTACGATCAGGTCAATATTGGGACCATCGTATAAGCCAACAAAAGAGAAATAATATTGACCCATTACTGTTCCGCTCTAAACTGAAAACTGGCACAATATCAGCCCATCCCTAAAGCCTGTCCTGGCCCATCTTTAAAAACTAATAAACAGCCGTTATAGTTAAACTAAATTTGCCAATTTGAAAACTGGGGATACTAAAACACTGACAATTCTATTGGCCCAATATTGTTCCGTTATAAATTGAAAACCGGCATAATATCGGCCCATCGTTTAAAACCAATAAATAGCCGTAATGGTTGAACTATATTTGCTACTTTAAAAACTGGTAATGCTCAAATATAAGCAATTACATTGGCCCATTATTGTTCCGTTATAAATTGAGAACCGGCACAATATCGGCCCATTACTAAAGACTATCCTGGCCCATCTTTCAAAACCAATAAACAGCAGTGGTAGTTAAACCTAATTTGCCAATCCTAAAGCTGGCAATCCTAAAATACTGGCTATTACATTGGCTCATTATTGTCTCGTTCTAAATTGAAAAACCGACACAATATCGGCTCATAGTTAAAACCTATAATGGCCCATCTTTAAATTCATTAAACAGTCATGACAGATGAACAATATTTGCCAATTTTTAAACTGGTGATGCTGAAGTACTGCCAATAACATTGGCCCATTATTGTTCCGTTATAAATTGAGAACTGGCACAATATCAGCCCATTACTAAAACCTATCCGGGCCCATCTGTTAAAACCAATAAACAGCCGTGATAGTTCATCGAAATTTGCCAATTGAAAAACTGGCAATGCTAAAATACTGGAAATTGCATTTAATTAATCTAAGCCCTTTATTGGCTAAGTGGGTCAGACCATGCCTGCTTTTATTTTATTTAAGCCTTGGGTTATTCATTATCTGTATATTGTGCCAGAATAGGCAAACAACTGGCACGTCATATATTAATCGTTTATATTTTGTAGTTCAGTTTTTGTAATCAAGTCTTGGCCTATTATTGGCATTTGTAAATAACCAATATAAGTAAGTAAAAAATGCCAATTTTGAAACGTGTCATATACGCAAATCACAATTTGTTTCAAGGTTGTTCCATGAAATATGTATCCATAAGGACCAATCTCGGGCCAATCTTGGCCCGATATAGGTTGAATATTTATCACGCACCCAAACAAACCCAAACAAACTCACAGCCCAATATTCTAGATAGACTAACTTCTAGATAGACTAACTGTGAAGGCCCATCATAGAGCCAGTGGTCAATTTCTACATAGGCCCTTTAGGAAGGCCCACATAGGGCCAAGTGCAATCACCAACATTGGTGCTACAATAAATTAAATCATTGGCCCAATAATTTTTGGCTCTGTTAGCCGATATCGGGCCGTTCTTATCATTTCTACAAAGGCACCTTATTGGTAAATACTCACGACCCAATATTCTAGAAAGGCTAACTGTGAAGGCCCCTCCCAGTCCCCCCGTCCACCCCAGTGTTCTACGCACCCCACATTCAACATATCCGAGTTTGTTTGGGTTTGTTTTGATTGCTGTTTGTGTTTGTCTTATTTGAGTTTAACCCTTTAAGGACGGGGAAATTTCCATTAAAATCGACTTTTTTACATGAAAGATATCAATAATATGGATGAATTTCTCAACTGGAGTCCCAAGCCTAACTGCTGATCGATATATCGACCAGCCCTGTCCGCAACGGAAAGTCCAATTTAAAAAATTGATTTTAAAATGTTTGAAAGTGTATTCTTATGTAATTAGATGCGCTGAGCACGGGAAAAATAATTTAAACATCCTGGTGGCATAATTGACCTTGAAAGTCGCAATTTCAAGGTCAAATTTGTTTCCGTGCTAGTTTGTTTTCATAATTTATATATTCACATTGTGGATGAACTGAGTACAATAAAATAGGCATATATGTTGTAAACGTCATCCTGAAGAATATTGCAAGGACGCCACTTATTATAGAACAAGCTTCGTCAGTAAACACACTCACTGCCCAAAGTATGTCACAAGAAGACTGCAGAAAAATCGTGTATTAGTTTCAGAAATACTCCAACTTTCGCTCTTAGCGTGACCCAGGATCAACAACGTGGATGTGGCGAAAATGTGATCCCTTTGGGGTGCTTGATTTTCGTGAGTACCCTCGCCTAAATATTATGTGCCCCCTGACTGGTCGATATATCGACCACTCCCGTCCTTAAAAGGTCAAGGAGCCAGTCCACTTTGGAGCCACGAAAAAAATGCTATTTTCGCGATTTTCTTTTGCGGATTTTATAAACGATATGAATATAAAAGTTGTTGGGCTTGATAAATAAAGTCTTGAAATACATTTTAAAAAAAGTCAATTCATTTTTATTCATTTTTAAGTAAAAAAAACTATAGTTTAACGTAACGCCTCAAAAGTAAGTGGGCTAGGTGGCTCCATCACAACTCGGCAACGGCTTGTCCGAAACAAAAAAATCAAAGTCCATTAGATTCAGTATGATACCAGCTACAAAATAACGCTCGGATATAAAGTTTTATCAAAAAAATTAAAAAATGGCAGATGAAAAACGAAAAAAATTTTAAAAAACGCGTTTTTTCACAGTTTTTTGCAAAAAAGAAAGAGTAAAAATAAAAATTTCAAAACCATCGAGGGTCATCTTATTGCGAATCATGTTTACGATATGTGGTTCAAATTTCAAGAGAATCGGTTTATCAGTTTTAGAGATACGATGGAGCCAGATTTTGAAAACGTTGTTTCGAGAAAAACGCATTTGAAGTTTGTACTATGAAAAAATCTTACGTAAGAAAAAACCTTGAAATAATCATCGTCGATTTCTTCAAGTCTTGCTTGCTTACGATTTTTTGAAATTTTCAAAGTGGACTGGCCCCTTAAGGAGAGATATACACCTAGATGGTCGAGGTCGAGGATTTAGAAGCTATGAACATTCCGTCGACCGTAAAGGACCTACACTATGGGCCTGGTATCGATGATTCCATGTAAGTTGACAAATTTCATGATTTATTCATTCCCAAATTTTCAAACGCGTTTTTCTCAAAACCACGTTTTTCAAATCGGCACCCAAAATTTCTCGAAAACCAATGAACCGATTGCCTTGAGGTTTCACGTGGTTATTCTATACACCTTTATCTAGTACTTGTCATAGGATTATTTTTTTCCCGTTACTTTGTTTTTGTTTTATAGGCAAAATAATAACTAATTTTTGGCCCAAAAATCACTATTTATGTTCAAACGTGCGCCATTTTGTCAAAAATCGATATTTTCAAAATCGCCTATGACAAATACGAGATTATAGTATCTAATTCAATGATCTTATTGGTTTTTTTTTCAGATGATTTTTGAAGAAACGCCAGTGGGTACCGTATACGCAAATTTTTTTACGACGCTCCAAGGATCATACAATATCCTTGTAAATTTTTGATATTTTTTAATAAAGAAAATAAAACATATTTTTAATTGTATATACTTTTAAACAATTAAAACCCCAATCCGAAATTTCAAATAGTTTTCCTTGAAAAAATTCACAAAAATGACCTTTTTCCGCCTCCTAGGTGTATATCTCCTCTTAATTAGGCTCATATGCAGTAAGCTGCGCAAGTAGATAATATCAAAACTAACCGAGTTGAGCAAAATCTAGTTATTGGAGTATCATCCCCTTTTTCTTGGAAAATAATGATTTTAGACAAAGTTTGTATACAACATAAATTATCAGCCTTTTGACGGGCTACAACTTTCGTCAAAGACGTTTTCCTCCACGATTTGTTGAAATAAAATAGAAAAAGTACAAAAAAAAACATTTTTCAGTTTTCATCTTTAAAATCAAATTTGCGGGTATTTTCACTATCATACTCGTGATCAGCGAGTCGAAATACATAAGTACACGACGTTATAAATTATTAGGAGGCTTTTCGGAAGTTTATCCCTTTTTTTCACCCATTCAGAAGCCAAAGACTTTCGTTTGGAACGGTTTTTTCACTCCCCGTGCAGAAATTTTGACCGGGATACCCTATGTCCGATCAAATCCCGATCAGGATTTGTCATGGATTCCCCAAAACCGGTATCCCGGTTAGAATCCAACTTGCATCAGTATCGGCATATGTACGACGACGATGGCATCATTTTGAAAATTTTGGCGTCATGTGTATTTTCTGTATTACTATGGAATTCCTATCTATAGATAGGAATTTCTGTCTATAGATTCCTATCTATAAAATTCCTATCTATAGATAGGAATTACATAGTAATACCGAAAATACACGTGATGCCAAAATTTTCAAAATTATGCCATCGTCGTCGTACATATTCCGATACTGATGCAAGTTGGATTCTAACCGGGATACCGGTTTTGGGGAATAAGTCTCTGTTTATACCCACCGACATGTCGGTGGGTATAAACATGTATTTAAGACAAATTAAAATCAAATTCACAATAATTAGATTAAAATTTACACCAACCGTGAGTTCTTACGTATTTCGAGAGAAAACATTTCGTCGAGGCAAAGAAATTTTAGCAAAAAAAGTTGTGAGTTTCAAATATTACATTATAAATATGAAAAAAATCACAAAATGAGTTGTGAATTTCCTCAAGTTGAAGAAAATAAAAATCGAATTCCCGACAGTTATATGAAAATTTACACCACAAGTGTAAACGTATTTTGAGAGAAAACATTGTGTTGAGGCAAAGAAATGTTCGCACAAAAAGTTATGTGCAAAAATTTCTTTGCCTCGAGGCAATGTTTTCTCTCAAAATACGTACGAACTTACTTTTGGCGCAACTTTTAATCTAATCATTTTGAATTTGATTTTAATTTGTCTTAAATACGAAAAAAATCACAACTAATTTTGTGAATTTTTTTGTATTTATAATTTCTTGTCAATACATTTGCATTCACAGATTTTGATGTGAATGTTTTTTTAATTCACATCAAAATCTCGCGATGGGCGCGATCTGCCATTTGAATCTTTGGACAAATTTTTTTTATTGATAGTTTAATGCACCAAAACTTTATAAATGTTATTTATTTTTATGATAAATTTAGCATGTCATAATTCCATTTTTGACATTTTATTTAAGCCTGTATTCACCCGTGATCCTTCCCAGATTCCTCAATGATTCCATGGGGAATCTATTTAGAGTCATTAAAGGATCCGGTTCTGGATCCCTAATGGAATCCAGTTTACGGATCTTACATTTAGTTTTCGAATCTGATCCGATATCGGACTAGATCCCAACTGGGAGCCCAGGATACAAGTCAGAATCCAGCTGTATCCCTGCCAAAATTTCTGAACGGGTCGCCGTTTCGTACACGCTTCGGTATGTCAGCTTGAAACAGTTCGGTTCGACCACCCTGTATAAACGTACATAAAGAGGAACGGGGGAGCCTGTACACGGGTATTCTCGTGCACGCATCCACGGGATACAGCCCTCTCGTTCGACCGCTAAATGCTCACCCGTCCACCGGGCTATCCATAGCAGGGAACGAGAGAGGGAGAGAGACAGAGAGTGAAGTGCAACCTACACACCGTCATCCCGATCGAATTTCCCGTTCCAGCAATACACATCCCTCGCATGTACGCATGCATGTATGTCTGTGTGTGTATATATATTTATATATATCCTCCATCAATAATCCTCAATTATTGATACCACAAGCCGCATTTATATCCAGTTATACTCGTGCCCGGCGGGCTCTCTCATCTTCCGCGTCAACCCGTGGGTGTAGCATCATCCAGCAGGGGGGGGGGGGCTTCGGCACTCGTATGATGTCCTTCCGTGATTTCATTGCCTTCATACGCAAATTATTTATTTCGATTATTTGTTTATGTCTAAAAGGCCATAGCCGGGTAAGTAGGGAAATTTGGAGTATATTCGAAATTTGGAGTATATTCTGAGGTGTAAAAAAAAACAAATTTTCTGAAAATTTCATCCCCGTCAACGCAATGGTTTTAGAAAAATGATTTTTTTTTAAATATCGAAAAAAAAAGAAAAATTCCGGAAACGGTACAGTGGATCGATTTGATTTTTTTTGTACTCGTTCCGATCAAACGTGTTATGAAATAAAATTATAGAACATCTTGCCAAAGATTAAGGTTTGAAAAAAAAATAATGTTCCTTGTTTTATTATTTTTTACTATAATCCACTTGGGGTACAATAGTGACAATTTTTTCATATAATCTTTGGGCAACTTGTTAGATTATATAATTTTTTCAAAATGATCGGTTTGGTACGCCACAGTGAAAAAAAAGAAACGCACTTTATTGATGTATTTTAGTTATATAGATATATAACTAAAATATATCTATAAAGTCTGATATATGACTAAATGATCGGCTTGGTACGCCATAGTGAAAAAAAAAAGAAACACACTTTATTGATATATTTTAGTTATATAGATATATAACTAAAATATATCAATTTATTGATATATTATAATATTATTGATATATTATAAAATATATCACTTTATTGATATATTTTAGTTATATAGATATATAACTAAAATATATCAATAAAGTCTGTTTCTTTTTTTTTCACTGTGGCGTACCAAACCGATCATTTTGAAAAAATTATATAATCTAATAAGATGCCCAGAGATTATATGAAACAAATTTCGTTATTGTACCCCAAATGGATTATAGTAAAAAAAATAAAACAAGGAACATTATTTTTTTTAAACCTTAATCTTTCGCAAGATGTTCTATAATTTTATTTCGTAACACGTTTGATCGTAAAAAGTACCAAAAAAAATCGAATCGATCCACTGAAGCGTTTGCGGAATTTTTTTTTGTTGTTTTATTTATTTTTAAAATTCATTTTTCTAAAACCATTGCGCTGACCAATTTTCAGAAATTTTTTTTTTTTTATACCTCAGAATATACTCCAAATTTCGCTGGAGAAAATGCGGGGGCGATTTTTCCCTACTTACCCGGCTATGGCCTTTGTCAACTTTGATCTTACATCTGTTTTTTTGTTCTATTTCATAATGTTCTACATTCGAGTGCTGTCTCGTTCCTGTTTGCGGGACGGTGCACTGTAAAAAAAACCAATTGAATCGAAAAAACATATTGGTTGATTCTGTTGGAGTTTACGTAAGAGCCTTTTTATTACTTTTTTCGTTTTTCATCTGCCATTTTTTTATTATTTGATAAAACTTTATATCGGAGGATCATTTTGTAGCTGGGTCATACTGAATCTAATGGACTTTGATTTTTTTGTTTCAGACGAGCCCTTGCCGAGTTGTGATGGAGCTACCTACCCCACCTATTTTTGAGGCCTTACGTTGGACTATAATTTTTGTACATAAAAATAAATAAAAATTAATTAATTTTTTTAAAATGTATTTCAAGACTTTATTTATCAAGCGCAACAACTTTTATATTCATATCTTTTATGAAATCCTCCGAAAAATCGCAAAAATAGCCTTTTTCGTGGCTCCAAAGTGGACTGGCCTCTTAAGGGGCGAGATGCAGTCAGAGGCGTGAAAAACGAGCATTTTCAATATTTTTTTTATATTAATTAAGTTTGTTTTACAAAAGTGGTTACACAGATGTTTTATGTTATATTTCAACTTGACTTGAATAATTTTTCGAAGAAAAATATTGATTATTTATAAAAATATCGCGATCTTTATCGGACCCCGTTCGGCATGTATTACTTTTCGGTGACCATCATACAATTTTACTGGATCATCTGACATCAGAAAACCAAAAAAAAATCATTAGTA
Organism: Ophion obscuratus; assembly: GCA_964007375.1. NCBI lineage: Eukaryota > Metazoa > Arthropoda > Insecta > Hymenoptera > Ichneumonidae > Ophion > Ophion obscuratus. The sequence goes on from OZ023324.1 coordinate 23,309,727, forward strand.
TAATAATAAATCTAGTCCTTAATCGAAGCTTTTTTTTCAAAAATGACCAAAATGGCGGCTTCCGACAGATAACTTTCGATTTTTCGACCAAAAAATCGCTCGTTCGTTGGTAAAAAAAATCGAAATTTCCAAAAAAAATGAAAATCCTTCGATTAAGGACTAGTTTTTAATGCTATCGATAAGCACACCAAATTTCATGAAAATCCATCGAGTGGTTTTTGAATTATAGTGGTCACCGACTTGAAAAACATAGTTTCGAGAAAAACACGTTTAAAGTTTTTCGATGTGGATACGGTATGTTATATGTTCGTCAAATTTTGAGCTCGATGGATGAAGCTAAACTTTTTTCACGTATCTTGATCCGCTGAATCCGAATATCACAATTTTTTGCCGAAAAGTCGAGCATTCAATTGTTTATAGCCTATTATTAAAACAATTTTTCAAAAAATTAAAGTTTTTCGAGATGAATTGTTATTTTTCAAATATTTTGGGCAATTTTGAAACGAAAATATTCTTTATAACATTTTGCTAAAGTTCATAGTTTTTGAGTAATAAATTTTTGAAAATTCCTGAAAGAGTTTTCCAATTTTACACTTGATTTATGTATAGAAATACTAATTAAAAAATTACTAACGTCGAATCATCAATTCTTGAGCCATACAATAGGGCTTCTGCCGATATGGAAGCTTCCAAAATATCAATTTGTTGTTGTCTTCGAAGCATTCTGCCTTCCCGGGTATTATCGTTTGCGCGTTTGTCAGCCACGTCTACACGGTTGCCACGTCTATACCCACATGGAAATAAAATATATAAAAAATCTATCGAAAGATACATAAAACATTTATTAAATACATTTTGTACGAAAAGTTGGATATGTCAAGTATAATTTTGGATATGATTAAAAACCTATACGATATATTGGGTTGGTAAGAAAGTCTTGCGACACACAACATGAGTAAATTATAAAAACATTTTATTTTAACAGTAAACAATTATTCAGTAATGTATGCTCCCTCTGTATCTACAACTCGTGCCCAACGCTGTGGTAGACTTTGCACGCCTGCACTCCAGAATTCTTTGGGTCGTGAATTAAAAAATCGACCAGTGTATTTTTAAGATCTGCGACATCATCAAATGTTTATCCTGTAAATAATTTTTTAAAGCTCGAAACAGATGGTAGTCGGTAGGTGCTCGGTCTGGTGAATACGGTGGATGCGGTAGAACTTCCCATCCCAGCTGCGAAATAGATTGTTGTGTCATCTTAGCTACGTGGGGTCGAGCATTGTCGTGGAGAAGCCGAACTTGGAGACATTTACGCCTTTTTTGTTTGATAATTTCAGCCACCTTTTGCAGTTGTGCAGAGTAAGTATTTGCATTTATCGTGGTGTTGGATGGGAGCAGTTCGTAATATAGCATGCCCTCAGAATCCCACCAACAACAGAGTAAAACTCTCTTCACTTTACGGGGCAGCTTAGGGGTCGGATCTAGTTTTTCTCCTTTGGGAAGCCATTGTCGCTTACGTGTGTAGTTAACATAAAGCACCCAGCTTTCATCTCCAGTGACTATTTCTTGAAGAAAATCCTTTCTGTGTGGACGTTACAGGAGTGAAAGACAGATGGACATGCGTGTCGCTTTGTTTGATTCGCTGAGATCGTGTGGTATCCAAGAAGAAACAACTTTTCTGTATCCGAGATTTTATAAATGTTGGAAAATCGTGGGATGGCTACAACCGAGTTTGTAAGCTAATTCCCGTGACGACGTATTAGGCTTTGCCTTTGTAAGTGCTTGTAGTTCTTCATCGTCAACAGTTGATTTCCTGCCGGACCTAGGTTTGTCTTCAAAAGATGTATCGCCAGAACGGAAACGCTGGTACCAACGGGATATCGTTGAATGATGAAATACGTTGGCCTTGAACACACTACACATATTAGCGGCTGCGGTTCTTGCAGAACGCCCTTGTGAAAACTCGTAATATGCAATCGATCGAAGTGCACTATGATCCATCTTCGCTCGTACTGTCTGCGCGGAACAACTGACTCGCTTATATACCCTACGGCATGGAAGGTTCTAGATTAGTCTTGAATATACTACTCTCGAATGTTGTAGAACTTCGTTAGAAGAAAACATATTTTAATCGAAAGGAAAGTGTCGCAAGACTTTCTTACCAACCCAATATAAATATAAATCCATTTAAGATACATCTTAAATATATCAAAAATACAAACTGAATGTATGTTTTATATATTTTAAATATGGTTGGTTGAGCAACTTGAGTAACAGATGACGTTGCGAATGAAAAACATCTTCAAGTCGGTATCTCGCGAAGACCTAGCCGCACTAGCCGGAATAAATGATCGGACAAAAAAATTGAAGGTTATGTAATCTCGTAATTCTATTCGATTATCGCTCTCTAAGCGAACGCAATTAAGTAATTGATCCGATAATGTTAGTTAATCTTGTAAATCTACACATTTCTCAATAAACTTACTCTGTGTATTGTACGATATGCAGACGATACGAAAGTTAATTTCACAAGTAGGACTAGCTCAGTGGGGAACGTCCCAGCTCATCACTCAGAGGTCCCGGGTTCGAAACCACCTTACGGCGTGTAAGCGTCTGATATAATTTAAATTTGAGCCATTAATATATTTGAACGGCAAACACCATAATCATAATTAAGGGCAAGAAAAAATATCGTAAAAGGGTGCAATGATGTAAATAACGTCATAACAAAGTTTTTAAGAATATTTCAAGTATAGTTTAAATATATTTCAAGTATATCTTAAATACATGTTGAATATATTTCAATAATATTTGAAATGTAGTATGAACATATTTCAAGTATATTTTAAACGGAGTATGAACATATATTGTGTATATTTTAGACGTAGTTTAAATACATTTAAAATATATTTCAATTACAAGTCGAATACAGTTAAAATACATGTGTAGTATATTTTGAGGGTAATTTGAGTACATTGTAAGTATATTTTCAATATAGTTTGAGTATACGTAACCGCCTATCCAACATATATATTTTTATATACATTCTGAAGATCTATTTTCGGCGAAAACTTTGATATCGCGAATATATTTTTAATGCATTTCCCGTATATATTGCATATATCTAATCTATATCTAAGATGGACAATATATATCTGAAATATATTTTACATCCTTTTTTAATATATCGAAAAATATATTTTTACATATATTTTATTTCCATGTGGGTAGGCCTTCACTAATTGTGGGATATCCCACAATTCTATTCATCGGATTGACTTGAAATTTTCAGGGAATATTTTCGAAAAATAATTCAAGAAAGTGTATATGAAAAATCGATTTTTTGAAAATTCCGACTTCATCTCACCCCTTAAGTAGATTTTCGGTTCGCGCTACGCTTACGAGAAACGAGCGCGCGTGCGGCTTCTAGCGTTTACTCCGAGAACTACGGGGTTCCTCACACCTATCATTTCCGTGGCGCTCGGCCATGATTTGGTTGAATTTTTCCAACCAAATGCGAAACAAATCTTATTTTCGCACAATTTTTCAACCAATTCAGACATTTGCTTAATAGTTTTCAATAAAAATAAAATATTCGTATTTTACCGAATAATGTGCTTGAAAATCAATATCGGATACGGTGAAAAAAAAATTAAATAACATATTTACTCAATGGAAATGTTATCTGAATCAAACGAGCGAAATTCAATTTTTCTTGCGTACTCGAATCAACAATATTCATGTTATGAATTGAAATCCTTTTTTTGTTCGTTGCAGAAGATGCATTCAAAACTATTAGGTGTACAAATAAGTTTTAGGACACTTCGATTTTGTATCATAACAGCTATTCTCAATTAATTCAAAGGTCCCGCTCACTTATCATAGATGGCGCTTGATATGTAGTATCGAAACGTCCCAGGTAGCAAAATGTTATCTATATGGCATCCGAAAGATATCGCAAAACGGATACGGATAACTTTTTGGTTGTCCAAAAAGACGCCGTTTTGTATTACAAAACGTATCACTTATGTCCGCTTGGCAGATAACTTATTTGTGTCCGATAGTTAACTATACGGCAACTTTTAATGGTTAACAAAGTGTCGACAAAAGGTTAACTCTCTTCGGTTGTCGGTACGTTAGCGCAAAGTCATCAAATCGATATATCTTAAAGATATCTTCTTAAAGGCACAAAAATGCCAAGATACGACTGCCATCTAAAAGTCGTCCAATAGGCATCCGAACGAGGCTAACAAAACGACATCTAAACGGTATCGAAGAGTACTATCGAAAAGATATCTATTTATTGGTGATATATATGTATGACAATATCCTATCCATTTCTTTATAAGAAATAACCTATTAATAGTCTAGAATATTTAATACGACTCAATAATCTAGACTATTAATAAGTTAATTTTTATCATGAAGAAATTGATACGATATTGTTATGTCGGTTTCGAAGTGGGCCAGGTCATTTTAAATAAAACATCGATTAATTCATTATAAGTGAAATGTAATTTAATATTATAAAAATGGTACAGTCGTTATTAGACGTCTCTCCCGTTGAAGTCACGTCTTTTGGTGGTTGCCATGCTCCAAGCGATCCCGTGGATAACCTCAAAAGCAGACATACGCTTTTAGAATAAAAAGATAGTACATTAAACACATATATGTACTCACAGAGGCGGAAAGAATAGTAGGATAAAGGGCACTTACGTATATGCCTTTCAGCACCTTTATTTCTTCAACTACTTGTTGTTATACACAATTTTTTTGCCGGTCAAATGAAATATGACACGCTACATTCGCACTATGATAAAAGTGATCCGTTGGATGTGATCTTTAGGACAACATTTGGATGACTTTTTACTATTTCCCGCCAATTCCAAATATCTTAAAAGACAGCATATTACCGATATCTGAAAGATGTCATGAAAAAGATGTCTTATGTAATTCGTCTTTATGACATCCTTTGGATAACGTTGAACTAGATACAATAGACAACAGTAAATAGATATCTTTTTGATAACTTAAAAAAGTCATCAATTGGATAATAATTTGGGATACCTTTTAGACATCCATTTTCATCGCCGAAAGATATCATAAAAAAGGTAACGTTACGGCAGCATTATACGGGATGTCATTTGAAAGATGTCGAATAGTTATCTTACGGTCATGTCGTAAAGGTAACCTGACAACGGTAACTTATCGATGTCAATTGGACATTTATGCTGCCTGGGGTAAAGGAGTTATAAACATAACCTATAAATTCTGTAAATTAAACATGCAGACCGATAAGCTATTTATTAGACACTGCATTCGCTATGAATTCCATCAAGGAAAAAGTGTTAGGAAAGCCTGTGAATCGATATGTTCTGTTCTTGGAGACAACATTGTATCTAAAAGTACATGTGAGTATTGGTATAAGCGATTCAAAGAAGGTGATTTCGACGTTAGTGACCGTGAACGCACGGGGCCTCCTGTAAAGGTGGACGATCAGGAACTGCAAGCGTTGCTGGATGAAAACTCTTGTCAGACGGAGAAACAACTTTCGGAACAGCTTGGAGTAACTCAACAAACTGTTTCTTATCGTTTAAAAGCAATGGGTAAGATTCGAAAAGGAACAAAGTGGGTACCACACTTTCTGACTCAAGAAAATAAAAACAGCCGTCTTAACGTTTGTGTGAGTCTTTACAACAAGCAACATAGAAAGTCTTTCTTGTGGAAAATTGTGACCGGCGATGAAAAGTGGATTTATTTTGATAATCCGAGACGCAAATATCATTGGGTTGACCCCGGCGAGCCGACAACATCCACGCCAAAGCGCAATGTTCATTGTAACAAAGTCATGCTGTGCATATGGCGGGATATGAAAAGCGGACTGTATTATGAACTTCTCAAACCTGGTCAAACAGTTACTACCGATCGCTATTGTCATCAATTGATGCAAGTGAATCAAGAAATTGAGAAGAAACGTCCATTTTCTGGTAAAGGAAAACGTCCCGTAAAACTGCTCCATGACAACGCGCGGCCTCATGTGGGTAAACCGGTCAAAGATACGTTACTAGCGCTTGGATGGGAAGCTGTACCACACCCGGCGTATTCACCAGACTTAGCCCCATCCGATTATCATTTATTCCGGAAAATGCAGAACGATTTGTCTGACGTGCGATTCAAAACATTTGAAGAAGTGGAAAAATGGGTCGCTAAATTTCTCACCTCGCAAGACGAAAGTTTCTTTGCGAAAGGCATCCGCGAGTTACCTGAGAGATGGCTGAAGGTCATTCAGTGCGATGGAGATTACTTCGATGAATAACTGTGTTTTACTTCTTTTTTAATAAATCTTGAATTTTTTGAAAACTGTCCTAAAACTTATTTGTACACCTAATATATGATTTGTTCGCGATATTTTTTAAAATAGTTTCAATAATATATTGTTCTCGGCTAACAATATATCTTTCGAATGAAAACAAACTTTTCATTTTATCATGTTATTAAAGTCAATAGCGTTTTGTTTGGACCGATAAATCCGATTATTAACACCAACAATTTGACAATTGAACCAACGAAATTTCATTCAACAACACCAATGACATTGGATCAATGATTTTTCTTCTCATTGTACGAGTCGCGCGCGCTCGTCGAGGACTTCCGGTTGGCGAAAAGAGAGTGGGCGCGGAGGTGTACAACGGTTCTCCCGCTGGACCTCCCGTGGGAGCTGCCACGTCACGGAGATGACGAACTGAGAGTGCTGAGACTCCTGGAGCCTGGCCGTTGGTCGAGAGAAAAGTCGTCGTCCGCGACAGCCACGAGGACGAAGAAAAGAGTTAAAGTCGCATCGGGAAGCGAGCGCGAGCTGAAAAGACTCGCGCGGACAGGAAAGAGGATGAGGAAACGGCAGAAGAAGAAGAAGAGGGAGGCCTGCGGGCTAAGGAACTGCTATAGGCATTTCACAGCGTTGAGACGACCTCGAAGTACGATGGAACGTCCCCTGCCACCGTCATTCCCCGCTCGTTCCAGCGAGCCTTCACACACAGACACACACACACACGCACACAACGTTGCGAGCACCGTACACGAGGCCTGTACCTACCCCGTTAATGGCACCCTCGGGGTATCCCCGGAGAAGCCTCTCGTATTTATTATTTAGCCAGGATGCGAAATGGAGCGCGGAGAGGAGAGAGACGGAGTATAGTCGTCGTGTTCGTCGCACCCTTCTCGCCTCTTCGTACGCTCCCCCCGTTCTCTCCTGCACCCGAACCCGCGAGACTTACGGTCCGGCTCTCGTGACTTTTCCTCTTCGAAGGAAAAGGGAAAAAAAATCTTCTCCCCGTTCTCCCTCGCCTTGACCCCGACAACAGCCGTTTTTAAATAATTTGTCTTCGATTAGTCATTTGTCTAGGCTACGTAGTGTTTCAATACTCGGGCTTCGTTCCGGGAAAAAAAGTTCATGCCTGAGTTCAGATATTGTCATATATGTTTCAAATATTGTCATACATGTATCAGATATATTTATATCTGACATTTTACAGTATCATGTATGATTAGGTCTGATCATACTCCACATCACATATGCATATAGAAGATCATATCTGATCAAATACAGTATCTGGCCTGACCATATATGAACTCATATCTGTTTATATCTGGCTAAGTACCAAGGCGAGTTGGTACCGTAAATTCGTATCTGAACATACATGATGTCATACGTGAACGTATCTGTTCGTGTAAGATCATATCCGATCAAATACGGTACCAGACTCCGCTATATAGATCTCATATATGTTTTTATCTGGTCAGGTACCAAGGCGAGTTGGCAGCGTGAAACCATATCTGGTCATTTATGATGTGATATATGAGCAGGCACGTTCGTATGAAATTTTATCCCATCAGGTACGATACCAAATCTGGAAAATATACGAAGTCTTATGCACTCATACCTTGTCGTATATGCAGTTCAGTTGTTCACACGTGAAAACATCGGAATATATGAAACGATATATGAGGATATGAGACGATATCCGATCAGATATGGCACCTCACCTGACTGTATTATACCCATGCAGAAATTTTGACCGGGATACCCTATGTCCGATCAAATCCCGATCAGGATTTGTCATGGATTCCCCAAAACCGGTATCCCGGTTAGAATCCAACTTGCATCAGTATCGGCACATGTACGACGACGATGGCATCATTTTGAAAATTTTGGCGTCACGTGTATTTTCTGTATTACTAGGGAATTCCTATCTATGGATAGGAATTTCTGTCTATAGATTCCTATCTATAAAATTCCTATCTATAGATAGGAATTACATAGTAACACCGAAAATACACGTGATGCCAAAATTTTCAAAATTATGCCATCGTCGTCGTACATATTCCGATACTGATGCAAGTTGGATTCTAACCGGGATACCGGTTTTGGGGAACAAGTCTCTGTTTATACCCACCGACATGTCGGTGGGTATGAACATGTATTTAAGACAAATTAAAATCAAATTCACAATGATTAGATTAAAATTTACACCAACCGTGAGTTCTTACGTATTTCGAGAGAAAACATTTCGTCGAGGCAAAGAAATTTTTGCAAAAAAAGTTGTGAGTTTCAAATATTACATTATAAATATGAAAAAAATCACAAAATGAGTTGTGAATTTCATCAAGTTGAAGAAAATAAAAATCGAATTCACGACAGTTATCTTAAAATTTACACCACAAGTGTAAACGTATTTTGAGAGAAAACATTGTGTTGAGGCAAAGAAATGTTCGCACAAAAAGTTATGTGCAAAAATGTCTTTGCCTCGAGGCAATGTTTTCTCTCAAAATACGTACGAACTCACTTTTGGCGCAAATTTTAATCTAATCATTTTGAATTTGATTTTAATTTGTCTTAAATACGAAAAAATTCACAACTAATTTTGTGAATTTTTTTGTATTTATAATTTCTTGTGAATACATTTGCATTCACAGATTTTGATGTGAATTTTTTTTAATTCACATCAAAATCTCGCGATAAGCGCGATCTGCCATTTGAATCTTTGGACAAATTTTTTTTTGCTGATAGTTTAATGCACCAAAACTTTATAAATGTTATTTATTTTTATAATAAATTTAACATGTCATAATTCCATTTTTGACATTTTATTTCAGCCTGTATTCACCCGTGATCCTTCCCAGATTCCTCCATGATTCCATGGGGAATCTATTTAGAGTCATTAAAGGATCCGGTTCTGGATCCCTAATGGAATCCAGTTTACGGATCTTACATTTAGTCTTCGAATCTGATCTGATATCGAACTAGATCCCGACTGGGAGCCCGGGATACAAGTCAGAATCCAGCTGTATCCCTGCCAAAATTTTTGCACGGGTAAGCATGCGTGATCTGTCATGACACTACATGAACAGACATTGCCAATTTTCTTGTCTGATCATATCTGATTCTACAGATATGATTCAGATATATTCAGATGTGAACTTTTGTTCCCGAGTAGACTGTAATGATTTTATTTATTACGAAACTGATTAACCTTTTCGAGGGTTATTAATCATATGTAGCCAATTGTAATAAAACTTCGATTACGAATTGTTCTGTGTTATGACAGTCTTTAAAGGATTAGGGATATGTGTATATTACGGTGACACAATTTTTCCACGCTATGTTTTTTCCTTTTACTCACCATCTAATTATCTTCGTCGGAAAAAAAATCTCCGAACAAAAACGCGCCGATTTAAAAATCAGAAAAAAATTCCCGAAAATGCCTGATTATATGTAAAAAATTTCAAGCTATCACCCGCAGTGGAAGTATGATTTTTTCTGTGCTTTCTGAGCGATTAACGTTAAAAAAAATCCGACAAATTCTAGAACCGCTTACTTCGGGCGGATACTTAAATATTTTGATACCCAAAATGATTTTTTTTTGCCATTTTTCAATAACCAAATCACAATCATGGACCTTGAACACTTAGCAGTCAATTTTTCGGATTTTTTAAACGTTAATCGCTCAGAAAGCACAGAAAAAATCATACTTCAACTACGGGTGACAGCTTGAAATTTTTTACATATAATCACTCATTTTTGGGATTTTTTTCAGATTTTTAAATAGGGGCGTTTTTTTCAGAGAATTTTTTTTTGTTTCGAAAAATGTAATAAAAATTCAAGGTTTTTTCGAGTCAATGGAATCAGATAAAAAAATTAATCGAATTGGCGGGGGTTAGAGAAAAAGTCCACCGGATTCACGTGGAATACCTCATATACATATATCCGACAGCTTTCGATAATAATTTTCCCCTATAATTGAATCATAGTTTTCTAACAATTATAGACATAATTATTTCTCGTCGTTTATTGCTCCGCGTGGGTACGGCAAAAAGCTACGAAGCTCGAGCTTCCTTTCGTTACCTCCCCGAACAATCGAGCGCAGAACAGGAAACTCGGCCTCGTCTCAATCCGTGCGTGCGGTCGAGGTGAAATAAGCGAGCAAACTCGCGCCCGTAAAATTGATACAAGTCGCCGAGGCGAACAGCGAGATCATCGAGAGCAGCAGAGAAAGAAATGAGGAGGAAACGAACGAAAAAAAAGAACGCGCTAGCGAGAAAGAAAGCAACGGAAAAAAAGGGAGAAACATTGCGTTGATACGAGCGAATTCGAACGATAAGCCAAGAGGCTATATATAGCTGGGGGGCGATACACGCTCGAGCGTTATGGACGCTCGGACCAGCTGTGATATATCGTGATAAATCGTTCCGGGGACAAGCGAAGCGCGCGCGACCGAGCTGTATAATCGACTTATTGACTTTCGCAATTTTGTTCACCAAGCTCGCGCTCCCTCCCAATTTCCCCACGTATGTTATGAACCATTTTTTTCCCCTCGAAGTACGATTTTTTTCCACTTCATTTCGTTAATACAAACTATATGTAACGAAATTCCCTGGAAATTACTCATAAAGCACGCGACACCGTTTTGCTATATGTAGAGATGGAGCGAAGAACGACATTTACACGTTTTTCTGACTTCGTTTGGGATTATTTTTATTTTTACATGTTTTTACAACCCCTACAATTTTATTATATGTCGAAATAGAGCAAAGAACGAGATTTGCGTTTCTTAATCATTCGATGGGGGGTTTTTCTTTTTTTTTTTAATATTTACATTTTATTTATTTCCTGATTTCCAAAGTATTCCCTTGAGGGTTTTCACGAATTACCCTTCCCAATGGAACATTTTTCTATCACTCCACTGCCGTCCATGGTCGTCTGAAGGTAGTTCCGTAGGTCCACGTATAAGGCAAAAGTTTCAGTCGAAGCGTGTAGTAACATCCAGGGGGCTGGCACCTCCTATCGCTTACCGTATATAAAAATGCTACGCTTTTTGACCGCTTTTTTTAGTTCTACCTCTCCCCGTGGCGCTGCTAGGTCACTGACAATATTCTTATTGCGCAGGCGCGAGGCCCGCACCGCGTACTTCAGAGGCAATGACACTTCATCGCGGTCGGTATGGTAGAACAATTATAGATTCCCGAAACTCTCTGAAACGGGTCTTCAGATACCGTCGAAACTTTGCCAAACGACGTCAAATAGATAGACGAATAGCTGTCAGCCCCTGAAATTTTCTGCATTTGAGAAAAAAAATGAAGATTGGCTTATCATAAGCCAATTTATTTTTTTTTCTTCTCAAATTCAGAAAACTTGAAGGGCAGACAGCTAATCGTCTATCTATTTGACGTCGTTTGACAAAGGTTCGACGGGATCTGAAGAGCCGTTTCGGAGATTTTTGGGAATCTATAATTGTTCTACCATACCGACCGCGATATGGTGTCATTCCGTCTTAACAACCCAGACGCCGAATACGACTATTTTGACGTGTGGAGTTTATGTCGCGGTGCGGATTTGATGAAATTGCTGAAATTACTCATACTTGTGCGCTAATGCCGTATCTTGTGCACGGTTGCACCTCAGGGTACCCGCGTAATCCTGAAAAGGTGCATTTTTCACCGTACTAGCCGAGCCCCGCATTCGAAACTACGGAAAGTCTTCGAATTATATGTGGGCTTGTGTGCAATATACTTAGCCCCTGCGCGCGCAACAGGATTGTTCGAGAACAACTAGCGCTGCGAGTGGCAGGGTAGGACACTGGAAAAAGGGGATATTTTACGTAGCAACAATTCTGAAAGATGCCAGCCCCCTGGCAGGCAAAGGTGGTAACATCCAATGCCTATACGATGCTCTTGGTTGTAAATTTTTGTCAGAGCTCTATATATCCCACGCATTCGCACCTCATGCATAGATAGGTCTCATACTCGTATAAAGAGCGGCGCTGTAATCGTGGCAACAGCGCGATTTTCCTCCAGTCAGCGTTGAGCTTCCTACGATCCATCTTTTGCGAAATATTTTATATAAATTTAAAAAAAACGTGAAAATGTCAACCCAAATGCGATACAAAGGAAAGTTTGCAAAAAAAAGGCGCTTGCTAAAAGACTGAAAGCTGTGGCAGCCATGTGTCAAGCAAATGCGGCTAAACGCGATGAGAATAACCATAACCTCAACGATCAGCAAAAATTCGCTGTCGAAGGACGCCGGATCGTGGATTTACAACATTTTGCCGACAGTTTTAATTGTATTCGCTGTAACAAAGACAAATACATGCATAAATACATGCATAAATTGAACAAATTAAATTTCTTTGCAGAATAAATTCATTTCACATCCGTCTCAGAATTACTAGAACTCGGGGGGGGGGGGGGGGGGGGAACACGCTTCGAGTTTCCAGACCACGCACCAATCAGCTGGCTGCAGCGTACACTGTTGCCATCCCGTGCCAAAATGAATAAATTACCCGAAACACCTAATTATTCGTAAATGTTTGTTCATTAGTCGTCTTGTTTATGACAAAAGATCTTTACTGACTTAACTGAATTATCTGTATTTTTACTAGTATTAGTTAATCAACTAGTTAGCCCTGTATTTTAAAATGATTATAAACATTGTGTATAGTAATTTTGTGTAAACAAACAAATTACAAAGCACCACCACTATTTTATCACCTATATATATATATATATATATATATATATAAGGCAAAAGACATAGTCCCCTTTAAGTTTTAAACGTACCCGACATCTTTCGTTCGTTTCGTGAATTTGGCCATCGGAAACTCAGATTGTATCAGAAGGACATGACAGCGAAGGAGGTAGCCGGAGGATCACAAGGGAAGAGTGTGCCAACGACATCTCGCGTCGCGCTATAGTAGCCGCATCAACGTTTGGCGCGTGTTATAGGGATACCATCAGGAGCAAGCAAGTATACGATAGATGGCGCGACCTCCTCGCTATTTCTGCACTCCTGATGCTTAGGCATGAAAACTTGGTTCGTAGCAGGAGAACATGCGCAATGAGATGTCTCGAATTTGCCCGATACTTCCTTCCTACTTCTATACTCCCGATACAAAGCAAAATTTCCGGCCGTAATATTACCATGGCTTTGGGAATTTAGGCATGAAAACTCAGTTTTTATCAGGAGAGAATGACGCGCAAAAAGGTGTCTCGAGTCTTGCCGTATAACCTCCTTGCTACTTCTATACTCCTGATACAACGTAAAATTCCGGCCGTAATATTACCGGTTGCATTGGCTTCGGGAATTTAGGCATGAAAACTCGGTTTGTGTCGGGGAAACATGAGCTGCTAGGACGTATCTCAAGTTTGCCTCCAGTTATCTCCTTCATACTTCTGTACTCCTGATACAAACTGAAATTTTTCTGGACTGTCACATTACCGCTTAAACGGTTTGCGTGGCTTTGGAAATTTAGGCATGAAAACTCGAATTGTATCGGGAGAACGGGACATGCGAGGAGGCACCTCGAGTTCGCCACGTGGTGTTCGCCGGCGTAACGCTAGTTAACGTACGAGAGTCGCGCTAGCCGCTCGGCTCGTCGTGTCAGGAGAACACGACGGACGAGGAGGCATGCGATCGTCGCGCGCTACCTCCTTGATACTTCTGTACTCCTGATACATACCGAGATGTTTTGAACCGCAATATGGCCGACCGGAGCTCCATTCCTTAACGAACCCGTTACTTTTGCTTTGTTTTTTACTCTCAATTAATTAAGATGCCGAAGCGGGAATAAATTGAGGATGTTTTTTTCGTTGCAAAAAATACGCACGTAGTTGAGTGTAATGATTATTTTTATTACGTTTTGTGTAACAAGTGCTTACATAACCGGCAATGTCTGTAGAATGGGAAAAAGTGGTTTTTCAGACATCGAGTATCAGAGTATTAGACTTTGGGTATAGTCCTAAAAAAAAATGCCTAGACGCAATGACAATTTTTCGTACGTATAGATATGGACATTATATTGTAATTATATTATATTAATTATAATAATCGTTTTTATAGAACAAGATTGTACATATACATACACGGAAATAAAAAAATTCAAAACTATAGAAAACAGTCGTTTCTTATTGTATGTAACATAAGTATTTCTTTTTTTTTAGCGTGACCGATCGTCACGCTAACCTTGCCCTCCGTCGTAGGGTCACACGTGGGTACGCCGCGAAAACGCATGCTTCGCTGCCACCAGCTGTGCCACGTTATTCATACTAGATTTATCCCAATTTGACGAATTGCCGTAGTGCTGTTTGCGACCCAACAGCCCGAAGAACACAGCCCCTCCACCTTGCCGCGGTCGCAAACACTGCCAATTTTACAGGCCTTTTTTATGATACAGAGATTCTTTTTGTTTGCCATCTTTTAAGGAACATCCCTCAGGTGACACTCTTCGATTTTGTTGAAATTTGGATATGTTACAAAGCACCGAAAAGTAAGCGATACGTATTTTTTTTATCGCCGGAAAAACGGTTTTAGGGGGTGAAACGAACCCTCGAAAATAGGGGTGTTTTTCGTTTTTCGTCGATAACTTTATTCGTTCTCATCTCCAATGGATAGTGCACAAAAAAATAAATATTGTCGCAATTTGAAATTTAACTTTTTGCAATTTGCAATTTAAATTTCGTTGTAACTGCTCATAAAATGAAAAGTTTTCGAATAATCATAAATTCCGTATGTACTTCTCTGCGAAATGCAATTAGGAACATAACTTTTAAATTTGAAGTAAATCGAGTGAAAATTGTTGAAGTTATTTGTCACGCCAATTGGAAAAAAAGCTGTTTCGAGAAGTTGCGAGTAGTCGGTCATTTTGTAAGTCGAAAAAAAAATTCTAACAGCTTGATATTCAGACTAAATAGATGTGTAATTAATTTTATGAGATTCACTTTTTCGCACGAAAAAAAAATTGTTAAATTCCTCTGTTAAATTGGCCTAAGGCCTTAACAGAATGTCGTATTCGAGACATCGAAAGAAATTGGAAAATGTTGATGTATACGTATCGAGTAAATTCACAAGTTGGGCAAAATGATAAGGTGGTCTTTCCATTTTCCGGACGTTGTACATTTAAAGTGTTTCATATTCATACGTTTAAAATAGTACAATTCTATGTTTAATACATGACAAGCATACACGACATAAATTTGTGAATAACGAAAATATTTCTGAGATATTGTATTTTTTGTTGTTGACGTGTCCAATATAATTTGATTTATTTTCCATTGTTCCTACAAATCGTTCGGACTCATGTGTGTAGTCGCCCCGCACGGAGCAGTCGAGCGAGTGCCTGTAGCTATCGGCAGCCCGTGGCGCCATCTCTGCTCGAGCCTCGGCACTATTCAGCAGGATTCCCGCCTTACCGATTGTCCCCTTTTCAAAGGATCGCCAATAGAGTCCATTGCAAAAAATAGCACCCTTGCGAAAAACGAAGAAAGTATAAGAAAAATGTTCGAGTAAATCTTCCAGGATATACAACGAAAAATATGGCTTTTCATTTAAAGTTCATATAAACACATACACGCGGGAAAGTGCACGCGAGGGCGAAGGACGGAGGTTTGCTGCTCTGCAGGTAGTACAAGAGCAGGTAGAATTCGTCGGAACGAAGGACGGACAGGGGGGAAGAAAGGCGGTGGGAAAAAGTCGGTGTCAGCATACATCTTCGTTTTTTCTCCCGTGAATCTTTTTCCCAGGCGCAGTGTCTATTGTCGGGGGAGTGCAGCGTGGCTTCGCAGGAGAGAAAGAGAGGAAAGCGAATGGGGAGAGAAAGATGGCTTTGAGGCTTGAGAAAAATCGCTGCTTTATTATTGTTGCATCGAAGATCGCACAGGCCTCGTCTTTTCTTTCAAAACCCGTGACGGGTGGGCCTCACTTTTCCTTTCCTGACCTTCCTGACCAACGCGGTTATTCATCTGTACATTTCAGTCCACTGATGAATTATTCACAGTTCATTTATCCATCTTATCATATTGAATTTGTTAATCGCTTATACATGTACTATTTTCTTATTCATTTATACCCCATTGACCTGTTGAATTTGAATTAGTATACTTATAATGTTTTTTCACATTTTTTTTCCACAAATAAAACAAGATAGGCAATTGAGACTTACGTCTTAATTAATTGCAAAACTTTGTACGTTGACTGTAAGCGCCTAAGGGGACTTGTTTCTCTCCATCTCTCCTCGTTCCCTTCCTCGCAAAGTCTCACGTTCGGGCGCTTGTGCGAAGAGAGCCGGTCGTGGGACTGTTCCCGTGCGGGGCCTTAAGAGCCGAGGGAAGAAAAGACAGAGAGAGAGAGAGAGAGAGAGAGAGAGAGAGAGGGAGGGAGGGAGAGAGAGAGAGAGAAAGAGAGGGAGAGAGAGAGGGGGAGAGAGAGAGAGAGAGAGGGACAGAGAGAGAGAGAGACAGAGAGAGAGAGGGACAGAGAGAGAGAGAGAGAGGGACACAGAGAGAGAGAGAGAGAGAGGGACACAGAAGAGAGAGAGAGAGAGTAGAGTGAGAGCGTGGCAGGAGAGGAAAGGCGGAGCGGGGCCTTAAGGCCTCAAGAGCCGAAGGAAGAAAAGAGAGTGAGTGAGAGCGCGGCGGGCGAGGGTAAGGCGAAGCGGGGGAGGGAGGCGAGGGCCGCAAAGACGCGCATTCCACAGCTGAACGCCCGGCAGTAAAGGGACCCCGAGGATTCTGGCGCGTTCGCAATAACGCACACACGAGGTTCGCATCGGTCCCGCGTGCGCGTCTCTTGACTCTCCGCGCTTATCCTCGCGACATGTTCGTTGCATAGTTCAATTGTAGCAACAACAAAGACGAAAGAAAATTCAACAAAACGACAACAAATGTGCATAAAATCGACGCAAAGTTCGCGAAAGACCGGAAAAATGTGCGATTTTTGTCCAATTATTTTTCACTCGATGCAGTGATTCGTGTTCTTAGCTCGCAGTGTCTCGAGGAGTGACCGAGAGGGCGGCGAGAGCGAGAGAAATGCGTCGGTGCAACGTGACGAGGGGATCGCGGCTCGGTGGATAAAGAGAAAGAGAGAGTAGAATTAGAGGAAGAAAAATCGATCGCCATGTCATCCGATCGTCCGGAGACCTCGAGAAATCCCAGGATAATAAATTCTCGACTGAGCGGCCAATAGAAAATTTTGTTTTTCCTCTCATCGTCCTTTTTCCTCGTTCCCCGTTCTGCCTCATTTTCCGTTAAGATGTCCCTCGAGGATCGAGCGGCGTCGATAGGTGTCCCGCATCTCGAGGATCCCTTCGTCTTCGGTGATCCGAGATTTTCGGAAGAACAGCAGCAGCAGTGTCGGTGCGCGAGTGCGACGAGCGAGGCGGCCGAGAACGGCAACAAGTGTCACCCGCGCGGGGAGCAGGAGCGTTCCGCGAGAAGTCCGGCCTCCCGGGGTGCGAGCCCGTGCGATCCGACGATTATTCGTCTCGACGAGGCCTCGTCACCGGAGAGTACCGAAAAATGTCCCGCCGACGTTACCGAGACGATCGAGGAAAGTTCGCGAAACGACGAGATGAGCACCGGGAATTCTACGCTCTCGCTGGAGACCTCCTCGTCCTCGAGCGATCCGGATCAACGAATTATTCACGGGAGGCTGGCAGTCGATAACGAGGAAACGTCACGGCAGCGGGGACCGACCGCCGGCGGGGTCGCGCGTCGTCATCATCAAAACAATCATCCTCATCATCACCATCATCATCATCATCATCATCAGCTTCAACAATCGACGCAGATCGATGATTTCACCGATCAAAATCGCTACGACAACGAGGCACGCTCGTTGCGCGAGAAAAATCGCGCCAATAGCGCGAGCAATGATTCCAAGATCACTCATAACGATATCGATGAGCTGCGTCGTATCGATGAGGCGGGCCCGAACAACGCTGTCAATTACAGCCCTGGCTTTCGCAATTTTCATCATCAGGAACACATGATTATGCAGCAACAGCAGACGCCTCTACAGCGCGGCGTTGGAAACAACGCGGCAAACGCCAAGGGTACATTCGACAACATGCAGGTCGGGCATACCGTTGGATACGTTATTCTTTTTTCTCGCGATCTCTTCACAAAGGACCGGATCCGATGACATTTCACGAATTGATTTACACTGGGCAAAAAAAAACATTTTACACTGGGCAAAAAAAAAACGAATTGAATCGAAAAAATATCTTCGTTGATGCAAATGTCTGAACGCGGAGTGCCACTGATATATGAGATTGTTGCGATACTGTAAAATATCGGAAAATGTGATTGATTTAAATATCATTATTTTATTTGAAAACCGAGCAGTAATGATTGTATGTACTTAGATACATTTATATAAAAATGATATATAATCATATATATTTATATATAGGTTGATATATAATTGTTTGTAACTCTATACATTCGTATATATAATCCGATATAAATGTACTTCCATCAAATTTGATTTGATAAAATTATACATAGTTCTGTATATAATGATATATGGAGATACTATTTTTATAGGGAGTTTATGTAATTACATATAATATCATATACAGTTATATATACTTCAGTATAGGGTTGTATATAATTATATATATACATGAACATTTTATTTACGGCATATAAAATTGTATATGACTGTATATGAGTACTTTTATTTTCTTTTGAAATACATATAATTGTATATATCTTTATATGGCTTCATACAGGGTGTCCCAAAACTCAACGATAATCTGAGACCGGATGAAAGGCCAAGTTATACCTGTTCTGGGAAAAATACAAAAAAAAATCCATATCACTCAGTTCAGCGATAATAGACATTTAAAAAAAAAAAAGTTGAAATTCGACACCCTTGGTCGCATTTTCAAGTCCTGTGATCACCAATGTCACAATTTCGCTGTGATTTTTTTAATTTCGTGATCTTCATTAACGATGCTATTAATCGCAACTACAAATTAATGCAAAAAACATTGTTAATTTAATAAAATAAGTTAAGTTTTAGTGAGTCATGGTTCACAAAAATATTGTTACTTAACTTTGACACGTCATTTTGAAAAAAAATGTACTACACTACCCTTGGCAAGTTATTTCAAAAGATAGCGCATTTAATCAAGATTTGAAAATGGTGCAACACTTGCCACTTTTCTTGCCATTAAACATTTTATTTCTTATTTTTTTCAAATTGAGCTCATTTTGAACAACTCAACATTAGGAATTTTTGTTACTAAAATTTGTTATTTTTTGTTTCTGGTCTGAAATAAAATTATTATTTTTAGTAAAGAGGTAATTGAGTCAGTTAATAACCAATTTTTATTGTAAAAAACATATGTTTTTTACAATAAAAATTGGTTATTAACTGACTCAATTATCTCTTTACTAAAAATAATAGTTATTTCAAAAGATGGCACATTTAATCGAGATTTCAAAATGGTGCAACACTTGCCACTTTTCTTGCCATTAAAAATTTTATGTCTTATTTTTTTCAAATTGAGCTCATTTTGAACAACTCAACATTAGGAATTTTTGTTACTAAAATTCCTAATGTTGAGTTGTTCAAAATGAGCTCAATTTGAAAAAAATAAGAAACAAAATTTTTAATGGCAAGTGTTGCACCATTTTGAAATCTTGATTAAATGCGCCATCTTTTGAAATAACTTGCCAAGGGTAGTGTAGTACATTTTTTTTTCAAAATGAAGTGTCAAAGTTCAGTAACAATATTTTTGTGAACCATGACTCACTAAAACTTAACTTATTTTATTAAATTAACAATGTTTTTTGCATTAATTTGTAGTTGCGATTAATAGCATCGTTAATGAAGATCACGAAATTTAAAAAATCACAGCGAAATTGTGACATTGGTGATCACAGAACTTAAAAATGCGACCAAGGGTGTCGAATTTCAACTTTTTTTTTAAATGTCTATTATCGCTGAACTGAGTGATATGGATTTTTTTTTGTATTTTTCCCAGAACAGGTATAACTTGGCCTTTCATCCGGTCTCAGATTATCGTTGAGTTTTGGGACACCCTGTATATGATTAGATATAGAAACAGTTTTCTTTGGTTTTATTCGCGTATGGAAGCAGTTAAATCAAAAGATTGTTTATTAAAAGTTAACAAATTATGTATTGATGCAATATATTTACCAAATTTCATTATAATTATTGGGTTTCTTACAGACACAACTTCGAATTCTGATCAGTTGATTAATATTAGTTTTTTCTTGATATTTTAATAACAAAATGTCATCGCTTTCTTCGACTGGTATAATATGTGTCACAATAGCTTTTTTTCTACATGACAAAACATATCAACGTATTTTACATTGAAACGTTGAATTATAAAATATAAACCCGAGTAAAAATGAATATACCCGGGGAAAAAAGTTCATATCTGAATATATCTGAATCATATCTGTAGAATCAAATATGATCAGACAAGAAAATTGGCAATGTCTGTTCATATATTGTCATGACAAATCATGTATGCTTATATCTGAGCATGTATGATCATATCAGAGACATTTTGATCATTTTGAGAACAAACCCGTCCATATTGCAGCAGGTCTGACCAGATCCAATCCCCAGGCAAGATCTGATCTTGATGGACCAGATCTGATTTTATTGGGCCAGATCTGATCATGTCAGGTAGATCTGATTTTATTGGGCCAGATCTGACCATGTCAGGCAAATCTAATCTTATTGGACCAGATCTGTCTGTCCGTATCAGAATAAAATACCGTGGATCCCAGTAGACCTGGACATCTATGAACAATAGACCTGCCCATATGATAGAATCATAGTTTATCTGAACCATCAGACCAGACATGACTCCGACTATATCAGAGCAAATCTTACCCTGTTGAGACAGATCAAATCTTGTTAGTGCAGTCATGAAGATATTAAAATGTTTACATATATAGAGCGGGGTTATTAGCACGTCATCACTTGACGTGTTAATAATTAATAATATTATAGTAACTCACATGATCACATATAATACAGTCAGGTGAGGTGCCATATCTGATCGGATATCGACTCATATCCTCATATATCGTTTCATATATTCAGATGTTTTCATGTGTGAACAACTGAACTGCATATACGACAAGGTATGAGTGTATAAGACTTCGTATATATTCCAGGTTTGGTATCGTATCTGATGGAATAAAATTTTATTTGAACGTGCCTGCTCATATATCACATCATATATGTTCAGATATGGTTTCACGCTGCCAACTCGCCTTGGTACCTGGCCGGATAAAAACATATATGAGATCTATATAGCGGAGTCTGGTACCGTATTTGATCGGACATGATCTTATACGAACAGATACGTTCACATATCACATCATGTATGTTCAGATACGAATTTACGGTACCAACTCGCCTTGATACTTAGCCAGATATAAACAGATATGAGTTCATATATGGTCAGGCCAGATACTGTATTTGATCAGATATGATCTTCTATATGCATATATGATGTGGAATATGATCAGACCTAATCATATATGATACTGTAAAATGTCAGATATAAAGATATCTGATACATGTATGACAATATCTGAAACCTATATGAATATATCAACTCAGACATGAACTTTTTTCCCGGGTATATATAATCATATATAATTGTATATTAATTGATCATATACAATTGTATACAAAAATTGGCCCGATAGAATTTTATATATTTGTATATAAACGTATACAATCGTATATTTTATCGGCCGATAAAATTTTCTATATATTCATATACTATCGTACATAACTGTATATTAGTATATACAATTGTATACGTTTATATACAAATATATAAAATTCTATCGGGCCAATTTTTGTATACAATTGTATATGATCAATGAACATACAATTATATATGTTTATATATGTTCATTTTTACTCGGGAATCTCTTCTATTCTCTGAATATCTACACTATCCTTCAAATAAAATTATATTCTATTGAAATCATTCTATAGCCGGGAAAAAATGGACATGGGTAAACATAAATAATCATGTATGATCTTGTCATAAATGATCATGAACGAAATTTGTCTCTATATAATCATATATAGTAATATATAGCCATATATGATCACATGTAATCATATATGATTATATATACTCATATACTATTGCATATAACGATATATAACCATGTTCAGTTATACATTGATTTGCATACATACGCATAAATTAGAAATTATGAGAAAACGTATTTTGTATTTTTATAAAAATTATATTGTCATGTGTATCGCAAATTCAGAATGCATATATATTAAACAAAAGATTCTTCGTATAATCTTTCATTAATAATAGTAATGACGTTCAGTCTGAAAATGTAAAAGGTTATATAACATTTCATAAAATAATGCACCGTTCATCAGGCTTATACATTATTATTCAATTCAGCAACCAAAGTAACATATCAGTCTTGACAGAAATATTTAGAAATATAAAAATACTTATTTAAGAAAAGTATCACATTTTTACTTTCATATATATAACAGTGGTATATATATTTTTTCTTGTAGTAATTTTTGGCTGTACTAACTGTACTAAACTTTAGCTGTATTAACTGGTATATAGATAGAAAAATACTGATTAAATAGGTGGTATTTACTCTTATTATATATGGAATGATATCCATGGTCATATATGTTTTCGTTATTATATGCGTTCAAATATGGTTGTTGCGGATTATTACGATTATATATATGATTATATATGACACCAAAATAGTTTGTACATCATATATCGGTTCATATACATGGTCTCATATACAATTATATACGCTTATATATGGGTTTTAGGGGGCGAATGCAATTAGATATGATAATATATATTACATGCAGTATTATATATGAGTTCATATATACAACCATATGTTCATATACGAGTTCAGAGTACCAACTTTTGAACATACATGATCATATATGGGCATATATGATCCACACCTAGAAAAAAGAAATACTATACATGGTAATATATAGTATTTCTCTACATATATGATCATTCATGATGTCATGATAAGACATATAATTGTATATCATGTTATATATGAATATAAATAATTATATATGTTTATATATGTCCATTTTTTCACGGGTATACAATCGGTAGATGTATGGATGAAATAGTCAACGGCGGGGTAAAGTTAATACGGCGAAAAAAAGGCATGTTTTTAAGATTTTTTTTGGCGTAACGAATAGTGTTCGTTTATTGAAAAATTTACATATAACAAAGTAACATTTGAACAATATTCTCCTAACTTTGCATTACAAAATATTCAAAATTGAGCGAGTGAAAATTAAACCCCGGAGGCGCCTCGAAAAAAAGTTGGTTTGCGGTGTGCACCATAACTCGCAACAGAATCATTTGAAACAAAAAAATCAAAATGCATTTGTTAAAGGAGATGTTTCTCGAGGTAATGACGGGAGGATTTTTTTTTTCGATTTTTCGTAGCACTTGGGAGCCAAAAACACGATTTTCGCTAAAAAAAATCGGCTAATTTGTTGTTGAAAAATTAGTAATTATTAAAAAAAACAAAAAAGCTCTAGGCAATACCTGGTGAATTATGTGAAGAAGTACTGTGCAAAATTTCAAAGCGATTGGTCCAGTAGATTTTGAGTTATCGTGCACACGGACTTCAAATATGACAAGTCTCAGAAAAACAGTTTGAAAAACGCAGAAGAGAAGAGAACGGCATGGAGCAATAGACGCTCAAAGACTCATAACTTCGTCAATTTTACTCTGATCGACTTGAAATTTTAACACAATATTCTTGATATATTATGCATTCATTTAAAAAATTAAAAAAAAATTTAAAAAAAAATAAATACTTTACCTCGCCCTTAAGCGGTTACTACAACAATTTTCATTACGTACAAAAATATAATCAATAGCATGAATTGTTTCTTTACCCCGTCGAAACGAATACGCCACGAGACGTAACATTTTCATACTCCGTGCAATATCAAAAGTGCAATATCATGCAACTAGTATGAAACAGAGACAAGTGTATATCATGATTGAAATATCAACAATATGGATCCGAAATAATGATATTTTGTTTGCCGCAAAGTACAGGTGTCATCTGCAGCAACGCAGATGATCACTGGTAGAAAAAAAAATAATATTCGACGAAATAAATGTTCATTGCAATCCAAAGAATATATTTGTGAATTCGAGAAGTCATGTTTTTAATATGATTCTATGTGCACTTGCAAACATTTCTTGATTGCTGGTTCAAATAAATGTATACTTACGGGAATTACTGAAAATTTTTGAAAAATCGCATGCAGTTTTTTGGAATGGAATAGAATTGTCACAATAAAGTGTTTTATCGAGTTCGTTTTATTAAGAAATGGAACGGTTCTCAATTTTTTTAATCTTAAATAAAAAGTGAATGCATTAGAATGATCATCCACGATAATAGTGGAGAAAATATGAGATATCCAATGGAACATCCATGGAGAGAATATCAGATATTCAACTGATAAGAACAAATTTTTGATCTTTAAAGGAACACTTGGATCTTACAATAAACATCCCTCAGTTGACACCCTTCGATTTTGTTGAAATTTTGATATGTTATAAAGCACCGAAAAGTAAACGTTACGTATTTTTTTTTATCGGCGGAAAAACGGTTTTAAGGGGTGATGCCACCCCTCGAAAAAAGGCATCTCTAGGGGCAATATAGCAGTTTCACACACAAGGAGTCCACCGATTTTAATAAAACAAAAACGAAAATTCTTCTAATACAAAGCAATGAAAAATCCACTATAGTTACATTGCAGAAAAATTGAGGGGTGAACCACCCCTATATATTAAGAGGTGGTTTCACCCCTTAAAACCGTTTTTCCGCCGATAAAAAAAATACTTATCGCTTAATTTTCGGTGCTTTCTAACATATATAAATTTCAACATAATCGAAGGGTGTCACCTGAGGGATGTTCCTTGTTAGCCACATTTTAAGAGACTATACCAGTGTAAACGCTGAACATTTGGGTGATTTTCGGGAATTTTTTGAAAGAAAAGTACTCTATTAAATGTTTCGGAAAATTAAGAATGTATTTGGCTATATTTGACCTATATTACATAATTTTTTCATTGAAAAATATTGAGATCCAAGCAAGCGGCTTATGCGCTGCCTTCGGAGGCGCCAACGAAAAAAGTTCCTCCACTGCTGACATGATTCCGGCCGATTGAGTAGCTGAAACCGAAAAAGGAAAAAAATGTCGTTAAACTGGAAGGTATTTCCTGTACAATGACGTAGGATTTTCGAAAAATATCAAAATCTAACAAAATGGCGTAATTATGAAAAAAAGTCTGTTTTCTTGCCTATAAAATTGTCGCTTTTTTTCAATGCCAAATCGTCAATTTCCATCCAATCAAAAATATCCTACGTCATTGTAGAGTAAATATATTCAAGAGTACTCGGTTCAAATTTCAAGTCAATCGGATAATTGCTCTTTGAGTTACAATGTCAGCAAATTTGAAAAATCTCATTTCATATTCTTTAAAGTATACAAATTTTCAAAGTATAAACCTTGGAAGTATGAAAATCTCATCTCATATTCTTGAAAGTATAAACTGTCGAAAAAGGTAAAAAGAATCGATTTTTTTAAGTGTCACACTGGTCGGTATAGCCCTTTGAGTAGATTTTCGGTTCGCGTTACGCTTACGAGAAACGAGCGCGCGTGCGGCTTCTAGCGGTTACTTCGAGAACTACGGGTTTCCTCACACCTATAATTTCGGTGGCGCTCGGCCACGATTTGGTTGAGCTTGTTCAACCAAATGCGCAAGAAACAAATTTTATTGTCACATAATTTTTTAACCAATTCAGACATTTGCTTAATGTTTTTCGATCAAAATAAAAGACAAAATAAAAGACTAAAATACTAAATCGATATCGGATATTGTGAAAAAAAATAAAATAACATACTTACTCAATGGAAATTTTATCTGAATCAAACTAGCGAAATTCAATTTTTCTTGTCCACTCGAATCAACAATATTCATGCTATGAATTGAAACGCTTTTTTTATTCGTTGCAGAAAATGCATTCAAAACGATATAATTTGTTCGCGATAATTTTTTAGATAGTTTCAATAATATATTGTTCTCGGGTAACAATATATATTCTGAATGAAAGAGAACCTTTAATTTTATCATGTTATTAAAGTCAATAGCGTTTTGTATGGACTAATAAATCCGATTATTTCCACCAAGAATTTTACAATTGAATCGACGAAACTTCATTCATCAACACCAATTATATATTGGATCAATTATTTTTTTTCTCAGTGTACTTATCGACTGTTTCCTTCGTTTGCCTAATTTCATTTAATATTGAAAATAACGCAGGTCTCCACGGGTATGATCGCGTTGGAAAAGGGCAAGTGCCAGTGCCACCAGATCCAACCCCATCCACAACAGCAACAAACCCTCTCCCATCTCCAGCAACGCGACCAGACCCATTCTACTGCTTTGCCGCCTCATCATCACCATCATCATCAGCAGCAGCAGCAACTACAAGAACAAGAACATCACCGTCAGAAATTCAGCCATCAACGAAACCAGCCACAACAGCAACAAAACTATCGTCACCATCATTATCATCATCCCCATCAGCACATCGGCCAACAACAACAGCAACAGCAGCAGCAGCCGGACCATCAAAGAGGACAGAGCGAGCAGGCCACACCGGCGGCAAGGAAACTAAACCCAAACAACTCCGGAACCGACGAGTCCGACGATATGATGCTTGACGCTGAAAGTCATCATCAACCGCCGGCACTTCCGCCCCGACCACCACCGAGGCCCAACAGGCGTTACGAGCACAATCCAAACGCCCCCTACGATCTTGGTAAATAATCCAAACTAACATGCATTCATAGTCCCGTATTCATAGTCGTTCCTTAAGAAATAATGCCTCCTTGTTCTTTGTTCTGAATAAGGAATAAGGAATAAGGATTTTTCAAGGAACGACTATGAATACGGGTCTTAGTATTGGCGAAGAATCTCAAATCGTGCAAACAATTGTGCGACGAGTATTGGGCAATTTCGAAAAGCGCGAGCACAATCGTAAACCGCCCCAGTGTCTGGCCTTTCAATGATCGCTAATCCAATTTGAGTTTCCAGACACGAGGAGGTCCGATTGGATTTTTCGCAAGCAAAGCTCAATTAGGAAACACACGAGGGAATTAGAGGCGAGCTACTCTTCACTATGTTTCTCTCTCTCTCTCTCTCTCTCTCTCTGCGACTCTTCTGCCGCCCCACGAACCAAAAACACGCGGGCAATCATCCGAGTGTTCCGCTCACCGGCAACGAAATTTTCCCCCCTGCCCTTCATCCCCCTAGAGTACGCTCCGCTCGTACCAGGAAAGGGGGGCGTACACAAATTACGTAACGCAAAATCTCCCAATTTGACCCCCCCCCCCCCTCCCCGCGTAACGGGACCGTAACGCTTGGCCAGACACCCCCACCCCTATTCCGTTACGTAACGGGTGCTTTGTCGTCAATAATTGCGATTTTTTTCATAGACATACCTAATTATGAAATGATCGGGTTTATACTTATTTTATGAAGTATATATTCATCTAGTTTTATACCAATTTTTATGACAAAATCTTGAAAATTAACCGAGATATATGCCTTGATTTGACGACTAAAAAAATTTCTCTTCATTGACCCATCGATATTTTTATGAAAGGTTATCTGTAAATCGAAAGTCAACAATTTATCGATATCTATACAAATGTAGCTATCGTTATGCGTAGCCGTTTTTTTTTAATTTTTGTTTTTTTTTGTTTACAAAATGCCGACAATTTGGACATTTTTTTCTATTTTCAAGGCCCTTTTTCCGTATTCAAGCAGTCTTTAAAAATAGTAATTATCAAATGTTAAAAACGCGGATACGTACTAACTTATTTACTGCGATTACAAAAATGTTTGCAAAAAAACTGATAATTCTTTGATAAGTTTTTAAGTATTCGCTGGGACAAGGTCGAAAAAACTAGTTTCGAGAAAAAGGCGTTCAAAGTTTTCGTTCGGTGTTTCTTGGTATAAAGTTATGTTTTTTTTCTAGAATATTGAAACTCGCATTGAAGTAACAAGTCGCAGGCGATATGACGGTTCTGCATCTTCATGATAGTTCACAAAATATGGTCTTGAAGTCTGCATCGTTGGAACGCAGCGAAAATTCTGTTTTACATTTTATTTTTATTTTTTTATTATAACAGGCGATTTTTGAAAATAGATTTATCATTTAGATTGCTAAATAAATATCTTAAAAAATGGTTGAAGGACTTTTGTAGGAGAAATCTGCCAGAAGAAATTGAATTCGTTGCAGTCCAGCGATGCAAACTTCAGCATCGTTCACAAAATAATAAGAGCCTGTACTTTATCTATTGTAAATGATGCCACACCTGTAGAGACTGAGGGCACTAAATGGTCGCGCTACCGGTTCTCACTAAAGTGACCATAACTCCGTCAACTTACGGATTTGTGAATAAAAATGTTGCCAACATATTTTTCAATACATGTACTTTCAAGAATTATAAAAAAAAATTCCTTCAAATTTTGCTTGCGGGATGTGGGAAAGCTACTGTGCAAGTCCTTGCATAGTGACTTTCCCCCTTAAGGGGTGAGATGCAGTCAGAGGCGTGAAAAAACGAGCATTTTCAATCATTTTTTTTTTTCATATTATTTAAGTTTGTTTTACAAAAGTGGTTACGCAGACTTTTTATGTTATATTTCAACTTGTACAAATTTTCAAGGAAAAATATTGATTATTTATAAAAATATCGCCATCTTTGTCGAACTCCCTTCGGCATGTAGTGCTTTGCGGTGACCATCATAAAATTTTACTGGATCATCTGAAATCAAAAAACCAAAAAAATCATTAGTTCAATAATAAATCTAGTCCGTAATCGATTTTTTTTAATTAACAAAATGGCGGCTTCCTTCAGATAACTTAGGATTTTCGACAAAAAAATCGCTCGTTTATCTTAAAAAAAAATAGAAATTTTCAACAAAAATGAAAATCCTTCTATTGAGGACTAGTTTTTAATGCTATCAATAAGCACACCAAGTTTCATCAAAATTCATCGAGTGGTTTTTTAATTATAGTGGTCACCGACTTGAAAAACATAGTTTCGAGAAAAACGCGTTTAAAGTTTTTCGATGAGGATACGGTATTATATGTTCGTAAAATTTTGAGCTCGATGGATGAAGCTAAACGTTTTTTTTTTTTAATGTATTCTGATCCGCTGAATCCGAATATCACAATTTTTGCCGAATAGCCGAGTATCAATTGTTTATAGCCAAAGGGCCGTCCTCTTATATATTACGTCATCGATTTTTGCTGATTTTCGACCCCCCCCCCCCCCCCCTACAATCATCCTATCGTCATTTGCTAATGACCCCCCCCCCCTCTCGCAAAATTGACGTCATTACCAGTTTGGCAAAATTAAAACATTTGCGGATTTGAGAAAAATTGGGTAACATTAAAACATTTTGTTATAGAATCATCTTTTATTATTTTGTACTTTGGCAATGTTTATTAATATAATAATATTATTCTTCCCTATTCTTTAGTTTTCTTTGGATAGCTCCCACATTTTGTTATAGAATCATCTTTTATTATTTTGTACTTTGGCAATTTTCATTAATATAATAATATTATTCTTTCCTATTCTTTAGTTTTCTTTGGATAGCTCCCACGGAGTTTTCACCCATTCTTGCAAATCCTGGATCACGGGTAATATCTCCGTATCCTCCCCATATTCATTTTCGCTCGATCGAACTATTTTCATAGGTACGCTGTTATTTGAAGTTCTCGAATATAATGTAGACAAACCTTATGTAATAAATAAATAAATAATGAGTTCAATAATTAATACCATTAGGTACTTGCAAAATATTTTTCATCACTCATGCGGGGAAACCACTCTAGTTGTACAATATACTATTGTACATTTTGAAGTAACTGGTATCACAAGAATGACGTCAATTTCGAAACGCCCCCCCCCCCCACTCAACCATCATTTACCGTCATCCGCAGACGAACCTCCCCCCCCCCCCCAAATTTAGAATGACGTAATATATGGACGGCCCCCAATTGTTAAAACAATTTTTTCAAAAAATGAAAGTTTTTCGTGATGAATTATTATTTTTTTAACATTTTGAGCAATTTCAAAACGAAAGTATTCTTTATAAAATTTTGCTAAAGTTCATAGCTTCTGAGTTATACATTTTTGAAAATTTCTGAAAGAGTTGTCCAATTTTACACTTTATTTATGTATAGAAATAATAATTAAAAATTACTTACATCGAATCATCAATTCCTGGCACATACAATAGGGCTTCTGCCGATGTGGAAGCTTCCAAAATATCAGTTTGTTGTTGTGTTCGAAGCATTCTGCCTTCCCGGGTATGCGCCCGGGAACGCCCCTTCACTAATTGTGGGATATCCCGGAAACTTCATCGGATTAACTTAAAATTTTCAGGGAATATTTTCGAAACATCGTACTTCAAGAAAATGTTTAAGGGAGACTTTGTCCTTGGAGTGCCATATTTCAGGTGTTTACATTTTATTTTTTTTAAAGGAAACGAGTAAAGCTTTTTGAGTGCGATTTTTTTTCTTGCTTTTATTAATGATACACAGAACGTTAAAAAACATTTTTTTTTTGAAAAAAAACCAAAATGGCGGCCGTTGCAACTCCGCGAAAACAGGTCCTCAAATCGCGGGAGGTAAACGGCTGACATCACTGCCCCCTCTTTGTTGATCTGAAACACAAATTCAAAGCATATTATCAATCTGTGACCCTTTGGTCATGGAATGACGGATGGGTTTTTCGTTTAGTACAAATTTCGGAAAATGGCGGCAATTTAAAAAAAATAGAATTTTCGCGTTTTTTTTCGCATAAAAAGATAAATAATAAATGCAAAAATGTATCTATCGAAAAAACGATCCGTCATTCCGTGAAGACATATTTTCTGAGTATGCTCTCCAAATTTCAGGTCGATATGTTAATTACAGCGGTCAGGAGAATGTCAGCCATTTTTAAAAACGTGTTTTCGAGAAAAACGCGCTTAAAACTTTTGTAATGCGTTTACACAAATGTGTTTATAATTACCGCTAATCGGCAATGCCTGATCCATAAAGGCATCCCTCTTCTTCTTCTAGCTGCTCATGTTGAGCCGCTAACATCTCCCGCTAAATTTCAAGAACAAAGTCTCCGTTAAAAAAATCGATTTTTTGAAAATTCTCACTGCATCTCACCCCTTAACTGGCATTGCGTATAGAAAGCTCCGAGCTTTCCACGGTAAAATTGTACGCGCGGTTTAAGGGGACATATACACCGAGGAGCCGGAAAAAAGGTCATTTTTGTGATTTTTTTCAAGGCAAACTATTTGAAATTTCGGATTGGGGTTTTAATTATCTAAAAGTATATACATTCAAAAATATGTTTAATTTTCTTTATTTAAAAATATCAAAAATATACAATGATATTCTATGATCCTTGGAGCGTCGTAAAAAAATCTGCGTATACGGTACCCACTGGCGTTTCTTCAAAAATCATCTGAAAAAAAACCAAAAAGATTATCAAATTAGATACTATAATCTAGTACTTGTCATAGCCGATTTTGAAAATATCGATTTATGACAAAATGGCGGACGTTTGAACATAAATAGTGATTTTTGGGCCAAAAATTAGTTATTATTTTGCCTATAAAGCAAAAATTAAGTAACGGAGAAAAAAATCCTATGACAAGTACTAGATAACGGTGTATACAGGGTGTCCCAAAACTCAACGATAATCTGAGACCGGATGAAAGGCCAAGTTATACCAGTTCTGGGAAAAATATTTTAAAAAATCCATATCACTCAGTTCAGCGACAATAGACATTCAAAAAAAAAAAAGTTGAAATTCGACACCCTTGGTCGCATTTTCGAGTCCTGTGATCACCGATGTCACAATTTCGCTGTGATTTTTTAAATTTCGTGATCTTCATTAACGATGCTATTAATCGCAACTACAAATTAATGCAAAAAACATTGTTAATTTAATAAAATAAGTTAAGTTTTAGTGAGTCATGGTTCACAAAAATATTGTTACTTAACTTTGACACTTCATTTTGAAAAAAAAATGTACTACACTACCCTTGGCAAGTTATTTCAAAAGATGGCGCATTTAATCAAGATTTCAAAATGGTGCAACACTTGCCACTTTTCTTGCCATTAAAAATATTATTTCTTATTTTTTTCAAATTGAGCTCATTTTGAACAACTCAACATTAGGAATTTTTGTTACTAAAATTTGTTATTTTTTGTTTCTGGTCTGAAATAAAATTATTATTTTTAGTAAAGAGGTAATTGGTTATTAACTGACTCAATTACCAATTACTCAATTACTTCAAATAAATTATTATTTTTAGTAAAGAGGTAATTGAGTCAGTTAATAACCAATTTTTATTGTAAAAAACATATGTTTTTTACAATAAAAATTGGTTATTAACTGACTCAATTACCTCTTTACTAAAAATAATAATTTTATTTCAGACCAGAAACAAAAAATAACAAATTTTAGTAACAAAAATTCCTAATGTTGAGTTGTTCAAAATGAGCTCAATTTGAAAAAAATAAGACATAAAATTTTTAATGGCAAGAAAAGTGGCAAGTGTTGCACCATTTTGAAATCTTGATTAAATGCGCCATCTTTTGAAATAACTATTATTTTTAGTTTTTTACAATAAAAATTGGTTATTAACTGACTCAATTGCCTCTTTACTAAAAATAATAATTTTATTTCAGACCAGAAACAAAAAATAACAAATTTTAGTAACAAAAATTCCTAATGTTGAGTTGTTCAAAATGAGCTCAATTTGAAAAAAATAAGAAATAAAATTTTTAATGGCAAGAAAAGTGGCAAGTGTTGCACCATTTTGAAATCTTGATTAAATGCGCCATCTTTTCAAATAACTTGCCAAGGGTAGTGTAGTACATTTTTTTTCAAAATGAAGTGTCAAAGTTAAGTAACAATATTTGTGTGAACCATGACTAACTAAAACTTTACCTATTTTATTAAATTAACAATGTTTTTTGCATTAATTTGTAGTTGCGATTAATAGCATCGTTAATGAAGATCACGAAATTAAAAAAATCACAGCGAAATTGTGACATTGGTGATCACAGGACTTGAAAATGCGACCAAGGGTGTCGAATTTCAACTTTTTTTTTCGAATGTTTATTATCGCTGAACTGAGTGATATGGATTTTTTAAAATATTTTTCCCAGAACTGGTATAACTTGGCCTTTCATCCGGTCTCAGATTATCGTTGAGTTTTGGGACACCCTGTAGAATAACCACAAAAAACCTCAACGCAATCGGTTCATTGGTTTTCGAGAAATTTCGGGTACCGATTTGAAAAACGTGGTTTTGAGAAAAACGAGTTTGAAAATTTGGGAATGAATAAATTATGAAATTTGTCAACTTACATGGAATCATCGATACCAGGCCCATAGTGTAGGTCTTCTACGGTCGACGGAATGTTCATAGCTTCCAAATCCTCGACCTTGTCCATCTAGGTGTATATCTCTCCTTGAATTAAAAACTTGAACATGCAGAAATGTTGCTATTTCTGGCAGTTTTAAAATCGTGACGTAACCTTGACCCCCCCCCCCCCCCCCCCATTGCGTTACGTAATTTTCTCGCGGCCCCAAAGTCCCCAAGAGGATGAAAAAAGAGAAGAAAAAAAAAGTAACGCGTCGTACCGACGACACCCCTCGACGCGGAGAATCTCTACCTCGTGCGCTCCGGCGATACGAAAAATCCCTGTGACATCCCCGGCGACCCCGAGTTATACTTGCAAGGGGGCGCCATTGCGCCTCGCCGTTCCTCGTATCGACCCGGACAAGTGCCTCATCTCTCATCGACGGCGCGGCGATGAAGACAGCCGTGTGTATGCGCGCGAGAAACGCTCATCCACCTGGTCACGGATTAATCTCGCGATCGCACGCGACCGCGCAGGTTCCTTCCCCCCAACCCTCCTCACCCGGGTGGGAGGAATTCTGGGGGGGTATTGGGGTCGCCGGGGAGAGGACGGGAGATTTCTCCGTCGAGAGCGTATCGTCAATTCGGGACGAGATTAACGAGCGTGTGCGCGTTTTTCCCCGATGGGAAACGAGACGTTTGTCGCCTGAGCTTAAAAAAGGGAGGAGATTATATCCCAGTGCACTCGAAGAGCCCAACAGGCGATCGAAGAGCTTCGAGGAGGCTCCAAGTGGTTCAAAGAGATTCGAGAAGATTCAAAGACGTTCAAAGCGGTTCAAAGACGTTCCGGGCGGTTCAGACGTTCCAGGAGGCTCAAAGACGTTCCAGTTGATTCCAAGAGGTCACAGACGACTTGCCGAACGAAACAGTCGCCGCGCCCATTCTTCGTTATGAGGCCCCAGAGTACCGAAAGATAACACGCGAAAGGGAAACAAGGAAAGGACAAAAAGCGGAAGGATAAAATGGGCGCTCGCGAGAACGCGATGGACGGATTTCCGGTGTTGCAAATAGTTCGTTGTCAGTTTGGTGGCGACGCGGTGGGGGGTGCGGTACCGGCGGCGATGAGCATAGGCGCAGGTGGTGGCGCTGCTTATTATTCGCCCTTTGCCACGATCGGACCTCACTCGCACTCGCACCTGAGCCATTCGCTTAGCCACGCTCACCTGACTGCCTATCGTTGTCCACCGTCCCATCCTTACGGTACGAGGGACACAGAGCGAGAGAGAGAGAGAGAGAGCAGCCCTTCTATTATTAGCCCCGTCTTCGATTCTACACCTTACCCCCAATGTCGCGATCAATCCCCATCTCATCCCCAAGGTCTCCACGTGTGCGACTGTGTGTGTATGAGGTATTCCAAGTGACCTTCAATCTTTTTCAAAGTTGGTGATGTTTTTGTATCATATGTTTCGAGTACGCGGCATTTTTTCAGATTTTTATCGGCTCGCTAACTCGGCTAACTCGGAGATAAGATTTTACACGTGATAAAATTTCAAATGATCGTATCGTAGTGATCTTCTCGTCGTACGAAAAAATGTCCTCTACAAAAAAGTTGCGTTTTTATATGAACTATTTTGGGGAAAAAATTCAAATTTGGCCATGTACTGCAACGCTAAAAAAAAAGAAAAATATTTCGATTTTTTATTTTTTCACCCTTACAACTAGGTTGATCCTGCTGAAATTTACACTGAATTTTCGTTTATTAGTGTAAAACAAAGTGTGTAAGTTTCATTCTGGGCTGGGCTTGCGTTCAGTTGATATCGTCGTCTTAAATTTAATGGGAAATTGTTTTTGTTGAATAACTCGCCGATTTATAATTTGTAAGTGAAAATGGTAATGACTAAACTTGTAGGAAATCGAGTGCTTTACAACTTTGGTCATTACAGTTTTTTCTCTACCATCAATATTTTTCGAGTTAAACCTGAAAAAAGCGACTATAGCATTATTTCGTTCGTTTTTAACTTTAGGGCATGAATGCATATGAACAAACTTGTAGAGAATGAAATTCTTGATAATTTTGGCCTCTACCGTTTTTTCCCTAGAATCAGTATTTAAGGTCGTACGCCAAAGGTAAAAGGAGAGAGCGAATGGTTCGCGAAATAATATTTTCACGCTTCTCGTTTTTTTTTTACCGTTGGTGTACGTCCTTAAATATTGATTCTAGGGGGAAAAAAGGCAGAGACCAAAATTGTCAAGAATTTCATTCTCTACAATTTTTTCATGTCTGTTTATGCCCTAATGTTGAAAATATACGTGATAATGCAATAGCCGCTTTTTTTCAAGTTTAATTGGAAACATATCGATGGTAGAAAAAAAACTGTTATAACCGAAGTTGCGCAGCACTCGATTTCCTACAAATTTAGTCATTACCATTTTTACTTAAAAATTGTAAATAGCCGAATTATTCAACAAAAAAATTTCCCATTAAATTTAAGACGACGATGTTAACTGAACGCAAGCCCAGCCTAGGATGAAACTTACACATGTTGTTTTACACTAATAAAAGAAAATTGAGTGTAAATTTCAGCAGGATCAACCTAGTCGTTAGGGTTAAAAAATTTAAAAATGAAAGATTTTCTTTCTTTTTTTAGTGTTGTAGTACTTGGAAAATTTTGAATTTTTTTCCAAAATAGTTCATAGAAAAACGCATCTTTTTCGTAGAGGACATTTTTTTCGTACGACGAGAAGATCACTAAGTTACGATCATTTGAAATTTTATCACGTGTAAAATCTTATCTCCGAGTTAGCCGAGTTAGCGAGCCGATAAAAATCTCAAAAAGGCCACGTACTCAAAATATATGATATAAAAACATCACCAACTTTGAAAAATATTGAAGAAGGTCAGGCTTTTAGGCCGTTCGAAAACACTTGGAATACCTCATATATATATATATATATATATATATATATATATATATATATATATATATATATATATATATATATATACACAAAAATCTTGCAACACACAACACGAGTAAAAAAGAAAAATATTTTATTTTAACAATAAACGATTATTCAGTAATGTAGGCTCCTTCCGCATCTACAACTCTTGCCCAACGCTCTGGTAGACTTTGCACGCCCGCAAACCAGAATTCTTTTGATCGTGAATTAAGAAAGTCGTCCAATGTATTTTTGAGTTCTGACAGATCATCAAATTTTTTATCCCGTAAATAG
Source organism: Ophion obscuratus (assembly GCA_964007375.1). NCBI lineage: Eukaryota > Metazoa > Arthropoda > Insecta > Hymenoptera > Ichneumonidae > Ophion > Ophion obscuratus. Next base: position 23,346,820 of record OZ023324.1, read on the forward strand.
TTCATCAAAGCTCGAATCAGGTGATAGTCGGTAGGTGCTAAGTCTGGTGAATACGGTGGGTGTGGTAGAACTTCCCATCCTAGCTGCGGAATAATTTCTTGTGTCATCTTAGCGACGTGGGGTCAAGCATTGTCATGGAGAAGCCGAACGTGAAGCCGTTTACGCCTTTTCTGTTTCATAATTTTAGCCACCTTTTGCAGTTGTGCAGAATAAATCTCTGCCTGTATTGTGGTTTTGGTTGGCAGAAATTCGTAATAGACCATGCCCTCAGAATCCCACCAACAACAGAGTAAAACTTTCTTCATTTCACGGGGCTGTTTAGGGGTCGGTTCTGGTTTTTCCCCTTTCGATAGCCACTGACGCTTGCGCGTGTGATTAAGGGGTAAGGCCACTGTAACGGCCCAAAAAAAAGGTTTTTTCACTAATTTTTTGCTCCCGAAATTGAAGGTATTTGAAAAAAAACTTTTAATGGTGTTATCGGGCATACATTAAACTTTATTATAAAATTTTTTTACAGTAAAAAAAAACAAAATGGCGGTTCCACAGCTATCTTCCCGGGACATGTTTTGCTTCCAGGGCTCCGCGGCACGCAGCACCACTGGTGCACTTTTGAATCTAGAACAAAAAAAAACCATTAATCTAGAGGGCTATAGCTAGAGAATGTCGATCGGATTTTAAAAAGTATCAATTTTTGTGGATTTGGCGTGCGTTTGAAAAAAAAATTGATTTTTGACGAAAAAAACGGCGTTTTTTGTTAATAAAAAATCAATAAATAAAGTTCTTGAAAATTCCGATCGACATTCTCAAGATAATGTAAATGTTCACATCTGGTTAAAATTTCAAGTAAAAAAAATGAAAATTGTTCGAGTTATGCTGCGTGCCATTTTGAAAAACCATGTTTCGAGAAAAACGCGTTTAAAGTTTTGCGAATAGTTTTTTATTGGAAAAAATTAAAAAAAGAAGTTCTTATTTTAAGGGGTCTTCTTATTCTAGAGGGTTTAAACTATTTTTTAAGCCAATAAAAAAAAATCGATTTTTCAAAAAATTTACAGTGGCCTTACCCCTTAACATACAACACCCAGCTTTCATCCCCAGTGACTATTTCTTGAAGAAAATCCTTTCTTTGCGGACGATGCAGGAGTGAAAGACAGATGGACATGCGTGTTGCTTTGTTTGATTCGCTGAGATTGTGCGGTATCCAAGACGAATCAACTTTCCTATATCCCATCTCTTGTAAATCTCGAAGGATAGTGGGATGACTGCAGTTGAGTTTGTTGGCTAATTCTCGTGACGAAATATTAGGCTTTGCCTTTATAAGTGCTTGCAGTTCTTCATCGTCCACAATCGATTCCCTGCCGGACCTAGGTTTGTCTTCAAAAGATGTATCGCCAGAATGAAAACGCTGATACCATCGGGAGACCGTTGAATAATTAACTACATTAGCCTTGAACGCACTGCACATATTACGGGCTACAGCTATTACAGAGTGCCCTTGCAAGAATTCGTAATATGCGATTGCTCGAAGTGCACGTTGATCCATCTTTGCTCATACTGACTCCGCGGAACATCTGACTCGCTTACATATCCTGCGACATGGAAGGTTCTAGACCATTCTTGTATTTCCTATTCTCGAATGTTCTCGAACTTCATTATTACGAAAAATATTTTAATTGAAAAAAAAGTGTTGCAAGATTTTTGTACCAACCCAATATATATATATACACAGATCGCTCTTGCACTCCTGGAATCTTGAATTATCGTATGCCCATAGGACCGAACGGAGACGATACCGGATGCTGCAAAAAATACGTAGTGCTGTGTTGCCTCTGCGGTGGACTAAGCGCCGCCGTCGGCAGTTTATTCCTCGCCGTCCATGCTGTACTCTCAGCTCACACGGCCAGTCTCGCCCTCTTCGAGACGGTCCCCTCGTACATACCTGGAACGATGGTAATGTTTACTTATTTTATATTCATGTTTGTTTATATCGTATTATACAAATACGCGTATAGAGAAGTTAGACTCACTAGAAATCAGTCACTCGAAGACACCTGTAAATATTGACTTTGGACGAAAAAATCCGGAACTTATTTGGAACAGTTCGTCAATGTTTACATTTTGGTAGCTTCAGAATTATTTTCAAGTGGACGTATAAATCTGATTTCAAGGCCACCTCCACTTTTTTTTAATAGAAACACTCCTTTTTTCAACGACCACAAGCGTAAAGCGAACAAAAATAAAACCAGTGACTTACAGTATCATGACTTTGGGATGGGGTTGAAAAACCAAAAAAATTGCAAAACGGTGATTGTAGCAAGGCAAGCAAAATAGGCGGTGGTTTCAGACGCGAGGGATGTTTTTATTGCATGACGTGTTGAAAAGTTTGTGCGATTTCCGAATGATGCGTGAAGTCTTTGCACCGTGTCGTTATAAATCACTCGACAACCCACACGGAAATAAAATATATGTAAAAATATATTTTTCGGTATACTAAAAATGGATGTAAAATATATTTCAGATATATATTATCCATCTCAGATAGAGATTAGATATATGCAATATATACGGGAAATGCATTAAAAATATATTCGCGATATCAAAGTTTTCGGCCAAAATAGATCTTCAGAATGTATATAAAAATATATATGTTGGATAGGCGGTTACGTATATTCAAACTATATTGAAAATATACTTACAATGTACTGAAATTACCCTCAAAATAGACTACAAATGTATTTTAACAGTATTCGACTTGTAATTGAAATATACTTTAAATGTATTTAACCTACATCTAAAATAGACACGATATATGTTCATACTCCGTTTAAAATATACTTGAAATATGTTCATACTACATTTCAAATATTATTGAAATATATTCAACGTGTATTTAAGATATACTTGAAATATATTTAAACTATACTTGAAATATTCTTAAAAATGTTGTTATGACTTTATTTACGTCATTGCACCGTTTTACGATATTTTTCCTTGTCATTAATTACGATTATGGTGTTTGCGGTTCAAATATATTAATGGTTCAAATTTAAATTATATCAGCCGCTTACACGCCGTAAGGTGGTTTCGAACCCGGGACCTCTGAGTGATGAGCTGGGACGTTCCCCACTGACAAGGGGACAGTACGGCAGTCGGATTTTTGTAATTTTTCGTACTCATGGTACGCGAAGTTCAGAGCTCGAATATCAATATCCCAAAGCAGTTCGACGCCATATTCAGAAATTTTCGAGAAAATTGACTTTGAAATTTTCGAGTGCACTCTTATCCCACAAAGATGCAACGATGTTCGAACCGGACTCGTGGCGTACCCGGTAGCGCTCGAGTCTAGTAATCGCGGGGTCGCTGGTTCGAGTCTCACTTCGAATTTTTTTTTTTTTTTTTTTTTTTTTTTCATTTTTTTTAAATGAAAAAACGCAAGTCATATTTTTCATTATCTCTTGATTATAAACATACATTTTCAAGTATCAATATTTATAACCAACAACATTTTTAGGATGAAAATGAAAAACGTCGGGTAAGGAATTGAATACTTTATTATTCGGTCTATATTCGTTTGTTTTATACATCGGGTGTAATGTTACACGAGCCAGAGTGATAACCATCGTAAAAACAAGGAAAACAGTAATTTTCACGGCATCTCGCACACCGTCCAAACGCTGCATTGTTACATTCGCAATTTTTCCTATTAATCTACAAGGGAGTTTATATTCCTATTAATCTACAAGGGAGTTTATGTAAATATTATTACTGGATATTTTTACGTCGCCTATTCGCAATTTCAAGCAAGAGATAATCAAAAATAAGACTTGCATTTATCATTGACAATTATAATTACATATATGTGAATTAGCATAGATTTTATGATTTTTATCCCGGGATTATTTATTTATTTTTTTATAAATAATCACCTATTGTTATATATAAATAATATATGATCATATATGAGAAAATATATAATTATGTACAACTATAATGAATTTTGTACATAAATAACTATATATGGATTTTGTCCATATATAAACATATATAGATATATTATATTAATTATATATAATAATATGTGATTATATACAACAAAAATTTATCGGGATATTTAAATGACGGAGGTAAGCGAATTAAAAAAAAAATTAAAAAAAAAAAATTCGAAGTGAGACTTGAACCAGCGACCCCGCGATTACTAGACTCGAGCGCTACCGGGTACGCCACGAGCCCGGTTCGAATATCGTTGCATCTTTGTGGGATAAGAGTGCGCTCGAAAACTTCAAAGTTAATTTTCTCGAAAATTTCTGAATATGGCGTCGAACTGCTTTGGGATATTAATATTCGAGCTCGGAACTTCACGTACCATGAGTACGAAAAATTACAAAAATCTGACTGCCGTACTGTCCCCTCGTGAACTAGTTCTACTTGTTAAATTAACTTTCGTATCGTCTGCATATCGTACAATACACAATTTTAGTTTATTGAGGAATGTGTGGATTTACAAGAGTAACTAACATTATCGGATCAATTACTTAATTGCGTTCGCATAGAGAGCGATAATCGAATAGAATTACATAACCTTCAATTTTTTTGTCCGATCATTTATTCCGGCTAGTGCGGCTAGGTCACGGTCGTATATACAGGTCTGGGCACTCCCGTATATTCCGTATACCCCAAAGCGTGCCTCTATCCGACGCCTCTATTTGCGGAACTGGCCGCAAAAGCGTGGAGCGCTGCTATCTCGTAGGCATGTGCGACAGAGCGCGATGTATGCGCGTATGCGAATTATCTTTCCGTTCACGTGGCTGTGATGAAAAATTAATACATCCTAAATAATTAGTCGAACACAAAAACTAAAAGCATAAACCGAAAATATGAGCAACGAGCCATTAGTTAATGATACTCATCGTCTTTGACATGGATATGCCGATTTAACCATCGCTCAATCCAATTACATTTTTTTTCGTTTACGGAAAAGAACATTCGAAATTTACGTGTAGCACGCATTCCTTTCGTTAGTAGTAGTAGTAGAAAAGTAGTAGAAAATATCAGTAGTCATCATTGGCAATTTTAAATAATGAGACGTGCTCCGAGTTATTTATGTACAGTACTACCTCCCTAAGAGAGCCCTCCCTAAGAGAGAATTTCCCCGCCGTTCCGCTTGAGCGCATTTTATGGCTTCCCCCACCTAGCTCGAGCTGTCCAGTGTACCCGAGGCCTCTCGAGTTTGTCGCGGACACCTCGATAAGAGATCGCGAGCGATTTCAGAAAATCGCACGTCGCACGATTGTCAAATGGATAATATTCCTTTGTATAATATATACGTATATATATAATATATACGTTTATATATAATATATACGTATATTATATATATATATACGTATGTCGTATATATATATACGTATTATACGTATATATATATACGTATAATATATATTGTAGGTTAACGATACAACTTAACTTACAATACGTATATTATAATATACGTATAATATACGTATATATATACGTATATATACGTGTATATATATATATATATATATATATATATATATATATATATACGTATTATACGTATACGTATATATATACGTATATATATAATATATACGTTTAAGCCGTAAAGTCGGAGAAAAAAACATGCACCATAATTAAATTTCAAGTAGTAATTTAATGCAAGTAAAAAATATTTTAATAGACATTAACACAGCATAGAATATTATTGATATTAATAAAAATTATCGAGGCTACATTATACTAGAGATATGTTTTTGAGTAATAGTAATAAATGCAAATATCGTACAGCATATACAATATGTATGTATCATAACATATATACTATACATCAGAGTATAGAGTCCTGTTGACGTCCCCAAGAATCGTAGAGACGATTATCCGAACTTTTGATTATCCGAACTAGTCTCGGTCCCAATTGGTTCGGATAATCGAGGTTCTACTGTATATGTTCGAGTTTCGATAACGAATATACTACGTATATTTTTGCGAACAATAAGATAATTCAACAATTATTGAAAGTTTTACAAATGTTTCCTTCATATGTGTTATAATATTGCAACAACAAAATATACCAAACAGCAGAATAAAAAAAACGCGAAGAAAAAGAAAGATTTACACATCAATATTCAATGAGATATACTTACGCATGAAACGACGAAACGCCAGTACACTTTCCGCAACTTGTTTACAGTTTTCTCAACACTTTCGTTCGCGCTCTCTCATAGAGGACGAGTGGAGAAACACATACACGCTACCACATGCGCGATTTTCGAGCGCGCTAACCTAGCAGTGGGGGAAGGCTTCGGCGACGAATTTCTCGAGAATTACTTCCCCTAACCGCCCTAGACCGCTCTCTTAGGGAGGTAGTACTGTATCCACTTCTGCATCCCGGAATCATGCACCGCTTCGGCATTGCAATATATAGACACTTCATCTTTTGTTATTCCGTATTGAATAAAAACCGTGGCTACGATACACTCGAAATCATCCCGCCAAAACGAGGTAGGCCACACGTACATACGACCGTCACCAACAACGTGCATGCCATGCCCCGTAAACGCGGTATAAACAAAAGTGCCTCCCCTGCACTAGCGCCGCGGTGGAATGCGCAAATAGAGGCGTCATTTAGAGTCAGGCATTTTTTAACGGAGTGCCCAGACCTGTATATACGACCGTGGACTAGGTCTTCGTGAGATACCGACTTGAAGATGTTTCTCATTTGCAACGTCATCTGTTACTCAATTTGCTTAACCAACCATATTTAAAATATATAAAACATACATTCAGTTTGTATGTTTGATATATTTAAGATGTATCTTAAATGGATTTATATTTATATATCGTATTGGTTTTACTCTTGCCCAAAAATATAAATGGCATATCCAACTTTTCGAACCACTTATATTTAATACATGTTTTATATATTTTTCGATATATTTTTTATATAATTTATTTTCACGTGGGAAGCGTCGTTTGTCCATTCCTTCACATCTTCCGGGGTTGTTGGTACATCTTTGCTTGGGTCATCCCAAGCCCATGGTACCGTAGGTCACCGATTTCATTTGTTTTGCTTTCATGAAGTTTTCCTTTTAAGGAGCTGTACCAATATGAACGCTGAAAATTTTGGTAATTTTCGGGAATTTTTTGAAAGAAAAGTACTCAATTAAATGATTCGGAACGTTAAGAATATATTGGGCTATATTTGACTTATATTACATAATTTTTTTATATAAAAATATTGAGATCCAAGCGACTTATGCGCTGCCTTCGGAAGCGCAAAAAAAATTCCTCCACTGCTGACATGATTCCGGCCGATTGAGTAGCTGGAACCGAAAAAGGAAAAAATGTCGTTAAACTGGGAGGTATTTCCTGTACAATGACGTAGGATTTTCGAAAAATATCAAAATCTAACAAAATGGCGTAGTTATGAAAAAAAAGTCTGTTTTCTTGCCTATGAAACGGTCGTTTTTTTTTCAATGCCAAATCGTCAATTTTCATCCAATCAAAAATATCCTACGTCATTACAGAGTAAATATATTGAAGAGTACTCAGTTCAAATTTCAAGTCAATCGGATAATTGCTCTTCGAGTCACAATGTCAGCAACTTTGAAAAATCTCGTTTCGAGAAAAACGCGTTTAAAGATTCAACTATCGATTTTTGCAAGATAAAATTATTAGAGATACGGCCTTGACATTTTTACAGGATATTCTTGAAAGTATAAATTGTCGAAAACGGCAAAAAAATCGATTTTTTTAAAGTGTCACACTGGTATAGCCCCTTAACAATGTAGAGGCGAGCTCGAAATGAGGTTGACAAAATCTAAGCCTACTAAAATGTAGACATGGCCGAACCATTCACATGTTGTATGTACATGTATGTATGAAAAAAACTATGTGTAAAAAAATATTTATAAATAACAAGCTTTCGTTTAATGTACTAAAAAGTAGAAAATCATTTTGTTTACCTCGTCACCTATATGCGACTATAAATAAAATTAAACTAACTATTGAAAAAGATTTTAATAGTATTTTAATTTAAATAAAAATTTTATGGACACTACCGGCGAAAAGTTTCCGGACAAAAAATCGAAAAAGTTCCGGAACGACTTTTTATGCCATTTCGCCGATAGTTGAGATGAATGAATTTAATAAACGGCATTTTGAAGGAGAGGAATTCACCTTCATTCCGTTTTTTCAAAACATTTTTTACTATTTCCTTCACGTCTAGTCCTCTTTTTCGAAATCGACCATTTTTCGCCTTTTCTTGTTTCTTTTCTGGCGGATCCCGGTTGCGGACAAATTTTTATTCATGCATTTCTTTGACCGGAATCATAAAGAGGAAAGCTCATGCTCCAAATTGCCTTTTTTTAAAAAAACGTCGTACGATTTTTTTTCTCAAGATATTTTGATAAAAAAGACAATTTGAAAAATACCATGTAACGCGAAAACGACAAGGGTTGAAGGAAAACCTCATGATAGTAAAAAGTTGAATCGCCTTTTGTTGAGTTCGCGAGAATTTTGACAACTTTTTCTTCACCTATTTTCGGTAAAAAATCAGATGATTTTATTACCGTAAGACGAGAACTAAGGGGTTCGTGGTAAAACTTTCAGGAGAGAAAAAAATTGTATTTTCTTATGTTCGATGCAATCGAATTATTTCAGATTTTTTTTCGACATTTTTTTCTTCGTTAAATTTGTATAGTTTTCTACTCACGTAAATCGATTGATTTCGACCGATTCAATTGCGTTGGAAATAAAAAAAATTCAATTTTTTCCTCTTTAAATTTGACCACAAATCCCTTAGAGTTACGACAATCAAATCATCTGATCTTTTACCGAAATTAGGTGAAAAAAAAATTCGTAAAAAACAGAATGAAGGTGAATTCGTCCTTTTCAAAATGCCATTTATAAAATTCATTTACCTCAACCACGGTCTTACATACAGGTCTGGAAACGACCGTGGTGGGGGTAGGCACTTTTAACGAACCCACGTTTGGTTCCATTTTTCGCCACTACGTGGCATTGCTATCGCCGTGTACGTGTGCGACAAGGACAGAACCGCTTCCGTCCGTCTCTCTCACTCTTCTCGATGATCCGAAATGCACATTACCTTTTCGTGGGGGGCGAAGGGGGAATAGAGGTAGATGAGAAAGAATTGTGGAATAAGGACGGGTGATTGTGGAAGAGAATAGAAGTGGGGCTTGTAAAAAGGGGAAGATCCTGTATGGCTGGAAGAAGACCAATATAAAATTTAAAAAATAAATAAAAATACTTACCTTTTTCGAGTGAAATGGATTTTTATTCGAATTTTATTCCGAGTTTTTTTCGATGACGAAAGGAAAAAAATACGCAACACATGGAATGTTGAATATACAAATACCTTTATTGGTTCGTCAGTTTAGAATGCCCTGAAACAACGGTCCACCTTCGCCAGCTTTATGAATATTTTTCAAACTACAAATGCTCGTTGACGCGAACAGAGGTTATCGAGAACGTTGTAATAAAAAATGGAGTAATCAATGGCACGGGGCACGGTCTAAGATAAGACAAGGGGCGAAGGGAGAGATCACAGAAGACCGTGGGTGGGAGGTACTCGCCGATAGTAGCGACGGCGGTGGCCGCGAGCGGAATGAAAAGTGAAGCTCGTAACGCTGCCTCACGACTCCATTGAAATGTGGCTTCGTTTCCAGACCTGTATGTAAGACCGTGACCTCAACTATGTTGTCCGGAAACTTTTCACCGGTAGCGTGTATTTTTTTTTCAAACCGATTCATGCATTGTGACCTTTTAGATACATGTTTGCAAAATTTCCGAGCTCTGAGTAGTGGGAAAGTGGGTGAAATATCGATTTTCCGTTTTGCATCTCACAGAAAGTCACGTTAAATGAAAGCTTGATAAAAGTGTATCTAACGGATCTTAGCTTTTATTTTCCGCAGCTGATTCTCATGGGCCTGTTCACCATTCTTCTGGCACGAAGGAAGCATCGGTACGGTTTTTTGGTGAGTACGAAAAAGCTCTCGATTCGCCTCATCAATAAAGCTCATTTTATTTTCGTAATTTATCAATATGAATCTATTGATAACCTATTACTACTTGATAGTACGGTCGTGCTGTATATTGGAATCGGAACAAATTAGAAGAAAACTAGTTTTTTGACAGGTGCTTTTGTAGGTACCGCGGGTGCCAAATCCAAGTTTGCCTAAAAATCGGGGTGTAGGGTTTTTTTAGGGGATGAAAGGAGATGGGGGTTGATTAATGTCAAACTGCAACCTCCACGAGGTCGGCGCCGGGAGACAAAATGTTCAGAAAAATCCGGGCTTTATTTTTGTCCACAGCGCCGAAGTCGTGGAAGTTCATTTAGGGGGTGAAAAAGTGGGAAATTTTGCAAAATCAGTTTTAATTCAATAACTATTTAGAAAAAAAATTGTACACTTCTTGTTAAAATGGGAACGTTGTAGGCCTTGAAAATACGCGTCGATCGAGTATTTGATCACCACTCTCCGATAATATCTTCACATTATTGGGAGTACAACTTTGCAGTAACCGTTTTTTCAAAAGTTTAAGGCTTTATTATAAAAAAGTGGCTATATATTTTTCAATCAAAGTACTGCCCGTCGCTAGCTACGACCTCGGCCCATCTTTCAGGTAGCATTCGAATCCCGCGTCGATAAAAGTCTTGGTCCTTGGAGGCAATCCAGGAATCGACCCAATTTTTGACTTCTTCGTAAGTACCGAAGTGCTGGTCAGCCAAATCGTGTGCCATTGACCGGAACAAGTGATAGTCGGAAGGGGCAATGTCTGGAGAGTACGGCGGGTGGGATAAAACCTCCCATTTCAGCGTTTCCAAGTACTTTTTCACGACATTTGCAACATGGGGTCGGGCATTGTCATGCTGCAGTATCACCTTGTCATGTCTTTCGTTGAATTGTGGCCGTTTCTCTTTGAGTGCCTTACTCAAGCGCATCAACTGACGTCGGTAGAGTTCCCCTGTGATGGTTTCGGATGGTTTGAGCAGCTCATAGTACACGACGCCCAGCTGGTCCCACCAGATACACAGCATCACTTTGGATCCGTGAATATTCGGTTTGGGCGTCGATGACGGAATATGACCAGGCAGTCCCCATGATTTTCGGCGTTTAGGATTATCGTAGTAAACCCACTTTTCATCTCCAGTCACAATCCGGTGCAAAAATCCCTTCCTTTGTTGTCTTTGGAGCAGTTCCCGCAAATGCTGAGAATTCGGCTCGTAGGTTGCCATGTTTGAGTGCCAATAACTTTATAATGCATACATGTATCCGTTAGCTTTTTTAAATTGTTTACATTGGCAGAGCCTCTAGTTTAAAATGCCACTTTTTTATTGAACTAGGGCCACTACTTCGGCCGCAGTGGCTCTCTTAGTAAAACGGCCACTGCAAAGTTGTACTACTATTATAAGATAATAAATTAATTACCCAAATAAATGAGTAACAAGGTGACAAGAATTGTAAGGTGATAAGAATATCGTGCAATTATTATTACACCGACTCGCAGATGAAGATGTGCGGCTCGGTTGGAGTCGTTTGCGCCCTTGTCTGCGTCCTCGTCACCGTAACGACCACCGTCGTACACATGTCGCGACTGCAGGGCTTACGCGAGTGCATCTACACCGAGATAGCGAGGTAACAGATCCGCGAAGACGCTTCCTCAAATTTCGTCGTCTCCGAGGCTCAGAGACGTCGTACTATTGTTTGGTCTTTGCAGATCGTGCACGTGTTACGGTTCGACGCAGGGCCGTGTCCTCTCCGATCCGGGTGTACTGTTCGAGGAGACGCCGCACTGCGAGGTGGTACACGGCGCCCTCTACGACTGCCTGAGAGCCCTCTTCGGCGTCTCCGTTGCTGGGATACTCGCCTGCATATTCTCCTGTATGCTACTCTACCAATTGCTCAGCCACGAGAAGAAGAAGATGTACTGGGAACAATTGCAGCTTAGGTGAGAGCGCTGTGGAAAAAAGAAACTGTCGTAGTATCAAGTATACGAAGCTTCTGGGACTTCGTAAATTAGGGGGAGATACACACCTAAGAGCCGGAAAATGGTCATTTTTGTGCATTTTTTTCAAGGAAAACTATTTGAAATTTCGGATTGGGGTTTTAAATATCTAAAAGTATGTACATTCAAAAATATGTTGAATTTTCTTCATTTAAAAATATGAAAAATATACAAGGATATTGTATGATCCTTGGAGCGTCGTATGCGGTACCCACTGGCGTTTCTTAAAAAATCATCTGAAAAAAAAACCAAAAAGATTATTAAATTAGATTTTAAATTAGATTAGCCGATTAAAAAAGATTATTAAATTAGATTAGCCGATTTTGAAAATATCGTTTTATGACAAAATGGCGGACGTTTCAATATAAATAGTGATTTTTGGGCCAAAAATTAGTTATTATTTTGCCCATAAAACAAAAACTAAGTAACGGAGAAAAAAAGTCAAGTATTAGATAATGGTGTATAGAATACCCACAAAAAACCTCAAGGCAATCGATTCGTTGGTTTTCGAGAAATTTTGGGTACCGATTTGAAAAACGTGGTTTTGAGAAAAACGCATTTCCCGGGGAAAAAAGTTCATATCTGAATATATCTGAATCATATCTGTAGAATCAGATATGATCAGACAAGAAAATTGGCAATATCTGTTCATGTAGTGTCATGACAGATCATTTATGCTTATATCTGAGAATGTATGATCATATCAGAGCCATTTTGATAATTTTGAGAGCAGACCCGTCCATATCGCAGCAGGTCTGACCAGATCCAATCCCCAGGCAAGATCTGATCTTGTTGGACCAGATCTGATTTTATTGGGCCAGATCTGAACATGTCAGGTAGATCTGATTTTATTGGGCCAGATCTGATCATGTCAGGCAAATCTAATCTTATTGGACCAGATCTAGCTGTCCGTATAAGAATCAAATACCGTGGGTCCCAGTAGACCTGGACATCTATGAACAATAGACCTGCCCATATGATAGAATCATAGTTTATCTGAACCATCAGACCAGGTATGACTCCGACTATATCAGAGCAAATCTTACCCTGTTGAGACAGATCAAATCTTGTTAGTGCATTCGTGAAGATATTAAAATGTTTACATATATAGAGCGGGGTTATTAACACGTCATCACTTGACGTGTTAATAATTAATAATATTATAGTAACTCACATGATCACATATAATATAATACAGTTAGGTGAGGTGCCATATCTGATCGGATATCGTCTCATATCCTCATATATCGTTTCATATATTCAGATGTTTTCACGTGTGAACAACTGAACTGCATATACAACAAGGTATGAGTGTATAAGACTTTGTACAGTACTACCTCCCTAAGAGAGCGGTCTAGGGCGGTTAGGGGAAGTAATTCTCGAGAAATTCGTCGCCGAAGCCTTCCCCCACCGCTAGGTTAGCGCGCTCGAAAATCGCGCATGTGGTAGCGTGTATGTGTTTCTCCACTCGTCCTCTATGAGAGAGCGCGAACGAAAGTGTTGAGAAAACTGTAAACAAGTTGCGGAAAGTGTACTGGCGTTTCGTCGTTTCATGCGTAAGTATATCTCATTGAATATTGATGTGTAAATCTTTCTTTTTCTTCGCGTTTTTTTTATTCTGCTGTTTGGTATATTTTGTTGTTGCAATATTATAACACATATGAAGGAAACATTTGTAAAACTTTCAATAATTGTTGAATTATCTTATTGTTCGCAAAAATATACGTAGTATATGCGTTATCGAAACTCGAACATATACAGTAGAACCTCGATTATCCGAACCAATTGGGACCGAGACTAGTTCGGATAATCAAAAGTTCGGATAATCGTCTCTACGATTCTTGGGGACGTCAACAGGACTCTATACTATGATGTATAGTATATATGTTATGATACATACATATTGTATATGCTGTACGATATTTGCATTTATTACTATTACTCAAAAACATATCTCTAGTATAATGTAGCCTCGATAATTTTTATTAATATCAATAATATTCTATGCTGTGTTAATGTCTATTAAAATATTTTTTACTTGCATTAAATTACTACTTGAAATTTAATTATGGTGCATGTTTTTTTCTCCGACTTTACGGCTTAAACGTATATATTATATATATACGTATATATATACGTATATATATATATATATATATATATATATATATATATATACACGTATATATACGTATATATAAACGTATATATTATATATATACGTATATATTATACAAAGGAATATTATCCATTTGACAATCGTGCGACGTGCGATTTTCTGAAATCGCTCGCGATCTCTTATCGAGGTGTCCGCGACAAACTCGAGAGGCCTCGGGTACACTGGACAGCTCGAGCTAGGTGGGGGAAGCCATAAAATGCGCTCAAGCGGAACGGCGGGGAAATTCTCTCTTAGGGAGGGCTCTCTTAGGGAGGTAGTACTGTATTAGGTGTACAAATAAGTTTTAGGACAGTTTTCAAAAAATTCAAGATTTATTAAAAAAAGAAGTAAAACACAGTTATTCATCGAAGTAATCTCCATCGCACTGAATGACCTTCAGCCATCTCTCAGGTAACTCGCGGATGCCTTTCGCAAAGAAACTTTCGTCTTGCGAGGTGAGAAATTTAGCGACCCATTTTTCCACTTCTTCAAATGTTTTGAATCGCACGTCAGACAAATCGTTTTGCATTTTCCGGAATAAATGATAATCGGATGGGGCTAAGTCTGGTGAATACGCCGGGTGTGGTACAGCTTCCCATCCAAGCGCTAGTAACGTATCCTTGACCGGCTTACCCACATGAGGCCGCGCGTTGTCATGGAGCAGTTTTACTGGCCGTTTTCCTTTACCAGAAAATGGACGTTTCTTCTCAATTTCTTGATTCACTTGCATCAATTGATGACAATAGCGATCGGTAGTAACTGTTTGACCAGGTTTGAGAAATTCATAATACAGTACGCTTTTCATATCCCACCATATACACAGCATGACTTTGTTACAATGAACATTGCGCTTTGGCGTGGATGTTGTCGGCTCGCCGCGGTCAACCCAATGATATTTGCGTTTCGGATTATCAAAATAAATCCACTTTTCATCGCCGGTCACAATTTTCCACAAGAAAGACTTTCTATGTTGCTTGTTGTAAAGACTCACACAAATGTTAAGACGGCTGTTTTTATTTTCTTGAGTCAGAAAGTGTGGTACCCACTTTGTTCCTTTTCGAATCTTACCCATTGCTTTTAAACGATAAGAAACAGTTTGTTGAGTTACTCCAAGCTGTTCCGAAAGTTGTTTCTCCGTCTGACAAGAGTTTTCGTCCAGCAACGCTTGCAGTTCCTGATCGTCCACCTTTACAGGAGGCCTCGTGCGTTCACGGTCACTAACGTCGAAATCACCTTCTTTGAATCGCTTATACAAATACTCACATGTACTTTTAGATACAATGTTATCTCCAAGAACAGAACATATCGATTCACACGCTTTCCTAACACTTTTTCCTTGATGGAATTCATAGCGAATGCGGTGTCTAATAAATAGCTTATCGGTCTGCATGTTTAATTTACAGAATTTATAGGTTATGTTTATGACTCCTTTACGTTTCGATACTACATATCAAGCGCCATCTATGATAAGTGAGTGGGACCTTTGAATTAATTTAGAATAGCTGTTATGATACAAAATCGAAGTGTCCTAAAACTTATTTGTACACCTAATATATTTTCCAGGTTTGGTATCGTACCTGATGGGATAAAATTTTATATGAACGTGCCTGCTCATATATCACATCATATATGTTCAGATATGGTTTCACGCTGCCAACTCGCCTAGGTACCTGACCAAATAAAAACATTTATGAGATCTATATAGCGGAGTCCGGTACCGTATTTGATCGGATATGATCTTATACGAATAGATACGTTCACGTATCACATCATGTATGTTCAGATACGAATTTACGGTACCAACTCGCCTTGCTACTTAGCCAGATATAAACAGATATGAGTTCATATATGGTCAGGCCAGATACTTTATTTGATCAGATATGATCTTCTATATGCATATGTGACGTGGAATATGATTAGACCTAATCATATATGATACTGTAAAATGTCAGATATAAATATATCTGATACATGTATGACAATATCTAAAACATATATGACAATATCTGAAGCATATATGAACGTATCCACTCAGACATGAACTTTTTTTCCCGGGTTGAAAATTTGGGAATGAATAAATCATGAAATTTGTCAACTTACATGGAATCATCGATACCAGGCCCATAGTGTGAGTCTTCTACGGTCGACGGAATGTTCATAGCTTCTAAATCCTCGACCTTGGCCATCTCGGTGTATGTCTCCCCTTAAGGCGGGATAGACATTTACAACGATCAAATAATCGATTTCTTTTTTTCTTTAAACGATAGAATATTTTCCCAAAGTTTCAAAGCGAAATTCGAATAACTTTAAACTTTAAAGTTGCCCTTAATGTCAGTTTAACCCGGTTTTACGGTAACGCGGAGAAATGTTTACACAGGTGCAGATCCCTGTACGGTCAAGGCGGCAGCGGGGCCGTGGGCGGCGCTACCGGAGGTTCCTGCGGGTGCTGCAACGATTGTGGCGGTACGAGTCCCTGGTGGGCCCAAACGCCTGGCAACTTGTACACGCCGAATCCCGATCTTGCGCCTTTCAGGTAAAAATCGGCTCAGCAAAATCAAAACAAAAGAGCGGAAATATTTCCAGTAATTTTTTAAAGGCCGTAACTTCGTGAAAAATGATCGTACGGAGGGAAAAAAAGCATTTTAAAGCTTGAAAACTTCGTGAAAAATGGTCGTATAGGGAAAAAAAGCATTTTGAAGCTTTTAAACATTTGCGAAATTTTTAACTTTATTTTTCTTCAAGATTCGATGAGTGGTTAATCCAAAATTGTGAGAAAAATAACGAAAATTTTCTTTTTTACCTTAATCATCACCAATTGACGTTTAAGGAGCGATAAAAGTGCTCCTTAAATTTTTGATAAAACTTCAACGATTCGGGTTGAAAAAAGGTTTGACGGATCGATTAAAAAAGGCCATAGCCGGGTAAGTAGGGAAAAATTGCCCCCGCATTTTTTCCAGCGAAATTTGGAGTATATTCTGAGGTATAAAAAAACAAATTTTCTGAAAATTTCAAGCCCGTCAACGCAATGGTTTTAGAAAAATGAATATTTTTTAAATATCAAAAAAAAAAAATTCCGGAAACGGTACAGTGGATCGATTTGATTTTTTTTGTTGGTACTTGTTCCGATCAAACGTTTGACGAAATAACATTATAGAACATCTTGCGAAAGATTAAAGTTTGAAAAAATAATAATGTCCCTTGTTTTATTATTTTTTGCTATAATCCACTTGGGGTACAATATCGAAAATTTTTTCATATAATCTTTGGGCACCTTATTAGATTATATATTTTTTTCACAATGATCGGTTTGGTACGCCACATTGAAAAAAAAAGAAACACACTTTATTGATATATTTTAGTTATATAAATATATAACTAAAATATATCAATAAAGTCTGTTTTTTAGTTATATAAATATGTTAGTTATATAAGATATATAACTAACATATTTATGTTATCAATATCTATATTTTTATATCTATATATAAATCTATACAATATAATAAATCTATACAATATCTATATTTTTAGTTATATAAATATGTTTTAGTTATATAAATATATAACTAAAATATATCAATAAAGTCTGTTTCTTTTTTTTACACTGCGGCGTACCAAACCGATCATTTTGAAAAAATTATATAATCTAATAAGGTGCCCAAAGATTATATGAAAAAAAAATCGTTATTGTACCCCAATCGCATTATAGTAAAAAAAAAAAATAAAACAAGGAACATTATTTTTTTTTAAACCTCAATCTTTCGCAAGATGTTCTCTAATTTTATTTCGTAATACGTTCGATCGTAACAAGTACCAAAAAAAATCGAATCGATCCACTGAAGCGTTTCCGGAATTTTTATTTTTATTTTATTTAAAAAAAATTCATTTTTTCAAAACCATTGCGTTGACGGGGATGAAATTTTCAGAAACTTTGTTTTTTTATACCTCAGAATATACTCCTAATTTCGCTGGAGCAAATGCGGGGGCAATTTTTCCCCACATACCCGGCTATGGCCTTCACAGGGTCTTTTAGTACAGTCGTGCTGTCGCTGAAAACCCCCGTAATCGGAAAAAAATAGAAAGCTAGCTTTTTGACAGGTGATTTTGTAGGTGGCGCGGGTGCTGAATCCAAGTTTGCCAAACATCGGGGGGTTATGGTTTTTTAGGGGATGAAAGGGGACGGGGGTGAATTAATGCCAAAATACAACCCCTACGTGGTCGGTGCCGTGAAACAAAATGTGCAGAAAAATCCAGGCTTCAATTTTGTCCAGAGTGCCGAAGTCGTGGAAGTTCATTTTAGGGATGAAAAAGTGGGGTGAAATTTTGAAAAATCAGTTTTAATTCAATAACTCTTTAGAAAAAAATCCTACACTTTTTGCTCAAATGGGAACGTTGTAGCCCTTGAAAAGACGCATTGATCAAGTGTTTGATCATCACTCTCCGATAATATCTTCACCCCCAAACAAAACGTTAAAATGCCAAAGAAAAATTCTTTATTGAATAACTAAAAAACAATCGATTTTTCGGGTATGGTTCAAATGTACGAAATGTAGAGGATAATTTTATCTACATTTTCGTTTCTATGGACCACCCTTGAATTTTGATTTTCCATTCCCTCTCGGGGGTTGAAAATTCATTTTGAGTTTTCAATCCCTGAGAGGGATTCGAAAAAGCAAAATTCGAGGGTGGCCCATAGGAACGAAAATATAGAGAACATTATTCTCTATATTTCGTACATTTAAACCATCCCCAAAAAATCGATTGTTTTTTAGTTATTCAATAAACAAGTTTTTTTTATACTTCAACCGTCCTTTTGGGGGTGAAGATATTATTGGAGGGGGATGATCAAATACTCGAATGACGCGTCTTTTCAAGGGCTACAATGTTCCCGTTTGAACTAAAATTGTATGAATTTTTCCTAAAGAGTTATCGAATAAAAACTGATTTTTCAAAATTTCACCCCACTTTTTCATCCCCAAAATGAACTTTCACGACTTCGGCGCTGCGAACAAAAATAAAGCCCGGATTTTTCTGAACATTTTGTCTCCCGGTGCCGACCTCGTGGGGGTTGTCGTTTGGCATTAATCCACCCCCATCCCCTTTCATCCCCTAAAAAAACCCTACAACCCAATTTTTAAGCAAACTTGGATTTAGCATCCACGGCACCTACAAAATCACCAGTCAAAAAACTAGTCTTCACCTAATTTTTTCAGATTCCAATATACAGCACGACTGTACTATTTGAGCATGTGTCGAGCTAAAAAATACCTGCAAACATTGGTTATTTTCGCAATATTTTCAATGTTGTGGTCCATTTTCCAAAACGGCAGGAAAAGTCATTTTTTTGTGCTTTTTCATGTCAATATTGAGCTTAAAAAAGCTGACTTTTCATTCAATCGGCGATATCTCAGCGGCAAATAATCGTACAGAGAGCAAAAGAATTCCAAATTGAAGTTCAACATATGGACGAATTCGAAAAAAAAAAAATAGAACATTTTTGCCACGCGCTATTTCTTTAGACAAGATCGGAGGGAAGTTAAAAAAAAATCTCCGCGAGTTTCTCAAACTAGAGATTTCAAGCTTCAAAATGTTTTTTTTTTCCGACACGATAATTTTTCACGATGTTACGACTTTTCAAAAATCACTGAAAATGTTTATAACATTCTTCCGCTCTTAATTTTCTCGCTGAGTGTAATCCCACATGGAAATAAAATATATAAAAAATATATCGAAAGATACATAAAACATATATTAAATATATTTTTTACGAAAAGTTGGATATGTCAAGTATAATTTTGGATATGATTAAAAACCTATACGATATATAAATATAAATCCATGTAAGATACATCTTAAATATATCAAACATACAAACTGAATGTATGTTTTATATATTTTAAATATGGTTGGTTAAGCAACTTGAGTAACAGATGACGTTGCAAATGAAAAACACGTTCAAGTCGGTATCTCGCGAAGACCTAGCCGCACTAGCCGGAATAAAAGATCGGACAAAAAAATTGAAGGTTATGTAATCTCGTAATTCTATTCGATTATCGCTCTCTATGCGAACGCAATTAAGTAATTGATCCGATAATGTTAGTTACTCTTGTAAATCCACACATTTCTCATTAAACTAACTCTGTGTATTGTACGATATGCAAACGATACGAAAGTTAATTTAACAAGTAGAACTAGCTCAGTGGGGAAGGTCCCAGCTCATCAGTCAGAGGTCCCGGGTTCGAAACCACCTTACGGCGTGTAAGCGTCTGATATAATTTAAATTTGAACCATTAATATATTTGAACCGCAAACACCATAATCGTAATTAAGGACAAGACAAAAATATCGTAAAAGGGTGCAATGATGTAAATAACGTCGTAACAAAATTTTTAAGAATATTTCAAGTATAGTTTAAATATATTTCAAGTATATCTTAAATACACGTTGAATATATTTCAATAATATTTGAAATGTAGTATGAACGTATTTCAAGTATATTTTAAACGGAGTATGAACGTATATCGTGTATATTTTAGATGTAGTTTAAATACACTTTGCAAAAAAATTTAGGGAGCAAGAAAAAAATCTAAATTTTTGGGGGATTTTCAACAGGCTGTAACTCATACAAAAATGGTCGTACAGCAAAAAAAAAAGCAAATTGTAGCTCTAAGTGTCTAGTTTTCGGATCTGAGTTTGAAAATTTTTTTTTGAAAATATTTTTCGAGTAATCATAAGAAAACCACCGAAAAAAAAATGTTCGAAATTTTTTTGGTTTTTTTTTCAATCTACGGACGTGGAAAATTTTTTTTCGACTTAACCTCTATATGGACCGGATAGCTTGTTTATTCAGCTTTAAATTGGTTTTTTAAAAATCTCGATACGAGCATTTCTCGCTGAGATATCGGTGTTTGAATGGAAAAAGATCATTTTGTCTTTGATTACCAATATCTCAGCAACCAATGATCGCACAGAAATTTTGAGGTTGGTTTCAAAAACTTGAATAAATTCTCTACAAGGATTGGCAATTGAATTTTGAAAAAAATTTTTTTTTTCAATCATTACATGAATTTTAAAAAGCGACCAATAAAGGGCTTATTGTGGTTTTTTGGAAAATCAAGCGCCCAATCAAAAATATTGCGGAAACCACTAATGTTAAGTGTGCCTTTTACTGTTCAATATACCCACAAAAACCCTACGAAGTTTCAATTTAATCCAGCCAACCGTTTTTTTTTCCCACTTGATCGAATTTTTGAAAAAATTAAAGGAGCAAGAATTTCGCTCTGAAAATGTCATAATTTTTATCAAAAATGAAAAAAAAAAAATTTCATTTTTCTCCCAATTCTGTATTAGTGACTTGGAAAATTTTTGAAAAAAAAAAAAATCGAAAATTTTTGAAAAAAAAATTCCAAAATTTTTGAAAAAAAAATTTTTAAGAAAAGTTTTAAGAAAAACTGTTTTTTTTAGACACTGTTTAAATTCGCACAAAAAAATTATTGTCCCAATATTCGTAGAACGAATATTCGACTTGCCTTGGGGGTATCAACTTTTAATTTATTCAATTAATTTGTGACTAGGAAAATTAAAGTGCGGAAGAGGAAAATCGGTGAGAAAGTGAGTCGCTACATTTCTTTAATTTAGGGCCAATTGAAAAAAAAATTAAAAAAAAAAATTTTCGATTTTTTTTTTCTTAAATTTTCCAAGTCACTAATACAGAATTGAGAGAAAAATGAAATTTTTTTTTTTTTTTCATTTTTGATAAAAATTATGACATTTTCAGAGCGAAATTCTTGCTCCTTTAATTTTTTCAAAAATTCGATCAAGTGGGAAAAAAAACGGTTGGCTGGATTAAATTGAAACTTCGTAGGGTTTTTGTGGGTATATTGAACAGTAAAAGGCACACTTAACATTAGTGGTTTCCGCAATATTTTTGATTGAGCGCTTGATTTTCCAAAAAACCACAAAAAGCCCTTTTTTGGTCGCTTTTTCAAATTCATGTAATGATTGGAAAAAAATTTTTTTTTTCAAAATTCAATTGCCAATCCTTGTAGAGAATTTATTCAAGTTTTTGAAACCAACCTCAAAATTTCTGTGCGATCATGGGTTGTTGAGATATTGGTAATCAAAGACAAAATGATCTTTTTCCATTCAAACACCGATATCTCAGCGAGAAATGCTCGTATCGAGATTTTTAAAAAACCAAATTAAAGCTGAATAAACAAGCTATCCGGTCCATATAGAGGTTAAGTCGAAAAAAAAATTTCCACGTCCGTAGATTAAAAAAAAAACCAAAAAAATTTCGAACATTTTTTTTTCGGTGGTTTTCTTATGATTACTCGAAAAATATTTTCAAAAAAAAATTTTCAAACTCAGATCCGAAAACTAGACACTTAGAGCAACAATTTGCTTTTTTTTTTGCTGTACGACCATTTTTGTATGAGTTACAGCCTGTTGAAAATCCCCCAAAAATTTGGATTTTTTTCTTGCTCCCTAAATTTTTTTGCAAAGTGTACATTTAAAGTATATTCAATTATAAGTCGAATTCATGTGTAGTATATTTCGAGGGTAATTTGAGTACATTGTAAGTATATTTTCAATATATTCTGAAGATCTATTTTCGGCGAAAACTTCGATATCGCGAATATATTTTTAATGCATTTCCCGTATATATTGCATATATCTAATCTATATCTAGATAGATAATATATATCTGAAATATATTTTACATCCTTTTTTAATATATCGAATAATATATTTTTACATATATTTTATTTCCGTGTGGGATTGCGTGGTTGAAATGATTTTCTCAGCGTAATTTATCGGGAGCGGAATAATTGCAATGATCAAAGTATACGATAGTAATAAGAGATGAACGAATGGTGTACCAGACGGTGGCGCTTGCCGTGGTCCCGTTCTCGTGGTCCGGCACCGACGCCTGACTCGAATTACGGTTTCCACACGACGCAGTCACGCGGCGCGGTGGTAATGCGAAGCAGCGGTAGCAGCAGCGGCGAGCCCGGGGAAAACACGCCGGGGCCGTACAGCGTGCTGACGGACGAGTCTCAGGCCGGCGGTGGAGCGCCCTACAGCCTGATAAATTCGACGAGTTCCGGGGTGCCTTACGCGGCTTGCGCATCGTCCGTCGCGTCCTACAGCCTCCTTGAGAACGGTACCCCCGTGCCCGCGGCGCTCTGGGGCCCACCGCCGCCTTACAGCGATCCCAACAGCCCGGCAAGGAGGCCCATCCAGCTGAACAATAACGAGGAGCGGCGGGCCGCGGTCTCGATGCGCTCGCCCGGCAACACCGGGACTCCCGTTAATCTCAACAACAGAATCATCTCGGGCGCCAGTAGAATGGATAATTTCGAGGCCGTCAATTGCGAAGGTAGACGACAATATAGCAAACTATTTTGCTTCGTACACGGAGAAAAAAAAATCATTGGTTCAATGTCGTCGGTGTTATTGAAATTTCGTCAATTCATTCAATATTTCGTCAATATTAAATTAAACTCTTTCGGGATGAATGATTTTTTGAAATATTTCGAGCAATTTTAAAACGAAAGTATTCTTTATAAAATTTTGCTAAAGTTCGTAGTTTTTGAGTAATACATTTTTGAACATTTCTGAAAGAGCTTTCCAATTTTACACTTGATTTGTGTATGGAAATATTAATGGACAAATTACTTACGTCGAATCATCAATTCCTGGCCCATACAATGGGGCTTCTGCCGATGTGGAAGCTTCCAAAATATTAATTTGTTGTTGTCTTCGAAGCATTCTGCCTTCCCGGGTATTATCGTTTGCCCGTTTGTCAGCCACGTCGATACGTTGAGAATCGATTATTTCTGTGTACCGGTGAGAATTGGGTCCGCAATTAATGCAAAATGTATTCATGATCAGTAACAATGTGTGTGTGTGTGTGTACCTTGATTGAATACACAGGCAGCAGCATATGCAGCAATTTCTACAATAGTACTGCTACTACGGACTGTTTTTGGGCTTATTTTCCAAAGTAGCTGATCGAAGCTTTCGTTATTGTTTTGATCGAAGCCACCGATACACCTAGAGAGTAAATTGGAGTACAACTTTGCAGTGACCGTTTTTTTTTTCAAAAGTTTAAGGCTTTATTATAAAAAAGTGGCTACATATTTTTTAATCAAAGTACTGCCCGTCGCTAGCTACGATCTCGGCCCATCTTTCAGGTAGCATTCGAATCCCGCGTCGATAAAAGTCTTGGTCCTTGGAGGCAGTCCAGGAATCGTCCCAACTTTTGACTTCTTCGTAAGTACCGAAGTGCTGGTCAGCCAAACCGTGTGCCATTGACCGGAACAAGTGATAGTCGGAAGGGGCAATGTCTGGAGAGTACGGCGGGTGGGATAAAACCTCCCATTTCAGCGTTTCCAAGTACTTTTTCACGACATTTGCAACATGGGGTCGGGCATTGTCATGCTGCAGTATCACCTTGTCATGTCTTTCGTTGAATTATGGCCGTTTCTCTTTGAGTGCCTTACTCAAGCGCATCAACTGACGTCGGTAGTGTTCCCCTGTGATGGTTTCGGATGGTTTGAGCAGCTCATAGTTCACAACGCCCAGCTGGTCCCACCAGATACACAGCATCACTTTGGATCCGTGAATATTCGGTTTGGGCGTCGATGAACCACCGCCGACACGTTTTCTCACTAATAGAATCCTCCCCGTAAGCATCTACAAGCAAACGGTGGGTCTCAGCCGCAGATTTCTTGATGTTGAAGAAGTAAATCATAACCTCCCGCAAATGCTGAGAATTCGGCTCGTAGGTTGCCATGTTTGAGTGCCTATAACTTTATAATGCATACACGTATCCGTTAGCTTTTGAAATTGTTTACATTGGCAGAGCCTCTAGTTTAAAATGCCACTTTTTTATTGAGCTAGGGCCACTACTTCGGCCGCAGTGGCTCTCTAAGTAAAACGGTCACTGCAAAGTTGTACTCCTAATGTCATTACTGAGATCTTCATAAATTGGTTTTATGGCATCCATAAATTGCTTCCAGCAATTGGTTGCTTGCAGCTGTCGTCCGCTACCTGACATGGGGTCACGACGCCGACTAATTGTGGGATATCCCGGAAACTATTCATCGGATTGACTTGAAATTTTTCAGGGAATATTTTCGAAACGTCGTACTTCAAGAAAGTGTTTAAAAAATCGATTTTTTAATAATTCTGACTGCATCTCACTCCTTAAATAAAACGAATTCGATCAAACCACGGTCTTACATATAGGTCTGGAAACGACCGTGGTGGGGGTAGGCACTGTTAACGAACCCACGTTTGTTTCCAATTTTCGCCACTACGTGGCATTGCTATCGGCGTGTACGTGTGCGACAAGGACAGAACAGCTTCCGTCCGTCTCTCTCACTCTTCTCGACGATCCGAAATGCGCATTACCTTTTTCGTGGGGGGGGGCGAAGGGGGAATAGAGGTAGATGAGAAAGAATTGTGGAATAAGGACGGGTGATTGTGGAAGAGAATAGAAGTGGGGCTTGTAAAAAGGGGAAGAACCTGTATGGCTGGAAGAAGCCCAATATAAAATTTAAAAAATAAATAAAAATACCTTTTTTCGAGTGAAATGGATTTTTATTCGAATTTTATTCCGAGTTTCTTTCGATGACGAAAGGAAAAAAATACGCAACACATGGAATGTTGAATATACAAATACTTTGATTGGTTCGTCAGTTTAGAAAGCCCTGAAACAACGGTCCACCTTCGCCAGCTTTATGAATATTTTTCAAACTACAAATGCTCGTTGGGGCGAACAGAGGTTATCGAGAACGTTGTAATAAAAAATGGAGTAATAAATGACACGGAGCACGGTCTAAGATAAGGCAAGGGGCAAAGGGAGAGATCACAGCAGACCGTGGGTGGGAGGTACTCGCCGATAGTAGCGACGGCGGTGGCCGCGAGCGGAATGAAAAGTGAAGCTCGTAACGCTTCCTCACGACTCCATTGAAATCTGGCTATGTTTCCAGACCTGTATGTAAGACCGTGGATCAAACACTTGACGGTGACAATTCTATCCTATTCCAAAGAACTGCATGCGATTTTTCAAATATTTTCAGCAATTCTCGCAAGTGTACATTTATTTGAACCAACAATCAAGAAATGTTTGCAAGTGCACATCGAATCATATTAAAAACAAGACTTTTCGAATTCACAAATATATTCTTTTGACTGCAATGAACATTTGTTTCATCTAATATCATATTTTTTTGTACCAGAGACTAAATGCGTTGCTACAGATGACACCTGTACTTTGTGGCAAAAAAATACCATTATTTCGGATCCATATTGTTGATATTTCAATCATGTCTCTAATCCATACTTGTCTCTAATCCATACTAGTTGCATGATATTGCACTTTTGATATTTTACGGAGCACGAAAATGTTACGTCTCATGGCACATTCGTTTCGACGTATAAGGAGTACAACTTTGCAGTGACCGTTTTTTTCAAAAGTTTAAGGCTTTATTATAAAAAAGTGGCTACATATTTTTTAATCAAAGTACTGCCCGTCGCTAGCTACGACCTCGGCCCATCTTTCAGGTAGCATTCGAATCCCGCGTCGATAAAAGTCTTGGTCCTTGGAGGCAATCCAGGAATCGACCCAATTTTTTACTTCTTCGTAAGTACCGAAGTGCTGGTCAGCCAAATCGTGTGCCATTGACCGGAACAAGTGATAGTCGGAAGGGGCAATGTCTGGAGAGTACGGCGGGTGGGATAAAACCTCCCACCATTTCAGCGTTTCCAAGTACTTTTTCACGACATTTGCAACATGGGGTCGGGCATTGTTATGCTGCAGTATCACCTTGTCTTGTCTTTCGTTGAATTGTGGCCGTTTCTCTTTGAGTGCCTTACTCAAGCACATCAACTGACGTCGGTAGAGTTCCCCTGTGATGGTTTCGGATGGTTTGAGCAGCTCATAGTTCACAACGCCCAGCTGGTCCCACCAGATACACAGCATCACTTTGGATCCGTGAATATTCGTTTTGGGTATCGATGACGGAATATGACCAGGCAGTCCCCATGATTTTCGGCGTTTAGGATTATCGTAGTAAACCCACTTTTCATCTCCAGTCACAATCCGGTGCAAAAATCCCTTCCTTTGTTGTCTTTGGAGCAGTTCCCGCAAATGCTGAGAATTCGGCTCGTAGGTTTGAGTTTGTTTGAGTGCCAATAACTTTATAATGCATACACGTATCCGTTAGCTTTTTTAAATTGTTTACATTGGCAGAGCCTCTAGTTTAAAATGCCACTTTTTTTATTGAGCTAGGGCCACTACTTCGGCCGCAGTGGCTCTCTGAGTAAAACGGTCACTGCAAAGTTGTACTCCTAATATTTCATTTACTCACCGGTTCTCGTAGCGTTATTCTCGCATAAAAAAAAGAAATCTTGCTTCTCGTCTGTTGAATGATCTGATTTGCTCACTCGGAATGCTAATACAATTGATTTTGCGGAAGAACGATTCGATGTGGTTTTCTCATGGGTGGCTATTGTATTAGGAGACTAACCATATTATGATTCACTCATTGTGTAACGATAAAAAGATTCAACAATGCAAAACTTCGAGGCAGACAAACAAAACCATAATTGAACTGAAAGGAGGAGGACAAAATGGTTCTAGATGACACTAAATATTCGTCGCAATCCACTGTTGTGCCTAAAACAATGGTCGATATTCAATATCCATGGTTCGATAAAATTCTTCATCAATTAACCTTAAAAAATAATTGATAGACATGAATTCTACATCATGCCAATTTTTCTGTGGTTTGTTATGACATCAACGAAAGTTCTCTCAAATTTATAGAAAAATAAAAGTGGGCGAACTTGACGAAACAAAATATTTTTACCTTATTTCGTTGAAAAATACATTAGCAGAATTTTTAATAGTTACGAAACATATATGATTGAAGTGTACATTCGAAAACCTAAGTTTTCTTCTTTGACGTTTTTTTTGGTACAATGCATCACTTTCCCGGTAATTCCGAAAAATTTCCCGGTACCCAAATTCGAGTGTGAAATCCAATTTAAAAATCGAAAAAAAATTGTAGCTGCTTTTGACACTCGAATGAACTTAAAAACAAATTATGAGGCCATTTAAAAATCACATGATTTTTTTAGTGTTTCACTTGGTGTGGAATGTTTCATATATATATTTTTCTTCCGATTTTATATTTGGCCAGAATACAGACAACGCGTCTCGAGGCCTTCGGACAACTATGAGAACACGGAAGAGGTACTCTCGAGCAGCACCGATCCAGACATCGAGATGGGCAGTCTCCACCATCACAATCATCATCATCATCATCATCATCTTTCGCAGCAGCGTCAACAGCAGCAGCAGCAGCAGCAGCAGGACGATGATGGTAGCAACAAAGCAACGAGGCGAGCGAGAAAGCTCCTAAAGGGCGTTGAGAACGGTGCGTTCCAGCAGGAAGCCGGCAACAATTCCCTCACGAAACAATCCGAGAGCGAGTTGTACTTTGGCGACGTGTCCTCGTGTTGCGGACCCGAGAGCAGCTTCTACGATTTGGCAGTCGAGAAGGAGCAACAATCGGGTAGGTCCTTCAGACCCTCGGAAAAAGTGATTAACTCGTAAAATCAATTACACATCTATTCAGTACGAATATCAACCTGTTAGAAAATATATATACAGGGTGTCCCAAAACTCAACGATAATCTGAGACCGGATGAAAGGCCAAGTTATACCGGTTCTGGGAAAAATAAAAAAAAAATCCATATCACTTAGTTCAGCGATAATAGACATTTAAAAAAAAAGTTGAAATTCGACACCCTTGGTCGCATTTTCAAGTCCTGTGATCACCAATGTCACAATTTCGCTGTGATTTTTTTAATTTCGTGATCTTCATTAAGGATGCTATTAATCGAACTACAAATTACTGCAAAAAACATTGTTAATTTAATAAAATAAGTTAAGTTTTAGTGAGTCATGGTTCACAAAAATATTGTTACTTAACTTTGACACTTCATTTTGAAAAAAAATGTACTACACTACCCTTGGCAAGTTATTTCAAAAGATGGCGCATTTAATCAAGATTTCAAAATGGTGCAACACTTGCCACTTTTCTTGCCATTAAAAATGTTATTTCTTATTTTTTTCAAATTGAGCTCATTTTGAACAACTCAACATTAGGAATTTTTGTTACTAAAATTTGTTATTTTTTGTTTCTGGTCTGAAATAAAATTATTATTTTTAGTAAAGAGGTAATTGAGTCAGTTAATAACCAATTTTTATTGTAAAAAACATATGTTTTTTTAATTAATAACCAATTTTTATTGTAAAAAACATATGTTTTTTACAATAAAAATTGGTTATTAACTGACTCAATTACCTCTTTACTAAAAATAATAATTTTATTTCAGACCAGAAACAAAAAATAACAAATTTTAGTAACAAAAATTCCTAATGTTGAGTTGTTCAAAATGAGCTCAATTTGAAAAAAATAAGAAATAAAATTTTTAATGGCAAGAAAAGTGGCAAGTGTTGCACCATTTTGAAATCTTGATTAAATGCGCCATCTTTTGAAATAACTTGCCAAGGGTAGTGTAGTACATTTTTTTTCAAAATGAAGTGTCAAAGTTAAGTAACAATATTTTTGTGAACCATGACTCACTCAAACTTAACTTATTTTATTAAATTAACAATGTTTTTTGCATTAATTTGTCGTTGCGATTAATAGCATCGTTAATGAAGATCACGAAATTTAAAAAATCACAGCGAAATTGTGACATTGGTGATCACAGGACTTGAAAATGCGACCAAGGGTGTCGAATTTCAACTTTTTTTAAAAAATGTCTATTATCGCTGAACTGAGTGAAATGGATTTTTTTTTATTTTTCCCAGAACTGGTATAACTTGGCCTTTCATCCGGTCTCAGATTATCGTTGAGTTTTGGGACACCCTGTATATTTTTTTTCGGTGTACAAAATGGCCGACTACAAATATTTTCTTTTATCTTTTTTTAGGCGCTCCGCGGCGTTTAAGCATCCACAATTTTTGACCTACACTACTCACATAAAGTAAGGGTTTGAAAAAAAAAATCCAAATTTTTGGCCGATTTTCAACAAGGGATAACTCGGACAAAAATGGTCGTACAGAAAATTGAAATTTTTTAGCGTGGACGGTTTTCAAGTAATCATCCGAAAACCAACGGAAATTTTTTTTTCCAAATTTTGGCTCTTTAAAATGATCTGTGGACTTAAAATTTTTTTTTTGATCATGCAACCATTAAACTCTTTAAGAAAATTTAATCAGCTTCAATTTGACGATTTTAACGAGCTTCGTAGGATGATTTGGCGCGGAGTAATCGTCGATCAAAGCAAATAAGTCCATTTTAACTTTGACAATCAATTACTCAGGAACTAATGATCGTACAGAAAATAAAAGCGGGGCTTTGGAAACTGCAAAACATTCTCTATGATATGCAATTAGTGGCTGTTGATAAATTTTTTTTTCGAAGTGATGATGTTGACTGAAAGAAAATTGAAAATTTGCGAGTTTAAGGATATTTGGAAAATTTGTTATACCTTTGGATAATGATCGATAACATTTTTGATAATTGTTGATAACATTTTGATATTTTACTTTTGATAAATAGTTGATAAAATTAAAGTTGATAAATAGTTGATACATTTTTAAAAATCAACAGCCACTAATTGTATTTCATAGAGAATGTTTTGCAGTTTCCAAAATCCTACTTTTATTTTTTGTACGATTATTGGTTTCCAAGTAATTGATTGTCAAAGTTAAAATGGACTCTTTTAACTCGTACCAAATCATCGTACGGAGCTCGTTGAAAGGTCAAATTCAAGCTGATTAAATTGTCTAAAAGACTTTTACGCTCGTATGATAAAAACATTTTTTTTTAAGTCCACAGGCCACTTTAAAGACGAGCAAAAATTTGGAAAAAAATGTTATCGTTGGTTTTCGGACGATTACTTGAAAACCGCCCATGCTAAAAAATCTTACCGTCCAGATCTGAAAATTAGATACTTGAAGCTATAATTTCCTTTTTTTAAATTTTCGGTACGATCATTTTTCTCCGAGTTATCCCTTGTTGAAAATCACCCAAAAATTTGGAATTTTTTTAATATCCCTTAATTTGTGTGAGTAGCAAAAAACAAAAATTCTCGTCAATCGACATTAGAATACCTAGAGAATTACGTACGGAATTTAAAAAATATGGTTTTATTCAAAAGTTGAAGGTATTTGAACTTAAGAAATGAATTTTCAGTGAAAAATTTCGTTATAACTGCTCATAAAATGAACGTCAATTGGAAAAAAGCTGTTTCGAGAAGTTTCGAGTACTCGGCCATTTTGTATTAGGTGTACAAATAAGTTTTAGGACAGTTTTCAAAAAATCCAAGATTTATTAAAAAAGAAGTAAAACACAGTTATTCATCGAAGTAATCTCCATCGCACTGAATGACCTTCAGCCATCTCTCAGGTAACTCGCGGATGCCTTTCGCAAAGAAACTTTCGTCTTGCGAGGTGAGAAATTTAGCGACCCATTTTTCGACTTCTTCAAATGTTTTGAATCGCATGTCAGACAAATCGTTCTGCATTTTCCGGAATAAATGATAATCGGATGGGGCTAAGTCTGGTGAATACGCCGGGTGTGGTACAGCTTCCCATCCAAGCGCTAGTAACGTATCCTTGACCGGTTTACCCACATGAGGCCGCGCGTTGTCATGGAGCAGTTTTACTGGACGTTTTCCTTTACCAGAAAATGGACGTTTCTTTTCAATTTCTTGATTCACTTGCATCAATTGATGACAATAGCGATCGGTAGTAACTGTTTGACCAGGTTTGAGAAGTTCATAATACAGTACGCTTTTCATATCCCACCATACGCACAGCATGACTTTGTTACAATGAACATTGCGCTTGGGCGTGGATGTTGTCGGCTTGCCGGGGTCAACCCAATGATATTTGCGTTTCGGATTATCAAAATAAATCCACTTTTCATCACCGGTCACAATTTTCCACAAGAAAGACTTTCTATGTTGCTTGATGTAAAGACTCACACAAATGTTAAGACGGCTGTTTTTATTTTCTTGAGTCAGAAAGTGTGGTACCCACTTTGTTCCTTTTCGAATCTTACCCATTGCTTTTAAACGATAAGAAAAATGTTTGTTGAGTTACTCCAAGCTGTTCCGAAAGTTGTTTCTCCGTCTGACAAGAGTTTTCATCCAGCAACGCTTGCAGTTCCTGATCGTCCACCTTTACAGGAGGCCCCGTGCGTTCACGGTCACTAACGTCGAAATCATCTTCTTTGAATCGCTTATACCAATACTCACATGTACTTTTAGATACAATGTTGTCTCCAAGAACAGAACATATCGATTCACACGCTTTCCTAACACTTTTTTCTTGATGGAATTCATAGCGAATGCAGTGTCTAATAAATAGCTTATCGGTCTGCATGTTTAATTTACAGAATTTATAGGTTATGTTTATGACTCCTTTACGTTCGATACTACATATCAAGCGCCATCTATGATAAGTGAGCGGGACCTTTGAATTAATTTAGAATAGCTGTTATGATACAAAATCGAAGTGTCCTAAAACTTATTTGTACACCTAATACATCGAAAAAAAAAACAATTCCAACAGCTTGATATTGATACTAAATAGATGTGTAATTAATTTTACGATTGAATCACTTTTTCATACGAAAAAAAAATCTGTCAAATGCGCAAATGATTTTATACCCGTTATTGTGGCCTAACCCCTTGAATTTAGCGTCGCACACAGGTCCGATCGAAGCGAGCGACGCCCCGATCGAGTATCCGGCGAGCTGTCGTTTCGCGAAGCAGCGTCTTTCGCCGAAGCGTTCGCCGAGGCAACCGGCGCCCTTGCCGGTCAGTCTCAGCCCGGAGGGTTCCCTGGTCGCCCTCGGGGACAATTATCCCGTGGCCTTGGGCAACAGTCCCTGCTCGGGCGCCACGACCATCCTCGTGGACGATCTCTCGAGGAGTTCGTCGACGAGGGGTCCTTATCTCGCGCCCGACGCCCAATACGAGGTCATAGCCCAGCAGACGCGTTACACGTATTACAACACGATGAGCAGCGGCGGTACGGGCGAGCAGGACGCGGATCGCGTCGACTCCGGTACGAGCTGTCACACTGAGAGCAAAAAAATCATTGATCCAATATCATTGGTGTTGTTGAATGAAATTTCGTCGAATCAATTGTAAAATTGTTGGTGTAAATAATCGGATTTATTTGTCCAAGCGAAACGCTATTGACTTTAATAACATCCCGAGAAAAAAGTTCATATCTGAATATATCTGAATCATATCTGTAGAATCAAATATGATCAGACAAGAAAATTGGCAATGTCTGTTCGTGTAGTGTCATGACAGATCATGTATGCTTATATATGAGCACGTGTCATCATATCAGAGCCATTTTGATAATTTTGAGAGCAGACCCGTCCATATCGCAGCAGGTCTGACCAGATCCAATCCCCAGGCAAAATCTGATCTTGTTGGACCAGATCTGATTTTATTGGGCCAGATCTGATCGTGTCAGGTAGATCTGATTTTATTGGGCCAGATCTGATCATGTCAGGCAAATCTAATCTTATTGGACCAGATCTGTCTGTCCGTATAAGAATAAAATACCGTGGATCCCAGTAGACCTGGACATCTATGAACAATAGACCTGCCCATATGATAGAATCATAGTTTATCTGAACCATCAGACCAGGTATGACTCCGACTATGTCAGAGCAAATCTTACCCTGTTGAGACAGATCAAATCTTGTTAGTGCAGTCATGAAGATATTAAAATGTTTACATATATAGAGCGGGGTTATTAGCACGTCATCACTTGACGTGTTAATAATTAATAATATTATAGTAACTCACATGATCACACATAATACAGTCAGGTGAGGTGCCATATCTGATAGGATATCGTCTCATATCCTCATATATCGTTTCATATATTCAGATGTTTTCATGTGTAAACAACTGAACTGCATATACGACAAGGTATGAGTGTATAAGACTTCGTATATTTTCCAGGTTTGGTATCGTACCTGATGGGATAAAATTTTATATGAACGTGCCTGCTCATATATCACATCATATATGTTCAGATATGGTTTCACGCTGCCAACTCGCCTTGGCACCTGACCAGATAAAAACATATATGAGATCTATATAGCGGAGTCCGGTACCGTATTTGATCGGATATGATCTTATACGAACAGATACGTTCAGGTATGTTCCGATACGAATACTAGAGCTTCTCATAGTTACTACTGTGTCCAAAAAATAAGGTGACATTGTATTTATTTCGAAAATTCTTTATTTATTTTTCCAAATCAATTTCATCCCCTTCAAAGTAATCCCCTCCCGATGCAATGCACTTATGCCAACGGATTTTCCAATCTTCGAAACACTGATTGTAGTCACTTTCCGGGATGGCCTTCAGTTCCGTCTTCGCTGCGGCTTGAATCTCCTCTATCGTATCAAAACGGTGTCCCCGGAGCGATCTTTTGAGCTTGCTGAACAGCCAGAAGTCGCACGGCGCCAGATCAGGTGAATACGGTGGTTGCGCAACGATATGGGTTGAGTTTTTGGCGCCGTGCGACTTCTGGCTGTTCAGCAAGCTCAAAAGATCGCTCCGGGGACACCGTTTTGATACGATAGAGGAGATTCAAGCCGCAGCGAAGACGGAACTGAAGGCCATCCCGGAAAGTGACTACAATCAGTGTTTCGAAGATTGGAAAATCCGTTGGCATAAGTGCATTGCATCGGGAGGGGATTACTTTGAAGGGGATGAAATTGATTTGGAAAAATAAATAGAGAATTTTCGAAATAAATACAATGTCACCTTATTTTTTGGACACAGTAGTATATAAAGATATAACTATGAGAAGCCCTCACAATTTTGGTGCAAATCCTGGCAAAGCCTGGGAAAAAAAACAATTGGGGCAAAGCATGGACAGTGTCGGCAAAAAGTTTACTGGCAATGGTAGATCAAAAACACAATATGAAATATATTTTACGGCAATCAATTATATCCATCGTATTATCTACTAGTACCGAGTCAATATTGCGTAGTTTTTAATTTTATTTATTACTAATTAAACCATTTATCAATCTTTTAAACATGAACATGGTATGTAAACTTTTGATTGAGATTTTAGCAGAGGAACTACCTTAAAAGATTGTAGTTGTTTGATGGATTCAGCTTTGCGCCATTCACACCAACTGTCGACGCCTATTGGACAACTCTTGTGCCGAGGAGATTTTTCCGTTGAAAAAATAATGATCCAGCGTTGCTATTATAGCTTCTTTCATCTTTTGGACAGAATCAATATTTCTTCTAATTGCCAAACCATACTAAATTGTTTTGTTTTTTATGACGCCTTCCGTCAGCCAGGTCCTACCACCGATATTCTCTATCTTCTTTGTATTTCAAAGTCGTGTACCCATACGTTTTTGTACATGTCCCACGCACTCATTTTTTGTGACGGGGCAATCGTCACCGCACGGATTTGTGTTCAAAATACCAAAAATATTCAAATGTAATTTGTATATTTTACGCCAAATTTTTCGTCGGATCTTATAAACATTTTTTTGATAGAATCAACTTCTATCTTTTCTGCTGAACCTACATGATTTAGGGTGTTATATACAGTCGGGACGCCCAAAAAGATCGATTTTTCAACCATTTTTGTTGAGTAGACCTTTAAATCTATTAACGTAAACATTTGTACACATTTTATGGTAACTTTTAACTGCATTTAAACAGGTTTTATTTGTAAAAATAATTATCAACATGTATGTTCAGATAAGAATTTACGGTACCAACTCGCCTTGGTACTTGGCCAGATATAAACAGACATGAGTTCACATATGGTCAGGCCAGATACTGAATCTGATCAGATATGATCTTCTATATGCATATGTGATGTGGAATATGATCAGACCTAATCATATATTAGGAGTACAACTTTGCAGTGACCGTTTTACTTAGAGAGCCACTACGGCCGAAGTAGTGGCCCTAGCTCAATAAAAAAGTGGCATTTTAAACTAGAGGCTCTGCCAATGTAAACAATTTTAAAAAGCTAACGGATATGTGTATGCATTATAAAGTTATTGGCACTCAAACATGGCAACCTACGAGCCGAATTCTCAGCATTTGCGGGAACTGCTCCAAAGACAACAAAGGAAGGGATTTTTGCACCGGATTGTGACTGGAGATGAAAAGTGGGTTTACTACGATAATCCTAAACGCCGAAAATCATGGGGACTGCCTGGTCATATTCCGTCATCGACGCCCAAACCGAATATTCACGGATCCAAAGTGATGCTGTGTATCTGGTGGGACCAGCTGGGCGTTGCGTACTATGAGCTGCTCAAACCATCCGAAACCATCACAGGGGAACTCTACCGACGTCAGTTGATGCGCTTGAGTAAGGCACTCAAAGAGAAACGGCCACAATTCAACGAAAGACATGACAAGGTGATACTGCAGCATGACAATGCCCGACCCCATGTTGCAAATGTCGTGAAAAAGTACTTGGAAACGCTGAAATGGGAGGTTTTATCCCATCCGCCGTACTCTCCAGACATTGCCCCTTCCGACTATCACTTGTTCCGGTCAATGGCACACGATTTGGCTGACCAGCACTTCGGTACTTACGAAGAAGTAAAAAATTGGGTCGATTCCTGGATTGCCTCCAAGGACCAAGACTTTTATCGACGCGGGATTCGAATGCTACCTGAAAGATGGGCCGAGGTCGTAGCTAGCGACGGGCAGTACTTTGATTAAAAAATATGTAGCCACTTTTTTATAATAAAGCCTTAAACTTTTGAAAAAAAAAACGGTCACTGCAAAGTTGTACTCCCAATATGATACTGTAAAATGTCAGATATAAATATATCTGATACATGTATGACAATATCTGAAACATACATGAACATATCCACTCAGGCATGAACTTTTTTTTCCCGGGGTAGAAACTCTAAAGAGTATCGCTTCTTGGCCTGTGGCTAGGATCAAAGTGTAGTATCTGTTCTTATCAGTTGAATATCCGATATTCTCTCCATGGATATTCCATTGGATATCTGATATTCTCTCCACTATTATCGTGGATGATCATTCCAATGCTCACTTTTTATTCAAGATTTGAAACAAATTGAAAAACTTACGTCCCATGGCATATTCGTTTCGATTCAGTAAAGAAATCATTAATTCTATTGATTATTATTTTTGTACGAAGTAAAAAATGTTGTAGCAACCGCTTGATTATTTCATTCATACGTCTACGGATTGTATATAGAATGATTTGAATAGAATATAATTTTACTTGAAGGATAATGCGGATATTCAGAGAACAGAAGAGCTTTTTCAAATAAAATAATATGTTATTTAAATCAATCACATTTTCCAATATTTTATAGTATTGTCGCAGTAGTAGTCGCAGCACATTTATTTGGACCAACCAATATATTTTTTTAATTCAATTGGTTTTTTTTTTCTCAGTGCACGATTATCCGAACGAGCGATTGGACGTTTGCGGCGTGGTCGCCATTAACAAACCGAAACTCGGGGGTACACCGGTCGCCAAATCACCGAGCCCCTCGATCGCCCCAACGCCACCATCCTCGCCCCATCCGGGCGCCACCAGTCCTCCGCAACGCTGCAACGAGACCGGTGGCTTCGCCCACTTTCGAGATCGCCAGGTCGGTCATCAGGGACGAACGAGCGAAGGCGTTTGTCCCGTTAACGTGTGATGGGAGACGTACGCTTTTATTTTTCACCGCCAATTTCGATGCTTCAGCCTGACGGTCCGGAAAATCCCAAGGCTGGAGAAATCGCCCAATCTTGCCCCCCCCCCAAGGCTGTTGCCATTTTTTTCCGCGGCGCGTTTTAGCACCGCGCTACCTTTACTCTGCCCGATAATACTTAGCAACAATGGTGAAGTCGCCTTACCGTTGAAATAATTCGGCAACACGAAAGAAAGGGAAAGGAGGAAAGTTATTGTAAAAAAAAAAAGAAAGAAAGAAAAGAGGCGGACTACGTCCATCGACGGACCAAGGACAATAAAAGGAAACGCGACTCTTTTTTTGTCTACACGCTGTGTGATTATTGTTTAGGTAGAAATTATTTAAACTTTGTATTTATAGAGGGCGTTCCCCCGAACGAATAACCGTTGCACCGATAATTGTGTAATTGTAATTCACCGACTACTGCTGGCGTTGAGGCCTTAGGCCACAGTTACGGGTATGAAATCATGTGCGGGTTTAAGGGGGGATTGTCTTTTTTTTCGCAAAATTTACCGCTTTTTGGGAATTTTTTTGTGAAGAAAGTATACAACGGAAAACTTGTGAAACTTGGCATATAGTTTTATTGATCTGTTTACTACATACAAAAAATTTTTTAAACAATTTCATCAAAAAATCCGCCTCCCACCTCCCTCGACGCGCGATGGTCCTTTTTTGATGGTGTGCACGATTACAGCCTTCACGTTCATCCTGCAACAAAAACCCCAAAAAGCATTTTACTTTAGACACATATAGCTATCGTTCGATGAAGGGAAAAAAAAATTGACGATTTGGTGACGTTTTGAACTTGAAGTATCGATTTTTCGAAAAAAATTGATCGATTTTTTGTTATAAATAAAAAAACTATTAAACGTATTGCTTTTTTGCTTCATCAAACGATAAAAGGATGTCAGCTGAGCATTCTGTCCAAATTTGAAGGCAATCGGTTGAATAGTTTTTGAGAAATCGTGCACACCATCAAAAAAGGACCATCGCGCGTCGAGGGGGGTGGGAGGCGGATTTTTTGATGAAATTGTTTAAAAATGTTTTTGTATGTAGTAAACAGATCAATAAAACTATATGCCAAGTTTCACAAGTTTTCCGTTGTATACTTTCTTCACAAAAAAATTCCCAAAAAGCGGTAAATTTTGCGAAAAAAAAAGACAATCCCCCCTTAAAGATTTAACTATCGATTTTTGCAAGATAAAATCATAGAGATACGGCCTCGAAATTTTTACAGTATCTTGAAAGTATAAACTGTCGAAAAAGGAGGGAAAAAAAACGATTTTTTGAAAGTGTCACACTGGTATAGCCCCTTGACAAATGTTTTTCGTATGAAAATGTGATTGACTCGTAAAATTAATTACACATCTGTTTAATATGAATATCAAGCTGTTAGAAAATATATATATTTTTTGTTCGATGTACAAAATGGCCAACTAATATTTTCTTTTTTTTAGGTGCTCCGCGGCGTGACATTTAGCATCCACAATTTTTTTACCTAGAACAAAAAAAAACAAAAATTCTCGTCAATCTATTTTTTATTCAATCTATATTTTATTCAAAAGTTGTAGGTATTTGAACTTGAGAAATGAATTTTCAGTGAAAAATTTCGTTGTAACCGCTCATAAACTGCTCATCGAATGAAAAGTTTTCAATTAATCAGAAATTCCTTACGCACTTCTCTGCGAAATGCAATTAGGTACGTAACTTTCCAATTTAAAGTAAATCGAGTGAAAATTGTTGAGGTTACTTGTCACACCAATTGGCAAAAAGCTGTTTCGAGAAGTTTCGAGTAGTCGGCCATTTTGTACATCGAAAAAAAAAAAATCCAACATTCTTGATATTCATACTCAAAATGTGTGTAATTAATTTTATGAGTGAATTACTTTTTCATACGACAAAAAATTGTTAAATTCGCACAGGATTTTATACCCGTTACTGTGGCCTGAGGCCTTGACCGAATCACGAAAAATCCTCTTTTTCATCGTACCCAAAGAGTCTATGTAATTAGCAAGAAACAAACAAACCCAATTCTCACTGTCGAATGCTGATCTTTCAACTGGAAAGTTATGCTTGTTTTCTCGAATTTTATTCGCAAGAAAGAGACATGGTGAATAAAAGTGCGAAAAAAGGACAAAGAAAAAAGAAAGGATACTGATATTTTGTGGTAACGAAATGAATAAAGATATTTATGAGTGTTTCTATGGAAATTTCGAAAGATTGTGCTTCATTTTTGTCAGGACTATCGGCATCTCGTCCTCGCGTGCTCTAATAATACCTATATATATATATATATATATATATATATATATATATATATATATATATATATATATATATATATATATATATATATATAGGAGTACAACTTTGCAGTGACCGTTTTACTTAGAGAGCCACTGCGGCCGAAGTAGTGGCCCTAGCTCAATAAAAAAAGTGGCATTTTAAACTAGAGGCTCTGCCAATGTAAACATCTTAAAAAAGCTAACGGATACGTGTATGCATTATAAAGTTATAGGCACTCAAACATGGCAACCTACGAGCCGAATTCTCAGCATTTGCGGGAGGTTATGATTTACTTCTTCAACATCAAGAAATCTGCGGCTGAGGCCCACCGTTTGCTTGTAGATGCTTACGGGGAGGATTCTATTAGTGAGAAAACGTGTCGGCGGTGGTTCATCGACGCCCAAACCGAATATTCACGGATCCAAAGTGATGCTGTGTATCTGGTGGGACCAGCTGGGCGTTGTGAACTATGAGCTGCTCAAACCATCCGAAACCATCACAGGGGAACTCTACCGACGTCAATTGATGCGCTTGAGTAAGGCACTCAAAGAGAAACGGCCACAATTCCACGAAAGACATGACAAGGTGATACTGCAGCATGACAATGCCCGACCCCATGTTGCAAATGTCGTGAAAAAGTACTTGGAAACGCTGAAATGGGAGGTTGTATCCCACCCGCCGTACTCTCCAGACATTGCCCCTTTCGACTATCACTTGTTTCGGTCAATGGCACACGATTTGGCTGACCAGCACTTCGGTACTGACGAAGAAGTCGAAAATTGGGTCGATTCCTGGATTGCCTCCAAGGACCAAGACTTTTATCGACGCGGGATTCGAATGCTACCTGAAAGATGGGCCGAGGTCGTAGCTAGCGACGGGCAGTACTTTGATTAAAAAATATGTAGCCACTTTTTTATAATAAAGCCTTAAACTTTTGAAAAAAACGGTCACTGCAAAGTTGTACTCCTTATATATATATACAAAAAGTCGTTCGTGTATCGTTGAGGGAGTGAGAGAGAGAGAGAGAGAGAGAGATGATGCGTTACATTGCATCGCGACGGACATTACGGGGCAGCTGTAACTAACGTTCGGGGCACGCGTCCCAACGGTCGTGGCAGCTGCCTCGAAAAATAACGCGTACAGACTCGATTCAGCCAAAGTTCCTCTACCGTGCCAGGATTCTTTTGTCGACGAGGTCCCGCCACCGGGCCTTCTCGACCGTTGCACGTTACCCTCGATATTCCAATTAGTACAGTCGCGCTGTACATTGGAATCGGAAAAAATTAGAAGAAGGCTAGTTTTTTAACAGATGATTCTGTAAGTGCCGCGGTTGCTAAATCCAAGTTTACCTGAAAATCGGGGTGTAGGCTTTTGTTTTAGGGGATAAAAGGGGATGGGGGTGGATTAATGTGGAAGTACAACCCCCACGAGGTCGGCGCCGGAAGACAAAATGTTCAGAAAAATTCGGGTTTCATTTTTGTCCACAGCGCCGAAGTCGTGGTAGTTCATTTTGGTGGTGAAAAAGTGGGGTGAAATTTTGAAAAATCAGTTTTCATTGGATAACTCGTAAGAAAAAATTCATACGATTTTTGTTCAAATGGGAACGTTGTGGCCCTTGAAAAGACACGTCGATGGAGTATTTGATCGTCCCTCTCCAATAATAACTTCACCCCCAAAAGGATTGTTGAAGTATAAGCAAAAAAATTGTTTATTGAATAACTCACAAACAATCGATTTTTCGGGGATGGTTCAAATGTACGAAATGTAGAGAATAATTTTCTCTATATTTTCGTTCCTATGGAGCACTCTTGAATTTTGCTTTTTCGAACCCCTCTCAGGGGTTGAAAATTCAAAATGAAATTCTGGAAAAACCATTGACCGAAAATAAAGAGATACGAGCTTGGCGCTCTGGACAAAAATGTAGCTGAGGGTTCAAGCTACAAATTCTTCCACGGCGGCGAATTCGTGCGGTCAATAGTTTTCCCAGAATTTCATTTTGAATTTTCAACCCCCGAGAGGGGTTGGAAAATCAAAATTCAAGGGTGGTCCGTAGAAACGAAAATATAGAGAAAATTATTCTCTACATTTCGTACGTTCGAACCGTACCCGAAAAATCGATTGTTTTTGAGTTATTCAATGAACAATTTTTTTTTGGTATTTTAACCATTTTTTGGGGGTGAACATATTATCGGAGAGTGATGATCAAATACTCGATCGACGCGTCTTTTCAAGGGCTACAACTTTCCCATTTGAACAAAAAGCGTACAATTTTTTTCTAAAGAGTTATTGAATGATAACTGATTTTTCAAAAATTCTCCCCACTTGTTCACCCCCAAAATGAACTTCCACGACTTCGGCGCTGTGGACAAAACTAAAGCCCAGATTTTTCTGAATATTTTGTCTCACGGCGCCGACCTCGTGGGGGTTTTAGTTTGGCATTAATCCACCCCCATCTCCTTTCATCCCTTAAAAAAACCCTACACCCCATTTTTTTGACAAACTTGGATTTAGCACCCGCGGCACCTAAAAAATCACCTGTTAAAAAACTAGGTTTCTAATTTTCTCCGATTCCGCGGTTTTTCAGCGACAGTACGACAGTACTAAATGCTCTTGACGATGTCTAAAATGAAGCGATTGAGCGGAGACACAATATTGTTTGTATTTTCGTAACTATTTATCGTCATCCCTTACTTTTGATGATTTTCCTTATTCATTTTTTTTTCTTTATTTTTAATCACTAATTGTTCAATCTTTCAGATGATTTTATCGCTCATTATTTATCGATTATTTGATTGATTGATAGTGTATTATTTCAACGATCAATAATTAATCGTTCGCATTAGTGCGTTTAACTTCTGAGTCAAGTGATTTGTAAGCGTTTCTTTAAGGCCTTAGGCCACAGTAGCGGGTATAAAATCATGTGCGAATTTAACAATTTTGTTTTCGTATAAAAAAGTGATTCACTCATAAAATTAATTACACATCTATTTAGAATGAATATCAAGCTGTTAGAAAATATATATATATTTTTTTCGTTGTACAAAATGGCCGACTACTCGAAACTTCTCGAAACAGCTTTTTTCCAATTGGCGTGACAAATAACTTCAACAATTTTCACTCGATTTACTTCAAATTCAAAAGTTATGTTCCTAATTGCATTTCGCAGAGAAGTACGTACGGAATTTCTGATTAATCGAAAACTTTTCATTTTATGGGCAGGTTACGAGCAGTTATACGAATTTTTTCACCGAAAATTCATTTCTTAAGTTCAAATACCTACAACTTTGGAATGAAACAATATATTTTAAATTCCTTACGTATTCTAATGTAGATTGACGAGAATTTTTGTTTTTGTTTTAGGTCAAAAAGTGTGGATGCTAAATGTCTAAAAGATAAAAGAAAAATATTAGTAGTCGGCCATTTGGTACATCGAAAAAAATATATATATATATTTTCTAACAGCTTGATATTCATACTAAATAGATGTGTAATTAATTTTACGAGTGAATCACTTTTGCGTACGAAAAAAAAATTGTTAAATTCGTACATGAATTTATACCCGTTACTGTGGCCTAAGGCCTCAAAGGTACGAATCGAAGTTTGGCGGAGCGTACCATAGTCAGGGTGAGGATCTTGGGCCCTGAATGGTTTCGGTGGAACGAGCACACAACAGCAGAGGAAACGTTCTGAGCAAGAGCGAGGAGGGGGGAAGAGACGTAGCGAAGAGAAGAGTCACACACCGGGCCCCGTATTGCGAGCTCACCCT
This sequence comes from Ophion obscuratus, assembly GCA_964007375.1. Taxonomy (NCBI): domain Eukaryota; kingdom Metazoa; phylum Arthropoda; class Insecta; order Hymenoptera; family Ichneumonidae; genus Ophion; species Ophion obscuratus. The sequence goes on from OZ023324.1 coordinate 23,390,922, forward strand.
GCCGAACAACCCCTCGTCCGTTCTGCGGCAGCGCGCAACGTGCAAGGCCCGTTTCTGCCGCATCTGTCTCTCCGTGCCCCTTCTCGCCCCACCCCACCTCTCCACTGCGCGTTTTCCCCTCTCGATCGCGGGCGCCGCAGTTCTATCTCGGAAACGTTCCCGAGAACGTTTCGAAAAAGTGAGCTCCGTCGTACACCTTCCATTCCCTTTTATTTTCGTGCAAGAAATAAATTGGCCCAAAGTTTCCAAAAGTTCAAAGAGCGGTTTTGACGACATTTTCGTGCGACGTAAGAAACAGAGGCGGATGAGGAATAAGAACGATAAACAAATATGAACAATAAGTAAGAAGTTAGACGAAATTGGAAGAAGAAAGGTGAAAATGACCCGAGTGCAGTCGAAAAATTCATCGTTTTGAAAAATTTCACTTCTCCCGAACCAATGATAATGATAGTGAGAAAAATACGAAATTAGAGGTGGAAAGATGTGCGAGAGAATTTACGAGAGGAGAATCAACGAGGCCAAAGTATCGCAACCCCATCGAGCAATCCGAACGTTTGCCCTCGAGACCTGGCAATCCTCGGTTCCCCGCGTCGTCACAACGGTCCTCCTTATCGTCCTCAACAAGTGAAGCTCGAGCTAATTCCCAACGACAAATAAAATCCAAAGCCCTAAGCAAATTTGTGTATAACCCTTTGGGAATTATTTTCGACATTGCGCGGCTCGAGGAAACCGATAAAAAGAAAGAAACTAAAAAACAAGAAACTAAGAAATAAACTAAAAAACAATAAACTAAAAAATAAGAAATAAGAAAAAGCAGGGATTACTGATAATACGAATCCAACAATGGCGTACACAAATTCGACCTTTTGCCAACAATCCGAGTAAAGAAAGAAACTAAACAATGAAAAACTAAAAAAATTATAAACTTCAAAATAAGAAACTAAAAAATAAGAAAAAGCAAGGATTACTGAGAATAAGAATCCAACATGGCGTACACAAATCCAACCTTTTGCCAACAATCCGAGTACATACGGGACCATCGCCCCGACGATTTGCCACCCCCGCCTCAGTTTCAATCCACCGATGAGCTTCCACCCCCTTCGCCGTCGCCGCCCCCGCCGCCGCCACTGCCCCAACAACAACAACAACAACAACGTGCCTGCAACGCGGGCCAGAGTAATCCGGCATTTCAGTACAGAAACGAGGAGAGTGTCAATCGTCGGGCGAATGCTCGTTATGGCTATCTGGACGAGCAACAGCAGCCGACGATGAGGCAGGCAACGTTTCAGGACAACAATTACGGCTTGTCACGGGTCAGTGAGCGCCGGCCGATAATGCACGAGAGAGAAGTAAACTCGCGCTACGAGTACATTATCGACGACCTTGATCAAGACGAGGACGATCCGAATTGCCATAGAATTATCGAGGACGACAAGTCACGGGCAAACAGCCGTGCCTGTACGCCCGAACAGTCGCTGCTGCGAAACAATCCCGTGAGAACCTCGAGATACGGCCTTGCCGAAACGGCTCCTGCGAGAAACAATCCGAACAACGACGCTGCAGTACCGGCTGTGTTCACCTATCAGAGGCGCGAGACGAGACAATCGGATGCTCCGAGATACGCACTTGTACCTGTCGCCACCATCGAGGCCGACGAGCCAACTTCCGGTAGAAATACGGCCATTGTTGTGTGCCAGAGGTCAAACTCGACGAGAGGTAAACAAATATGGATATTCAATGTATTCAATCAAAATTTAGAAATTCAAGATGGCGGATCCAATATGGCGGATCGCAAATGCAAAAAATCACTTGACGAGAGCGAACGTTGGTACTCGGGGCTTTTCGGGGTTGCTGATTACGAATCTGCACGCAAAATTTAGAAATTCAAGATGGCGGATCCAATATGGCGGATCGCAAATGCAAAAAAATCACTTGACGAGAGCAAACGTTGGTACTCGGGGGTTTTCGGGGTCGCTGATTACGAATCTGCACGCAGAATTTAGAAATTCAAGATGGCGGATCCAATATGGCGGACCGAAAATGCAAAGTCATTTGACGAGAGCGAACGTTGGTACTCGGGGGTTTTCGGGGTCGCTGATTACGAATCTGTACTTAAAATTTAGAAATTCAAGATGGCGGACCGAAAATGCAAAAAGTCATTTGACGAGAGCGAACGTTCGTACTCAGGGGTTTTTGACGTCCCTGATTACGAATCTGCACTCAAAACTTAGAATTTCAAAATGGCGGATCTAATATGGCCGACCAAAAGTGCAAAAAGTCGTTTGATGTGAGCAAAAATTGGTGCTCGGGGGTTTTCGAAGTCCCTGATTACGAATCTGCACTCCAAATTTAGAAATTGAACATTTATTTCTCACCTCCATAATTAGTTCGCAATTTTTATACGATCCAAAGTGTGCCGCGAGGAGGCTGCATGGTAGGATTTAATACTTCATTTTTGTTTACATTTGTTTTGAATTTTTTTCTATTTTTTTTGCTTGAATGTTTTCGTTTTGTTTATTTTTTTTTGTTTTTGTCAATTATTTGCATCAAGTTTTTCCAGTTCGTTTCCTTTGCAGTTTTTACGATCCAAAATATATTTCAAGTACCAACGTTCACTTTTGTCAAATGACTTTTTTCATTTTTAGTCGGCCATATTGGATCCGCCATTTTGCAATTTTAAGCTTCGAGTCCAGATTCGTAATCAGGGACCTCAAAAACCCCTGAGTACCAACGTTCGCTCTCGTCAAATGACTCATTGCACTTTTGGTCCGCCATATTGGATCCGCCATCTCGAATTTTAAGTGCAGATTCGTAATCAGCGACCCCAAAAACCCCCGAGTACCAAATTTCAAGTTGATAGTAAGAAAAAAATAGTCGACCAGAAATGTTCACTTCACTCTTAAATCCTTTGCCAGTGAAGGGGTTAAGGACAAAGAATTTTGTCTGCCGGCGAATAGTTTTCTTATTCGTACGTCGGCCTACTAGGATTTTATTAACAGCTAAGACATTTTTTTATTGAAGTTTATGTTTAAGATTTACTAAGAATTTATCTTAACATCTAATAGGATATATAAGTTATAAGAAATAGGTGTTTTATATCCGATAAATAGAGTTTTTCTTAACATCTAATAGGATTCTTCACTATCCCTCAGCTGGTTTTTTTTCGAGGAATTGTGTCATTTCGTCCGTCATTATTATCTCACTAGAACGTTTTTTTCTCACTTTATATTCTTACTTGCACTTAAATCGTTCCTCACTTTCGAGTTTCTCACTTCCGAAACGCAACACTGACACTTGCGCCAAAAGCACTGGCACAGGGAGAAGCTACATGGTAAGCGTATGCGTGAGCTACATCTGACGAGCGGCCTGCTGTCGGGCCCGTCGCGTTGAATGGCAAAGTGCGCATGCGCGCGTTAGTAACATAGTCGCGAAATAAGCGGTTTTCGTTGTTGGAAAATAGTATTTATTTGATTTGAGGAAATATTTATTCAAATTTTCTATTTTAAATATGGCTTTTAATTTATGTGAAAAATCAGCACGTAAAAAATAGTATATTACGATACGTGTGACTTAAGTAGCCTATTATTGCACGGCGTGAAGTTAGCGCCCGAGCGCAGCGAGGGTGCTAAACACCGTGCATTAAATATTTAGTGACGCCGAATAAATGTTGTAGTTACAATCACATAAAAACGTTCTCCATACGAGTAAACATTTATTAATTTCCAATAAATTATGTTCTAATGTAGTTACAATCACATAAAAACTGTCTCCATACGAGTAAACATTTATTAATTTCTAATAAATTATGTTCTAATGTGCCAATTTATTAGAACACAATAAATCTTTTTTCTGAGTGCAGCCTGTCGCGATCGCCCCGAGGTACCATTTCGTAGACTGCCAAAAAAAATATTGAATTTAAATAGGATCTATTTAAATCAAATGGGTTTTTACCGTGGCTCGTGGCCTGCTACGATCTTATTTGTTTCGAACATATTTTTTTATTTGTTTCAGCTGTTCTTTTTAAATATTAAATATAGAAAAATTGAGTAAATCAAGATTCCGTTCAACTAAATCGCTATCGTACGTTCGGGTCGTACGCAAATTACGTAACGCAATTGGGGGGGGGGGGGGGGGGGGGGGGTCAAGGTTTCCGTTACGTCACAATTTTAGAACTGCCAGAAATAGCTAAATTTCTGCATGTTCAAGATTTTTATTTAAACCTCGCGTGCAATTTGACCGTGGACAGCTCACAGCTTTCTATACGCAATGTCAGTTAAGGGGGAAAGTCACTGTGCAAGAACGTGCACAGTAGCTTTCCCACTTCCCCCAAGCAAAATTTGAAGGAATTTTTTTTTCTCCATAATTCTTGAAAGTACATGTATTGAAAAATATGTTGGCAACATTTTTATTCACAAGTCCGAAAATTGACGGAGTTATAGTCACTTTAGTGAGAACAGGTAGCGCGACCGGTTAGTGCCCTCAGTCCCTACAGATCTGGCATCATTTACAATAGATAAAGTACAGGCTCTTATGATTTTGTGAACTATCATGCAGATGAAGAACCGTCATATCGCCCGCGACTAGATACTTCAATGTAAGTATCAATATTCTAGAAAAAAACATAACTTTATATCAAGAAACACGGAACGAAAACTTTGAACGCGTTTTTCTCGAAACTAGTTTTTTCGACCTTGTCCGAGCGAATACTTAAGAACTTATCGACCGATTTTCAATTTTTTTTTAAACATTTTTTTAATCGCAGTGACTAAGGTTGTACGTATGCGCGTTTTTAACATTTGGTAATTACTATTTTTAAAGACTGCTTGGATACAGCAAAAGGGCCTTGAAAATAGAAAAAAGTGTCCAAACTGTCGACATTTTGTAAAAAAAACCAAAACAAGAAAACGGCTACGAATAACGATAGCTACATTTGTATAAATATCGATAAATTGTTGATTTTTAATTTACAGATAACCTTTCATAAAGATATCGATGGGCCAATGAAGGGAAATAATTTTTTTCGTCGTCTAATCAAGGCATATATCTCGGTTAATTTTCAAGATTTTGGTATAAAAATTGGTACAAAACTAGATGAATATGTACTTCATGAGTATAAACCCGATCCTTTCATAATTAGTTACGTGTATGAAAAAAATCGCTATCATTGACAAGGCACCCGTTACGTAACGGAATAGCTCCCCCCCCCCCTATACGCTTGTACGCTTGGCCAGAACCCCCCCCCCCCCCTCACCAAATACAATTGTTCCTTTAATTGTTTTGTACAACTCTGATCAATCGGTCCGAAAAAAAGGTTCGATGGATCAATTTGAAAATTGACAGGGCTATTTGGGGTACATTAAGCTGAAAGAAAAACCTGGCAACACTAGTGTTTCCATTAATAGTTGTAAAGTAGTAGTAGATTTGAGAAGAGTATGTGGCTTCCGGATGGAGGCCGTGTTGAGGATCAGCGTTGTGCCGACGTTTCGCAAACGTTGCAGTCTGCATCATCAGGGCTGAGAGCTGCGATACTGAAGCTCTCGTGTCTCAGGTATTCCTTATATAGTTGCAGTCATCGTTCCGGATAGCTGCACCAGCCAATCAGATGTTTTAATGGATCAGCTGGTCAATTAAAAAACCGGGAGGACGGTGTGCCAAATAGGATTGACGTGATATCCTCCATCTCTGTTTAGATTGTCCGGATGTTTTCGGATTTCCAAGCCTTCTCGGTGTTTCCTGGAAAAATAGCTGTTTGATGGGGCCAGACTTTGGGCTTTGTCGAACTGGATGGCATGACCAGTCTCCATCCAATGTTCGGCCAGCGCTGATTGTGTAATATGGCCATATTTGATACACCGTTGGTGTTCTTTGATCCGTGTACTGATCTTCCTCCCGGTTTCTCCTATGTACACTTTACCGCATGAGCAGGGTATCTTGTATACTCCTGGTGCAGTTAATGGTGGTCTTTGGTCTTTTGCACTCGGAATCACTTGTGCTAGTTTCTTCTGAGGTTTGAAGATGACTCGCACGTTATGTTTTCCAAGGACCCTCCCTATGCGATCGGTTATGCCCTGAAGGTATGGAAGGGAAGTTGTTGCGGTTATTTGTCCTTCATTCTCCCCATCAGGTGCTGTAACCGTTTTCGGATCAGCTATTTTTCTTTTTAGATTTTTGATCGTTCTTTCGATGTTGCCTGGCTTGTAGCCATTGTCTCCTAAAGCTTTTCGTAGGTGTTCTAGTTCAACCTCCAAGGAGTCTGGTTCGGAAATCGCTAGAGCTCTGTAGACCAGAGAGCTTATGACCGACTGTTTTTGGGAAGGGTGGTGATGGGACGTAGCATGGAGGTATCTATCCGTATGCGTTGGCTTCCGGTAAACTTTATGGCCCAAAGTGCCATCACTTTTCCGTTGAACCAGTACATCCAGAAAAGGGATTTGATTTTCCTGTTCTATCTCCATGGTGAATTGAATATTGGGGTGCTGGGAGTTGAGGAAGGTTAAGAAATGATTGAGGTTTTCTTTGCCGTGACTCCAAATGACGAAGGTGTCATCGACATATCGAAACCAGGTGGAGGGCTTGAGGGAAGCTTCTTGCAGAATTCTGTTCTCGAAGTTCTCCATAAAGATGTTGGCGATGATAGGTGGAACCCATGGCTGCGCCTGAAGTTTGTTCATAAAACTGGGATTGAAATTGGAAATATGTAGAGTTTAGGCAATGTTCTATGAGGGGCAGTAGGTTAGGGGCAACTTTTTTGGAATTTTTAACTATGCTTAGGGTTTCATTGGTTGGGACGTTTGTAAACAGGGATACAACATCGAAACTCACTAAAATGTCTTCTGGTTGTACCTTGATAGTCTGGATCTTGTTCACAAAATCCCGGGAGTTTTTGATATGGGAGTTGTTGAGGCCTACGAGTTCCTGCAAAGGTTTGCAGGGAAAACGTTCCAAATGTTATGTAGGACTGCCTATGTTGCTAACAATGGGCCTTAGTGGGATGTTTTTTTTGTGTGTACCCTGATGATGCAGACTGTAACGTTTGCGAAACGTCGGCACAACGCTGATCCTCAACACGGCCTCCATCCGGAAGCCACATACTCTTCTCATTACATAAAGAGCCGTGAAAGCCTTAAAACTAAAATAGTAGTAGATTGATTGAAAACCCATCAAAACTAATTTTTTTGTACTTTTTTCAAGTTAATGTTAACGGTGATTTTTTTTCAGTACTTAAGGCCTCAGGCCACAGTAACGGGTATAAAATCATGTGCGAATTTAACAATTTTTTTCGTATAAAAAAATGATTTACTCATAAAATTACTTACACTTCTATTTAGTATGAATATCAAGCTGTTAGAAAATATATATTTTTTTTTTCGATGCACAAAATTGCCGACTGCTAATATATTCTTTTGTTATCTTTTTTAAGCGCTCCGTGACGTGACATTTAAAATCTACAATTTTTGATCTAGAGCAAAAAACAAATATTCTCGTCAATCAACATTAGAATACCGAGAGAAGTACGTACGAAATTTAAAAAATATTGTTCTATACAAAAGTTGTAGGTGTTTGAACTTAAGAAATGAATTTTAGTGAAAAATTTCGGTATAACTGCTCGTAAACTGCTCATGAAATGGAAAGTTTTCGATTAATCAGAAATTCCGTACGTACTTCTCTGCGAAATGCAATTTGGAACATAACTTTTCAATTTCAAGTAAATCGAGTGAAAATTATTGAAGTAATCGTCACGCCAATGGGAAAAAAGCTGTTTCGAGAAATTTCGAGTAGTCGGCCATTTTGTACATCGAAAAAAAAACATATATATTTTCTAACAGCTTGATATTAATACTAAATAGATGTGCAATTAATTTTATGAGTGAATGATTTTTTCATACGAAAAAAAAGTTGTTAAATTCGCACATGATTTTATACCCGTTACTGTGGCCTAAGCCCTTGAAAAATGCGATCATAGAGCCATTTTTCGTCATTCGAAACCCCTTCGGATTTTATCCGTGCCCTCTTTTTGCCGCGTCAAGGTCGATACGCTAGAGTTCCGACTCAGGAGATTTTGGATCCGCCCGTGCTGCCCGACCGAAACATACGCGATCAGCAACAGACCGCGACTCGGCATCATACCGACGATCACCTGAATTATTCAACGGGCAATAATAGTAGCGCCAACCGGAACAACGTGGCAACCCAGAAACTACACGAGATACTCACGACCCCGAGGAAATCGACGCGCTCGAGATCCGAGGAGAGAACCCTCTCGCCGAGCAAGCGTGCTCAACAATTCGTCGGGGCGGGTGGTATCGTCACGCAGCGCGGCGCTCTAACGCCGACCGGTTCACCCTCCGGTAAGCATGGACAACTTTTTTTACAACATTCACAAGCTTTTATTTAACTTGACTTTTTGTGAGGTGCAAAACGGAAAATCGATATTTCACACACTTCCCGACTAATTAGAGCTCTGAAACGTTGCAAACATGTATCTAAGTAGCATGATACAAATTAAATATATACGAGGGTGGGGTGAAAAGTTTCCGGCCTGACCAAGAGATGGTGCCACTCGGTCTAGTTTTGGAGCGGCGTCCTACAGTACCGTTCCTACCGAGCTTGTATGTACAGTTTCAGCCCAATCGCTACGTTAGTTTGCGTTTGAGAGCACATTGCGCGAGACGCTTCCGTTGTTTTCGTAAAAATGGAAAAATTGGAAAAACGTGCTGTCATCAAATACTTCCATTTGAAAGGTTTTACACAAAAACAAATAAAAGAAGAGATGGATTCAGCGCTAGGAGACTCCTCCCCATCATATTCAACTATTAAGCAGTGGGTTTCTGAATTTAAAATGGGTCGTGTGAGCACCTCTGACGAGCCTCGCTCAGGACGGCCTGTTGAAGTCACAACTTCAGAGATGATTGAAAAAATCCATAAAATAGTGTTGGAAGACCGCAGGTTAAAAGTGCATGAGATAGCTGAGACCTGTAGGATGTCAGCTGAACGTGTGCGAAATATTTTGCACAACCATTTGAACATGGAAAAGCTGTGTGCAAGGTGGGTGCCGCGTTTGCTAACGCTCGACCAAAAACTGCTTCGAAAAACCATTTCTACCGACAATTTGGCGCTGTAGAGGCGTAATCTAAACGAATTTTTGCGTCGATTCATAACTGTTGATGAGACATGGGTCCACCACTACACTCCTGAAAATAAAGAACAGTCAAAACAGTGGGTTGGAAAAGGGGAACCAACCCCAAAGAAGGCAAAAACAATTTTATCGGCAAACAAGGTTATGGCTACTGTTTTTTGGGATGCGAGAGGAATTATATACATTGATTACCTTGAAAAGGGTAAGACTATCACTGGTCAATACTACGCAGAGTTATTGCAACGTTTGAAGCACGAGGTGCAAATTAAACGACCTCATTTGGCAAAGAAAAAAGTTTTGTTTCATCACGATAACGCACCAGCGCATTCGTCGATTGTTGCCATGTCCAAAATCCACGAATTGAAGTTTGAGTTGATGCCGCATCCTCCCTACTCTCCAGACTTAGCCCCCAGCGACTATTAGCTGTTTCCTAACCTCAAAAAATGGCTTGGCGGAAAAAGATTTAAGAGCAACGAAGAAGTTATCGAAGCTGTAAATCAGTATTTTGAGGAGCTTGACGAATCTACGTTTAAAACTGGTATAACTAAATTAGAACACCGTTATGAGAAATGTATCAATGGTGATGGAGATTATGTTGAAAAATAAAGCAAAAAAAAATGTTAAACATCGTTTTTCTTGGTCAGGCCGGAAACTTTTCACCCCACCCTCGTATATATATATATATAAGGTATTCCAAGTGTTTTCGAACAGCCTAAAAGCCTGACCTTCAATCTTTTTCAAAGTTGGTGATATTTTTGGACTCGGAGATAAGATTTTACACGTGATAACAATTCAAATGATCGTATCGTAGTGATCTTCTCGTCGTACGAAAAAATGTCCTCTACAAAAAAGATACGTTTTTCTATGAAGTATTTTGGAAAAAGTTTTCAAAATTTTCCAAGTACTGCAACACTAAAAAAAAAGAAAAAAATTTCATTTTATAATTTTTCAACCCGAATAACTATGTTGATTCTGCTGAAATTTACACTGAATTTTCTTTTATTAGTGTAAAACAACATGTGTAAGTTTCATTGTGGGCTGGGCTTGCGTTCGGTTAATATCGTCGTCTTAAATTTAATGGGAAATTGTTTTTGATAAAAAACTCAGCGATTTACGATTTTTAAGTAAAAACGGTAATGACTAAACTTGTAGGAAATCGAGTGCTTTACAACTTTGGTCATTACAGTTTTTTCTCTACCATCGATATTTTTCGAATTAGACCTGAAAAAAGCGATTATTGCATTATCTCGTTTATTTTTTACTTTAGGACATAAACGAACATGAAGGAACTTGTAGAGAATGGAATTTTGGACAATGTTTGTTCCCACTTTTTTTTCCTAGAATTAATATTTAGGGTCGTACGCCAACGGTAAAAGAAAATGTCGAATCGTTCGCGAAATAATATTTTGACGCTTCTCGTTTTTTTTTACCGTTAGCGTACGACCTTAAATATTGATTCTAGGAAGAAAAAAAGGCAGAGACCAAAATCGTCTTTACATGTTTGTTTATGTTCGCTTATGCCCTGAAGTAAAAAATTAACGATGGTAAAGAAAAAACTGTAATGATCAAAGTTGTGAAGCACTCAATTTCCTACAAGTTTAGTCATTACTATTTTTACTTAAAAATTGTAAATCGCCGAGTTATTCAACAAAAACAGTTTCTTATTGAATTTAAGACGACGATATTAACTGAACGCAAGCCCAGCCCGGAATGAAACTTACACATGGTGTTTGTCACTAAAAAAATAAAATTCAGTGTAAATTTCAGCAGGATCGACCTAGTCATTGGGGTTAAAAGATTAAAAAATTAAAGATTTTTCTTTTTTTTTAGTGTTGTAGGACTTGGAAAATTTTGAAAACTTTTTCCAAAATACTTCATAGAAAAACGTATCTTTTTTGTGGAGGACATTTTTTCGTACGACGAGTAGATCACTACGATACGATCGTTTGAATTTTTATCACGTGTAAAATCTTATCTCCGAGTTGGCCGAGTTAACGAGCCGATGAAAATCTGAAATAAATGCCACGTGCTCCAAATATATGATGAGAAAACATCACCAACACCATATATATATATATATATATATATATATATATATATATATATATATATATATATATACAGGGTGTCCCATTTTAATCTTACACCTGAATTGTCTCGAAAAATATTGCTCGGACGAACTATTGTGTGGAACAAAACTTTTAGGGATTGAAGGGGGACGTTTGAAAAAAATTTATTCGACGAGCCAAAATTCAAAATGGCGGCGTTACAAAGGCTGACATGTTTTTTTCAAACGGAAACATAACTTTTTTTTATTGCCAAAAAATTTGTCAGCTGAAAACTAAAAACTTTGGTTGAAAAAATTTTTTGATAAAGTTCATAGTTTTCAAGTGAGAACGTTTGATAAAGTTCATAGTTTTCAAGTTCTGGGTAACGCGAATGGTCTGCAACAGACTCAGCCATGCAACCTCCTACGCTTTGGCTAACGCAAATGCCGGTGGTAAGGACAATTAGACTAAATGTCTCACGGCAAGCCGCTCAATGTTGTATTTTCGAATGTATGACCACTTGAACAAAAAAAGAATCAAATTTTTTTGTTGAACATTTTTTTTTTTTTTTTTTCAAATTTGGACGATATTTCATGAGAAAATTTTGGAGGAAAATCGATGAAAAATAGTTTTTTTCTATTTTAATAGCGTTTGTGCCATTTTCAGGCCCAAAAACGTGTTTCTTTAAATCCTTGACGAACTTTGATCACGATGGGTAGAAAAACACACACACACACACACACACACACACACACACAAATCCTGGATACATCTAAAATAATTGAAAATGATGTTCTCACTTGAAAACTATGAACTTTATCAAAACATTTTTTCAACAAAATTTTTTAGTTTTCAGCCGACAAATTTTTTGGCAATAAAAAAAGTTATGTTTCTGTTTGAAAAAAACATGTCAGCCTCTGTAACGCCGCCATTTTGAATTTTGGCTCCTCAAATAATTTTTTTTCAAATGTCCCCCTTCAATCCCTAGAAGTTTTGTTCCACACAATATTTCGTCCGAGCAATATTTTTCGAGAAAATTCAGATGTAAGATTAAAATGGGACACCCTGTATATATATATATATATATATATATATATATATATATATATATATATATATATATATGCATAAAATGTTAAATTTTTAATGTAAAACTAGTGATATCTAATCATCCATAAAAAATCTCACTTATACAAATTCGTGGCCGACTGTGTTTGTATGTGAAAAGTTTATACGCAGCAATTAGTCGTAAGTTCAATCCCAATTACAGTCTTTGTTATTTTTTACAAGTAGTCCATGTTCCTAACATACAAACTCGTAAACTAGTTCCCTACTGATAAAATTAATTAAAGATTAAAAGGTAGAAAATACTTTATATGTAAAAAAATATTTAAAAAAAACAGCTTTTATTATTGTACTAAAACGTAGAAAATAATTTTGTATACCAAGTCACCTATATGTGACAATGAATAAAAGCTTGGGGCGCTCACAATTCACAGATATAATCTTTAATTTACGTAAATCCGGTAACATATCAACCGTATGTTATTGCCTATAAAACAAACTTAGATTTATTAAATAAAAATCCTGAAACTAAGTATAAACATGTGATAATAATTTCTCGAATTGCGATTGTCCCAAATTAAATACGGTTAATGAAACTGAATTAATCAAATTCATGAAACATTCGAAAAGTTGAGCGCTCCAAGCTGTTATTCATAGTCACATTTAGGTGACTTGGAGAAAAAACATAATGTTCTACTTTTTAGCACAAAAGAGTTAGGCCACTCTAGAGGCCGAAAAAACAGGCTTTTTGGGCTTTTTTTTCAGGGACATTATATAGTAAATCGAGTTTACCAAAATAGGTGTTTATCATAGATATCAGTGACTGTGTACAATAATTTTTTTTTTAAGCGATCAATTTCAAAATGGCGGCTGTGCAGCGTTTTTGCGTTGACGTCTCCGTTTTTTCAGGGTCCACGGCCGGACAAACAGCTCCTGTAATTTCTTAATTACAATGAGCCAATGAATTGAATGAACTGCTATAGAAGTACGTAGGATTTTTTCGATATATTGATTTTTGGCCAAATGGCGCAGTTCTAAAGTGGAAAGTAAAAAATTTGCCTAAAAAATCGTCAGATAATTGTTAATAACAAATTAACTATGCAATAGAAAAAAGAATTCCTACGTACTTCCATAGACAATGTATTTTCCAAGATATATTCAACATTTCAAGTGAATCGGATGAAAATTGTCTGAGTTATGTTTCCGGCCAACTTAAAAAATGCAGTTTTGAGAAAAACGCTGCACAGCCGCCATTTTGAAATGAATCGCTTAAAAAAAATTATTGTATACAATGATATGTATGACAGACACCCTTTTTTGTAATCTCGATTTATTTTGTAGTTTTTTTTTTGAAGAAAAAAATCCCCAAAAAGTCTATCTTTTCGGCCTCTAGAGTGGCTTAAGGGGAGATATACATCTAGGAGCCGGAAAAATGGTCGTTTTTGTGAATCTTTTCAAGGAAAACTATTTGAAATTTCGGATTGGGGTTTTAATTATCTAAAAATATATACATTCGAAAATATGTTTAGTTTTCTTTATTTAAAAATATCAAAAATATACAAGGACACATTGTATGATCCTTGGAGCGTCGTAAAAAAATCTGCGTATGCGGTACCCACTGGCGTTTTTTCAAAAATCATCTGAAAAAAAACCAAAAAGGTTATTAAATTAGATACTATAATCTAGTACTTGTCATAACCGATTTTGAAAATATCGATTTATGACAAAATGGCGGACGTTTGAACATAAATAGTGATTTTTGGGCCAAAAATTAGTTATTATTTTGCCTGTAAAACAAAAACTAAGTAACGGAAAAAAATCCTATGGCAAGTCCTAGATAATGGTGTATAGAATAATCCCAAAAAAAACCCCAAGGCAATCGGTTCATTGGTTTTCGAGAAATTTTGGGTACCGATTTGAAAAACGTGGTTTTGAGAAAAACGCGTCCCGGGATAAAAGTTCGTATTTGAATATATCTGAATCATATCTGTAGAATCAGATATGATCAGACAAGAAAATTGGCAATATCTGTTCATGTAGTGTCATGACAGATCATGTATGCTTATATCTGAGCACGTATGATCATATCAGAGCCATTTTGATAATTTTGAGAGCAGACCCGTCCATATCGCAGCAGGTCTGACCAGATCCAATCCCCAGGCAAGATCTGATCTTGTTGGACCAGACCTGATTTCATTGGGCCAGATCTGATCATGTCAGGTAGATCTGATTTTATTGGGCCAGATCTGGTCATGTCAGGCAAATCTAATCTTATTGGACCAGATCTGTCTGTCCGTATAAGAATAAAATACCGTGGATCCCAGTAGACCTGGACATCTATGAACAATAGACCTGCCCATATGATAGAATCATAGTTTATCTGAACCATCAGACCAGGTATGACTCCGACTTTATCAGAGCAAATCTTACCCTGTTGAGACAGATCAAATCTTGTTAGTGCAGTCATGAAGATATTAAAATGTTTACATATATAGAGCAGGCTTATTAACACGTCATCACTTGACGTGTTAATAATTAATAATATTATAGTAACTCACATGATCACATGTAATACAGTCAGGTGAGGTGCCATGTCTGATCGGATATCGTCTCATATCCTCATATATCGTTTCATATATTCAGATGTTTTCATGTGTGAACAACTGAACTGCATATACGACAAGGTATGAGTGTATAAGATTTCGTATATTTTTCAGGTTTGGTATCGTACCTGATGGGATAAAATTTTATATGAACGTGCCTGATCATATATCACATCATATATGTTCAGATATGGTTTCACGCTGCCAACTCGCCTTGTTACCTGACCAGATAAAAACATATATGGGATCTATATAGCGGAGTCTGGTACCGTATTTGATCGGATATGATCTTATACGAACAGATACGTTCACGTATCACATCATGTATGTTCAGATACGAATTTACGGTACCAACTCGCCTTGCTACTTAGCCTGATATAAACAGATATGAGTTCATATGTGGTCAGGCCAGATACTGCATTTGATCAGATATGATCTTCTATATGCATATGTGATGTGGAATATGATCAGACCTAATCACATATGATACTGTAAAATGTCAGATATGAATATATCTGATACTTGTATGACAATATCTGAAACATATATGACAATATCTGAAACTCATATGAACATATCCACTCAGACATGAACTTTTTTTCCCGCGGTTTGAAAATTTGGGAATGAAGAAATCATGAAATTTGTCAACTTACATGGAATCATCGATACCAGGCCCATAGTGTAGGTCTTCTACAGTCGACGGAATGTTCATAGCTTCTGAATCCTCGACCTCGACCATCTAGGTGTCTCTCCTTAAGGCCTTGAATAAAAGTTTGTTTTGAAAAAAATATTTTTTCTTCTTCGAGTAAAAATCGAGCTGTCACTGCGAACATGTTTGGTTACGTTGCGCTCTCAGGTCGTTACGCGTCGAGTCCTTCCGCGGGTACGCCGTCCACGAGGCGCGAGCAACGTCCGTTACTTCATGGCTCGTCGTCGTATCGGGGAATCGACCGTTCACCGAGCAACGTCGGCATGTCGGGGGGACCGCACACTTCGACTCCGACCAAGGAGCCCTCGGCACGGCGATGTCTTCCGCTCAACCTGGACAGCAACGCGTCGCTTTCGCGTTCGCGCGATTCACCCTCCTGTCCGGCTAGCAATTGCGGACGTCAGCGATATCCGGTACGTGCCGGCACCACTGCCGCCGTTAATCACGGCTCTTACGGGGTGGTCGGCTCGCCCGGCGAGCCACCGCCGCGTTACGCCTACCTCGACGGACTCACCGAGTCCATACCCATGGTCAGCGGATCGCCGAGGTACCAGGTCGTCCCGGTCAGCGACGAAAAATCCGTCGAGAGCGCGTTCATAGCGCGAACGGCTGTTGTGAGTATCACGCGCGTATGTGCACTGAGAAAAAAAAATCATCGATCCAATGTCATTGGTGTTATTGAATGAAATTTCGTTGATTCAATTGTAAAATTGTTCGTGTAAATAGTCGGATTTATTAGTCCAAACAAAACTCTATTGACTTTAATAACATGTAGGGCAGTCGTGCTGTATATTGAAATCGGAAAAAAATAGAAGAAGGCCGCAAATGCTAAATCCAAGTTTGCCGAAAAATCGGGGTGTAGGGTTTTTTTTAGGGGATGAAAGAGGATGGGGGTGGTTTAATGCGAAACTACGACCCCCACGAGGTCGGCGCCGGGAGACAAAATGTTCAGAAAAATCCGGGTTTTATTTTTGTCCACAGCGCCGAAGTCGTGGAAGTTCATTTTGGGGGTGAAAAAATGGGGTGAAATTTTGAAAAATCAGTTTTCATTCGATAACTCTTTAGGAAAAATTCATACAACTTTCGTTCAAATGGAAACGTTGCAGCCCTTGAAAAGACGCGTCGATCGAGTATTCGATCAACCCTCTCCAATAATATCTTCACCCCCAAAAGAATTGTTGAAGTATAAATAAAAAAATTGTTTATTGAATAACTCAAAAACAATATATTTTTCGGGGATGGTTTAAATGTACGAAATGTAGAGAATAATTTTCTCTATATTTTCGTTCCTATGGACAACCCTTGAATTTTGCTTTTTCGAGCCCTTCTCAGGGATCGAGAATTCAAAATGCAATTCTGGGAAAACTATTGACCGAAAGTAAAGAGATACGAGTTTGGCGCTGTGGACAAAAATGTAACTGAGGGTTCAAGCTACAAATTCTTCCACGGCGGCGAATTCGTGCAGTCGATAGTTTTCCCAGAATTTCCTTTTGAACTTTCAACCCCCGAGAGGGGTTGGCAAATCAAAATTGAAGGGTGGTCCATAGAAACGAAAATATAGAGAAAATTATTCTCTACGTTTCGTACATTTGAACCATACCCGAAAAATCGATTGTTTTTGAGTTATTCAATAAACAATTTTGTTTTGTATTTTAACTATTTTCTTGGGGGTGAACATACGTGGGTCATTTGACAAGTACCTAGCCTCACCGCTAGATGGTGCCACTATTGCAAGAGAAATACACTATAGTGTAGTACCGTCTTGTAGACGGCTACTGACAAAATTTCAGCCGGATCGGACTTGTAGTTCTCTTTTGAGAGCGTGTGGAAGCAAGTGTGTCCGTTGATTTTTGAAAGAATAATCGCAATCCAAAAGAGTTTTTGCGTCGTTACGTGACCGTCGACGAAACATGGATTCACTGGTATACTCCAGAGACCAAGGAGCAGTCAAAACAGTGGACCTTACCCGGTGAACCTGCTCCAAAGAAGGCGAAGACGGTCCCGTCGGCTGGAAAGGTGATGGCCACTGTTTTCTGGGATTCTCAAGGTGTGATTTTTATTGACTTACCTGGAGAAGGGCAAGACGGTCACGGGACAGTACTACGCCGAACTATTGAGCCGATTTAACGCCGTGTTAAAAGAAAAACGATCCCATTTGTCGAGAAAGAAAGTGCTTTTCCACCACGATAATGCACCGGCTCACACCTCCTCGCTCGCCACGGCTAAATTGGTCGAATTACGCTATGAACTGCTGCCCCATCCACCGTATTCTCCAGATTTGGCTCCGTGCGACTTTTTTTTGTTTCCGAATGTAAAAAATTCACTCGCCGGGAAGAAATTCCACTCCAATAACGAAATAATCGCCGCCACGGAGGCCTATTTTGCAGACCAAGAGATAACATTTTTTTCAACGGGGTTAAAAAAATTGGAACACCGCTGGGCCAAGTGTATTCAACTAAAAGGAGACTACATTGAAAAATAAATTTTATTTTTAGCAAAATTTTGGTGTTTTCATTTGTAGGCTAGGTACTTATCAAATGACCCACGTATTATCGGAGAGTGATGATTAAATTCCTCGATCGACGCGTCTTTTCAAGAGCTACGACTTTCCCATTTGAACTAAAAGTGTACGATTTTTTTTTCTAAAGAGTTATCGAATGAAAACTGATTTTTCAAAATTTCACCCCCAAAATGAACTTCCACGACTTCGGCGCTGTGGACAAAACTAAAGCCCGGATTTTCCTGAACAGTTTGTCTCACGGCGCCGACCTCGTCGGGGTTTTAGTTTGGCATTAATCCACCCCCATCCCCTTTCATCCCCTAAAAAAACCCTACACCCCGATTTTTGGGCAAAGTTGGATTTAGCACCCGCGGCACCTACAAAATCACGTGTCAAAAAACTAGCCTTCTTCTAATTTTCTCCGATTCCAAGGTCTTTCAGCGACAGCACGACCGTAGTAATGATAAAATTAAAAGTTTTTTTTTTTTCATTCAAAAGATATCTTGTTAGCCAAGAACAATATACTATTGAAAATATCTAAAAAAATTATCGCGAACAAATTATATAGTTTTGAATGCATAATCTGCAACGAACAAAAAAAGCGTTTCAATTCATAACATGAATATCGTTGATTCGACTACACAAGAAAAATTGAATTTCGCTCGTTTGATTCAGATAAAATTTCTATTGAGTAAATATGTTATTTTATTTGTTTTCACCATATCCGGTATTGATTTCCAAGTACATTATTCGTTAAAATATTAATATTTTATTTTGATTGAAAAATATTAAGCAAATTTCTGAATTGGTTAAAAAATTATGCGAAAATAAAAACTTGTTTCTTGCGCATTTGGTTGAAAAAATTCAACCGAGCGCCACGAAAATTATAGGTGTGAGAAAACCTGTAGTTTTCGGAGTAACCGCTAGAAGCCGCACGCGCGCTCGTTTCTCGTAAGCGTAGCGCGAACCGAAAATCCACTTAAGGCGTTACCCCCACTTGTAGCGCAAAAAAGGCCTTTTTCATGAATTTTTTTAAAAACTACAAAACTTTTTTAATCGATCAATATACCATCTTAAAGAACACATCTTGAAGAACTTTCAGTAATTTTTTTGTTGAAAAATATTACATTGTTTAGTGGCAAATGGCCGTCAATGAAATAATGTTTTTATATACACGGTTTGCGGTGACCAACATTGCGGCGAAGTGGATCATCTGAAAAAAAAATGCGGATGGATTTAGTCAAATATAAGTATAAACTAGTCTTTAATCGAAGGATTTTAAAAAATATTCATTTTTCACAAAATGGCGGACAGTCAAAGTTAATGGTTCGATTTTAACGAAATAAAACGGCCGTTTTTTGGCTATAAAACGGCCACTTTTTTTCGAAAAAAAATCGAACGATTAAAGACTACATTTTTATGTATTAAATAAGCCTGCAAAATTTCAAGAAGATCGGTTCATTAGTGTTCGAGTAATCTTGGTCACCGACTTCAGAAATGCCATTTTGAGAAAAACGCGTTTAAAGTTTCAATTAGCCGGTCGTTTACACAACGGATTCTTCTCTTTCAACGCTCATATCTCAGTCAATTTTGTTCGGATCGACTTGAAATTTTCAAGACATATTCTCAGATACTTATACTTCGAAAAAATGCAATAAAAAAATCGATTTTTTTCAAAATCGCAAATGGGGGTAACCCCTTAAACGCCGGAGAGACTCTAAAGAGTATCGCTTGTTGGCCTGTGGCTAAGACCAAAGTGTAGTATCTGTTCTTATCAGTTGAATATCTGATATTCTCTCAATGGATATTCCATTGGATAGCTGATATTCTCTCCACTATTATCGTGGATGATCATTCTAATGCTCACTTTTTATTTGAGATTTAAAACAAAATGAAAAACTTACTTCCATGGCATATTTCATTGGATGCAGTAAAGAAATAATTAATTCTATTGATTATATTTTTGTACGAAATAAAAAATGTTGTAGCAACCGCTTCATTATTTCAGCCATACATATACGGATTGTATATAGAATGATTTCAATAGAATATAATTGTATTTGAAAGATAATGTAGATATTCAGAGAACAAAAGAGCTTTTTCAAATAAAATAATATGTTATTCAAATAAATCACATTTTTCTCTATTTTATGGTATTTTAACAATCTCATATATCGGTGGCACTCCGCAGCACATTTATTTGGATCAAGGAATATATTCTTTTGATTCAATTGGCCTTTTTTTCTCAGCGCGTTGCTATCGAGGATTTTGGTTTTTCTTCGAATTATTAGACGAGTTTCGTTGCAACAGGTGCCGCCCCTGTCGCCCCCGAACAGCGAAGCGAACACGACACTCGCGAGTGGCATCGAGAAGAGCGAAAGACGCAACGCACCTTTGCTCCTCCTTCTCGTGGGAATATTGACCTGCGGATTGGCCCTGTACCTCTCCTGGAGTCAAGGTCGCCGGTAAGAATATTCACGTTCCCGCGCTAAAGCCGCCTGCGCGAGCGTCAGCGCCGATTCACCAACTAGCCGTTAGATTGGCAAAAAAGTCTTTGCATTTTATCACCAAAAATAACATTCAAACAAAACAGACTTGCGTCCACCATCAGATGCTAAATAGTGAAAGCATGGTGGATGGTGGATACATGCATTCACTATTTACAATCTGATGGTGAAATCATGTATCCACAATCGGATTCTAAAGCATGTATCCACCATCCACCATGCTTACACTACGCTGTAAAAAAAATTCTGTATTAAAATTAATATAAAAGTGCAGGAAGTCTTTTTACAGATACCGTTTATGAATTTTAATATTGTCGTTTGAAAATCAATGCACTGCTTTTCGAATGTCTAATAATCGTTCAGTTATGTCGCAACACTTAAGTAATGGAAAAATCATATACGTATCGCAAGATATCTATTCTAAGCGTATTAAAATTGATATGCACAGATTGTATTTTTAATTAAAAAAAAAAAGTAAATTTGGCTTAGAAAACTGTATTAAATTTACGGTGGTAGGTTAGGATAATTGTTATTATTTACTTTCTGCGTCTTTAATAAACTCTGTATGAATTTTAATACACAAATTCCGGAATTCTTTTTACTGATTCAATCTGTGAAAACTAATAATCGTTATTTAGAAATTCCCGGAAAAATCATATACCTATTCAAAAGTATCAGTTGTGGATATATCAAAATTAATGCGCATAGATTCTTGTTTGTATGGGTTTAATTTTAGACTTGGCTGCTTGTTCGGTTAATTCACCACTTGTTTGTTTTTTCCTTAGGTACAACGGGCTTCTCGCGTTTGTTACCTATTCTTTCCCCACATTGTGACCGTGTCTCCCTCTACTGTTTACTCCTTTTTTCTCCCAGTTCCCCCGCTCTTGCGGCCGCAGCCGACTTCCCCCTCTGCATTATATTTCATCATGGCCTAGTTTTATTACGAACTAGTCTTATTTCGCCGCGAAATGCCGAAGAAAAACATTTCACGACGAAATGTACGCGACTGGGATTCGAACCCGCGACCTCCCGGTCCGCTGGTTTAGTGGCGAGCACGCTAACCACTAGACCAGCCCCCTGTACCATCAGTCATACATGGCTCGCGTAATGTCCGTCTATTTTATTTTCAATCGCTGCTACGTGTGGCGCTAGTAGTCACCTGCTCGATAACTATACACGGGGTGATTTTTTTATCTTGAGACTGCTAAATATCTCGAAAAATAAGCCTTTTACGATAAAAATGTTCCAAATAAACCTTCAATAATTTTCAAGGGGCAATTTAATCCTACAGAAATTAACCGCCTGCCGGCCTCCCTGGGGCGGGGTGGGGGGGGGGGGGTACTTTGAAATCTTAAATGGGAACCTCTACTTTTCATTACAGATTCGAATTATACATAAAAAAATACGTAACTTTCGTCTGAACTTTTTTTTAAATTCGGGATAGATGGCGCTGCACTCGGTGAAGATTGGGCAACCTTCCTTTTCTTCAAGGGAAATCCCTTATGTTTAATTGCATAATGGAGCTACGTCGAAGGAAAGTAACTTTTGTCGGAAACATGTTTTTTTTTTAATTATCGTAAATATCTACTATAATTTTGTATCCGTTCTTAGCTTTACCCAGGATTAAGGACGTGGACCTGACGGAAATTGAATCCCTTTGGGGTGCTTCATTATTGTGAGTCCCGTTGCCTCTCACATTCGGGGTGTTTGATTATCGTGAGTCCCCTTGCCTCTCACCATTTAATTCAATAAGTGTTCAAACTGATGACCTTCAACTTCGATGCATTTATTGACCCGTACTTCGAATGATTGTACACAACTCAAAAGTTTGTTCGCTTTAATGTTTGCGCAATTATTTCTGATTCGTCCAATCATGTTTTCACGAGTCGTTGGCACTTGTTGATAAACTACAGTTTTTGAGAGACCCAACAAAAAAATCTGGCGACGTAAGGTCTGGCAATCTGGCAGGCCAATGTATCCAATGTATGTATGCCTCTACCAATCCAGCGCCATCTATCCCGAATGTAAAAAAAAAGTTCAGACAAAAGTTACGTGTTTTTTTATGTATAATATGAATCTGTAATGAAAAGTAGGGATTCCCATTTAAGAGTCCAAATCCCCCCGCCCCAACCCCAGGATGGGCGGCAGGCGGTTCATTTCTTCGGGATTGGATTGCCCCTTGGAAAATATTGAAGGTTTATTTGGGACATTTTTGCCGTATAAGGCTTATTTTTCGAGATATTTAGCAGTCTCAAGATAAAAAAATCACCCTGTATATGCCCTATAACCTGTGAACCAGCCGAACCCACCAAACAATGGAGAAAATGTTTATTATAATCATTGTTATAATATGATTATTTTAATCGTTTAAGATTACGTAACTAGACATGTATTTGTTTTTTGGCTGTTAGAGACCGGGAAGTAAGTGTATGCGTGGGTGTTCGTTTCTTAACAAGCATGGAAATTTAAAGAAATAAAGCGATACATATAAATATGAGGAAAAATATATTTATTTCCCTTGAATAATTGTTAAATTATCAATTGTCGCTCAGCGTCGTTTGATAATTATAACCTACATACAATACAGAAGGTATGTCATGGTAAACAAAAATACACTTCACCGGTCGCGAATTGATTTTTTCACATTTAAAATGTTATTTTACCTACAAGCCACAAGTTACAACACAACCGTAAAACGCGTAAAACTCCAAATACTCCGAAAATCTTATTATTATATCGAGCATGGAACGCGCATGCGTAAAAGAAACCGAGCAGATGACTACTAGCGCCACGAAGTGGACTGTAGCGCAATCAAACATCGCGGACAATACGCGAGTAATTTATTGCCATAGGAATAGTACCCAATGCCAGGGGGCTGCACTAGACCATCGCACCGGGTGTTCACCGCTTACTTTAGATTTGGTGTTACTCGATACGTTGTTTATGATTTGATTTAACATGCTGACCAAAGCACGAATTTCAAATTTCCGGACTGAATTATATATTAAATCAGACTATCAGAATAAACATGTACTAAATGAGAAAATGTACATGCCTTCGTATTGTAAATGTCCTGTTCATTTCTTAATTTTCTCCAGTCTGTCATAATATTCAGTGCACAAAAAATTGTATACTCCTGAACCAAGTATGGTCAAAATTAAGAGACAGTTTTTCATTTTCTTACTTTGTCTACATTTTATATATTCAAAACGCTTGTTTTACTTTTCAACTAAGAATATTCATTTTTCTATTAGACGCCTTGAAAAATTGTAGATAGTGTATTAATATTCAATTCGTACGTATTACGAAATGTAAAACCGTATGAAATGTAGGTCCGGTATTGAATTTTACAACACCGAAGCCTAAATATTCATTCATATACTGAGTTTTGAAATTTCATTTGCCACAGTATTGTAAAAGTATTTTAAATTTCCTATTTCTTTACACAGCGTTTTGTAATATTCAATGCACAAGGTATTGTGCTTTTCAACAGAATGAAGTTAAAAATAATCGTCGTATTGCGATTTTAATACTTTTTGTGTAAATAATGAAATCATATACGTTTGTTGCATTAATCAAACAAATATTTGTATTATTACGAAGCGCGTTGAAAAAATCACACGCAGCATACTAATATTCAATGTCCTGTATATTAAAATATATACGAATCTATGAAAATTCATTTACATTACCGAAGTTTCCATTACTGAAGTGCGAATTTGCGTTTCATATTCCGAGTTTAGAAAATTTCAATTATAAAAGTATAGTAAATTTAATGACTTTTTTACAGTGTATTTAAAATCTGATGGTGCTTGTTTTTTTTTTTTTTTTTTTTTTATTTCATTTTCCGCGATCGAACGCAAAGACTGCCTTGCCGTCCTAATATTTTCACCGAAAGGCACAGTTTCTCAAAGTTGCACGCTAAACGCCCGTACTTTCGCAGATATTATTTGGACAGCGCGGCTGGATGCGGCGCGTGTTGTGCCCTCGCCGGGGCCTGCCGCAGCCTCCGAAGAACCTGGACGGGTCTCGGCCTCGCGGGCCTCTCGGCCCTGAGCTGTGCCGGATTGCTGCTGATCGCGGCCAAAGCACCCAGGCCCGGTACGCCCCTGCACGACGTCACTGCCGGCGCTCTCTGCGGCGTGTCCCTTCTCGGTGCTGGTCTCGCCCTCGTCGCCCTCGTCTCACCCAAGTGCAACATAGCGCGACACAGACGCGTTCACTCCTGGATACCCCGATTTTCACCCTAATATTCAACGCGAGAGATTCAAAGTCGTCCGGCTAATAAGACACGGGAGTATAACGGCATATCGTGTACATTATCGTCGTCGTTATTTTATGAGTGTGACAATCTAACGACGGATGCCGACGCAAACAACAAAAATGAAACCAGTTATTATAGCGAATCCAATCTTAACGCTGTGAAAGCGCATTGTACATTATTATTATTATCAGAAAGTTTCGTCTATAGGTCACTGCCCGATTAAATCGCTAATTTATATTTATTCTGTACCAAAAAGCTACGATATTCTAATAAAGAACAGAGTGACAAATTTCCGTCGTTGTAAATCTTTATCGATTATCATTGAAGAGCTGGATAAATTTATCGCGCCACGGAAATCGTATTGGCTCGAATTTTAAGCCTGGAACCCCAATGTTAGTTTTCGCACTACCGGTCACTTGTACGATTGTGTCAGTGTTCGGAAAAATAGGAAAAAATGCATGCCCCATCTTTGGACTCTTCATTAAGGGGTAACTTGTAGCGGGGAAAAAATAAGTATATTTTGGGATTTTTTTAGCGGGACAATGGAATAATTCAAAATTCTGAGAAAGGTACTTCATTGTACATATCATAAGCTGTATAAAGTATTTTTTTTTTTCAAAGTAATATTAGGAGTACAACTTTGCAGTGACCGTTTTACTTAGAGAGCCACTGCGGCCGAAGTAGTGGCCCTAGCTCAATAAAAAAAGTGGCATTTTAAACTAGAGGCTCTGCCAATGTAAACAATTTAAAAAAGCTAACGGATACGTGTATGCATTATAAAGTTATTGGCACTAAAACATGGCAACCTACGAGCCGAATTCTCAGCATTTGCGGGAACTGCTCCAAAGACAACAAAGGAAGGGATTTTTGCACCGGATTGTGACTGGAGATGAAAAGTGGGTTTACTACGATAATCCTAAACGCCGAAAATCATGGGGACTGCCTGGTCATATTCCGTCATCGACGCCCAAACCGAATATTCACGGATCCAAAGTGATGCTGTGTATCTGGTGGGACCAGCTGGGCGTTGTGTACTATGAGCTGCTCAAACCATCCGAAACCATCACAGGGGAACTCTACCGACGTCAGTTGATGCGCTTGAGTAAGGCACTCAAAGAGAAACGGCCACAATTCAACGAAAGACATGACAAGGTGATACTGCAGCATGACAATGCCCGACCCCATGTTGCAAATGTCGTGAAAAAGTACTTGGAAACGCTGAAATGGGAAGTTTTATCCCACCCTCCGTACTCTCCAGACATTGCCCCTTCCGACTATCACTTGTTCCGGTCAGTGGCACACGATTTGGCTGACCAGCACTTCGGTACTTACGAAGAAGTGAAAAATTGGGTCGATTCCTGGATTGCCTCCAAGGACCAAGACTTTTATCGACGCGGGATTCGAATGCTACCTGAAAGATGGGCCGAGGCCGTAGCTAGCGACGGGCAGTACTTTGATTAAAAAATATGTAGCCACTCTTTTATAATAAAGCCTTAAACTTTTGAAAAAAACGGTCACTGCAAAGTTGTACTCCCAATATAAAACAAAATGGCGGCTGCACAGCTTTTCTTCGACGAAGCCTTACAGGGAATGATTTTTTTTCTCGATTATACATGTGAATAGCTACTGAAGTACATAGGATTTTTTTTGATATATCGATTTGTGCAAAAACAGCCCGCTTTTTAAATAAAAGTTCAAAATTATCAAAAAGACGTCGTCCGAAAATTGTTTATAAAAAAAAACTATGTAATGTATCGAGAAAATCCTATGTACTTCGATGAAGAATGTAATTGTGAATATACAGTTAAAATTTCAAGTCAATCGGTCAAGATTTGTTCGAGTTATGAGTGCGGCTGACTTGAAAAATATAGTTTCGAGAAAAACGCGTTTAAAGTTTTCGGTACGGATTGCATCGGGCTGAGAGGGACTGCGCAAAATTCAAAATATAAGTATTTAGACATTTTCCCCACCTTAATCCTTTGAGTATGTCATTTTTCAGATATTAAGGCATCTTTTAAGAAAAAAAATTGATTTTTTGAAATTTCTACTGTGGCCTTACCCCTTAAACGATAAAAATCGGATACATGTAGGCACTTTACACTGGAACGTTGAGAAAATCAAATCTTCCATGATTTTTCGCTTCAAAAGGAAACTTAAATGGCACTTTTCAGTTACATGCTTTTCGAAAGAAAATGAGAATTTTCGAAGGTGAAAATTTTGAAAAATTCAAAAAGACAAAATGATATGTCAAATAATTATTTCTCTTTTTTTTTCAATAAAAAAGTGAAGTGTTGCAACCATCAGTAGCAAAGAAAAGGAGTGATTCATCAAAATTAGAAACAATTGCGGCAAATGTAGGGGCACGGTCTTACATACAGGTCTGGAAACGGCCGTGGTGGGGGTAGGCACTGTTACGAACCCACTATATAACTACAATATATCAATAAGGTCTGTTTGTTTTTTTTTTCACTTTGGCGTACGAAACCGATCATTTTGAAAAAATTATATAATCTAATAAGGTGCCCAAAGATTATATGAAAAAAATTTCGTTATTGTACCCAAAGTGGATTATACTAAAAAAAAATAAAACAAGGAACATTATTTTTTTTAAACCTTCCTAACATCTTCCGCAAGATGTTCTATAATTTTATTTCGTAACACGTTTGATCGTAACAAGTACCAAAAAAAAATCGAATCGATCCACTGAAGCGTTTCCGGAATTTTTATTTTTTTTGTATTAAAAAAAAATTCATTTTTCCAAAACCATTGCATTGACGGAGATGAAATTTTCAAAAAATTTGTTTATACCTCAGAATATACTCTAAATTTCGCTGGAGAAAATGCGAGGGCAATTTTTCCCTACTTACCCGACTATGGCCTTCAGAAATGAAAAAAAAAAATTATCAACGACCGTTAGGGGGAAGAATTTGATGATACTTTGACTAAATTTTAATGGTACTTGATTTCAGATAATTTCTAGCTGAGATACAGTGAACACCGCAAATCGTGTTTTTCCAAAGGCGTTCTTGGAAAAGCTTTGTCACTGGCCTGTTTGTGAATATTCCCTGACAGATCGCAACACCCAAGCGATGGGTGTCAAATTAACATTTGACACCCAACAAAACGGTGTCGACACTACTTTGGGTGTCGATAAAAAAAAAAAAAACGGTGTTGACACTGATCTGGACGCACGCTGTTTTGGATGCCGACACCAAAAGAAAGGTGTCAACACTGATTTGGGTGTCGACACAAAAAAACGGTGTTGACACTGATCTGGACCTACGCTGTTTTGGATGTCAACACCCATAAAAAAATATGTCAACACTAATTTGGGTGTCGATACCCAAAAAAAAAACACCCAAGAAGACGGTGTCGACAATAAAAAAAAACGGTGTTGACACTAATTTGGGTGTCAACACCAAAAAAAAAAACGGTTTTAACACTGATCTGGACCGAGGCTGTTTTGGGTGTCGACACCTAAATAATTTAGCGTTGACACCATATTCGTGCACGTGCATGAATTCCGTGTCCTTATGGCTTTTTTGAGTGTCCACACCGAAATTCGGCAAAAATTACAGTGCACACTCCTTCCTCCATACAATGAATACAAGCATATGTATGCCCAACTTATTTTTCAGTTAATTAATTCACTGAAAGATAAGTTCATAAATGAACTGAAAAATAAGTTGGACATACATATGCTTGTATTCATTGTATGTAGGAAGGAGTGTGCACTGTAATTTTTCAGAATTTTGGTGTTGACACTTAAAAAAGCCATAACGACACGGAATACATGCACGTGCACGAATATGGTGTCAATACTAAATTATTTAGGTGTCGACACCGAAAACAGCCTCTGTCTAGATCAGTGTCAACACCGTTTTTTGGGTGTCAACACTCAAACCAGTGTCGACACCGTTTTTTTGGGGGTGTCGAGACCCAAAACCGCCTCGTACAGATAGGTGTCGACACCAAATTTTTTCCGTGTTAAAATTGTAATTTGACACCCAACACGTGACACTCAACACCGAAGAATTACGGTGTCACGATCTGTCAGGGTTTTCGCGTACAAATTTCACAGAATGTTCTTGAAATGACACTTAACAATGTACTGAAGGTTTCAATAAATTTACTCTATCCATATACATGAAAACAATTCCCAAAAAAGTGTTTTGTTTTTCACGCTGAAACCCCTACCCTCCCGTTGAAGTTATTTTTGGTTATTTGACAGGAATTCAAAGTTTGAGAGAATGGGAATTGCAAATCGACGAGTGCTGCCCTCTCCGGGAACGATGACTCCGCAATAATGCCATACGACATACGACAATAACAAAAAAGAAATTCAGGAATTCAGGCTGTCACATTTGTCGCGTTTATACGTACAATTGAAATGATTCGCGGACCAAATTGAACCCCAATTGTACAATGATTGGGCGAAAAACTGTTCGACGTTTGCGCCGTTATTAAAAAACACTCGATCGATGGTATTCCACCTAAATTGTATTTTCTCGTGGATACACACATATATATATATATCGAGAAAAAATAAGTGAGGTTAGTCAAGTCGATTTTTCTCACGTACGATTTTCTTCCCGTGTACACGTAACACAAACGTTTATACATACATACACGCACCATTGCAATAACGAAGAATCAATTTTTAAAAAATGACTAGATGGAGGAGCCTGTCGCGGTGTCCGTTGACGCGGACTACAATTGCGAAGATACGCGAGAACGGGCCAACAGTTGCGGCACCGTCACCTCCACGCCGTCCTCCTCGTCGGACTACATAACCGGCGAAGCGGACGACAGTTCCGACTCCAAGCAGACGGTGCCGTTCAGCCTTAAATCCGTCGAGGCTCTCCTCTCAATTTCCAAAGACGCGACGCAGGAAGAGCTGCGCGACATGGTCGACAGTTGCAAGCGCATGGTACTGGAGAGCGCCGAGTGTTCGGAGGAGCGAAAATGGCTGGTGAGACGTCTCATAGAGCTGAGACTGAGGGCCCAGGAGCTCAGGGAGACAAGCTGCGAGGGCGTCCCGGCCGAGATACGCATAGTACTCGGTCATCATCTGGTGGCGCAGAAATATTACGTCGCCACTGCTGTGCCTGCGTACTGCGATCATTGCAGCGGCGCCATCTGGACTATGCTGCAGTCTTGGTACACGTGCAGGGGTGAGAAGTCGAAAAGAAGAAAAATTTCAAATAACCCTCGAAATTTCGGATGAGGTATCGAAAGCCAAGCCCCTCCGATCGAGCCGACATTTTGCACAGACCATTTTATTATTCTAATACTACCGCTGAAAGGATTTTTCCCGGCTCGCGATAGTTTTCGAGATATTGAATTTTAAAGTTATTAATTTTTTCACGCGCCGACTATATCGGTAGGTGTCGGTGAGGATTATACCTATATATACGTTATCGGGCTCTCCGCTCTGTGTGGATTTCCATCCAGCCTGTGCGGTAGCGTAATCCCCTCCCGTGACGTCATTGTCAAGGAGGCTAACGTGACAAACAAACAAACAAACAAACCCAAACAACCCCAACAAACAAACGTAAACAAAGTCGGGGGTGTGGAGTCGTGGGGTGCCTAGAATACTGGGGTGGGCGCAGGGCACCTCGAATGGATGTGTGGAATCACGGGGTGCCCGAACGAACCCTAACGAATCCAAACAAAGAAACGGCGTTTTTTTTTTTTTTTTTTTTTCGTTTTATTTATTTTATATATTTTTTTTTTGTTTTTTATAGTTTCGTTTTTTTAGTTAATTTTTTTTTGATATTTTGAAACCCAAACAAACAACTCAAAACGGAGATTATTTTATTTATTTATTTCAATTTTTGATTTTTCGTAGTTTCGTTTTTTTGTTTTTTTTTTTATATTTTGAAATTCAAACAAACAAACAAATCCAAACGGAGATTTTTTAATTTTTAAATTTTATTGATTTTTTATAGTTCCGTTTTTTTGTTTTTAGTTAATTTTTTTGTATATTTTAAAACCCTAACAAACCCAAACGGTGAATTTTTTAATTATTTATTTTATTGTTTTTTTTTACAGTTTCGTTGTTTTTGTTTTTTTTTTAGTTAATTTTTTTTGTATATTTTGAAACTCGAACAAATCCAAACGGAGATTATTTTATTTATTTATTTCAATTTTTGATTTTTCGTAGTTTCGTTTTTTTGTTGTTTTTTAGCTAATTGTTTTTTTATATTTTGAAACCCAAATAAACAAATAAATCCAAACGGAGATTTTTTGATTTTTTAATTTTATTGATTTTTTATAGTTCCGTTTTTTTGTTTTTAGTTAATTTTTTTTGTATATTTTAAAACCCTAACAAACCCAAACGGAAAATTTTTTAATTATTGATTTTATTGATTTTTTACCGTTTCGTTGTTTTTGTTTTTTTTAGTTAATTTTTTATTTATTATTATTTATTAGTAGTAGTAGTAGTACATTCCTTTATTTCTTGTACACCCTTGCGGGCTTTTTAC
Source organism: Ophion obscuratus (assembly GCA_964007375.1). Classification (NCBI taxonomy): domain Eukaryota; kingdom Metazoa; phylum Arthropoda; class Insecta; order Hymenoptera; family Ichneumonidae; genus Ophion; species Ophion obscuratus. Next base: position 23,422,242 of record OZ023324.1, read on the forward strand.
AAACTCCTCTCTTGTCTTACATTTTCCTTTCGCAACTTAACCTAACTTATCTTATCTTAAGTATCCTTCTCTAAAATTTCTTCCCGTTTTCGCCATATTACTCGTCCTCACCTCCCTCTTTTCACCCCTCTATTTCTCTGTCCTTTTCCCTTGCCATTTTTTCAAATTGTCGCACTATTTCGCACATCTCTGGCACCACCTCTTTTCCTTCTAGCGCTCTCTTCCACCCCCCTTCTGGATTTGTGCCTTGCTGTCGCTCCCAGTTTTTAAATTCTCTCCACGCCCCCCCTTCCAACTTCTTTCGCACCTCCTCACATACCCAGACGTGTGCCAATGTTTCCTCTGCTCCTCCACACACTCTACACCTAGTATTTCGGAATCCTTTTTCCGCCTCTCTTCCTACGCTCCCGCACCTCATTCTGGCCCAAATTTCCCTAGTCTCCCCTCTCACGGTCCCTTTAACCCAATACTCCTCCATCCCCACATCTCTTTTTCTTTCTTTATACTCCCTGCAGAAGTTGGAGCTAAGAATTTTACCCCACATTCTCTGCAATTCCTGTTGCTCCAACTTCTCCACCGCTCTCCCACTCTTCTTCCTCCATTCTTCCTTGTTTCCTCCTCTTAGTATTTCCGCCACCTGCCCCTCTCCAGCTTGCTCCATTGCTGCATTTAGCTGCTTAGCCCATTTGCTTCCATCGTTGTTAACTAAGCCTCGCGCCTCTTCCATCAGGCATACTCTCGGCCATCTCCCTTCTTCCATCTCCAAAATTTTTGAAATATAACCCGCTGCTCTCTTTACCATTACTGTGTCAATCCCTTTGCTTCCTGATTCCATTTTCCAAATATACTCGGGTGTATTTCTCCGTAGTCCCATCGCCATCTTCGTATACCTGGCTTGGGCTCTCTCCACTCTTTCTCTCCTTTTCCAGCCCCACACTTCCACTCCATACAACAATCCACTCCTTGCGATCGCCTCCGCTATCCTTAGCCTCTCCGTCAGTCTGCCCACTCTAGCTCTTTTAGCGATGCCCCACGCTGCGTTCGCGGCTTTCCGTATTTTTCCTTCCACCATCCTTAAATGTTTTTCAAAAGTATTTCCCGTAGAAAAATACACCCCCAAATATTTAAAGTCCTTTACGACTTCTACCTGCTTGCCATTAATTTCCCACCCCTTTTCCTTCTTCTGTCTTCCTCCTTTCCTGAAGATGACCACTTTTGTTTTTTCAATATTTATTTCCAGATCGTTCCTCTTCACGTACTTCTCCAATTCTCTAATCATGTCCCTTAAACCCTCCCCCGTGTCCGCCACCAGCGCTACATCGTCTGCATACTTTAGGGCGTAGATTTTGACCCCTCCAATCACCGTACCCCCCTCCCCTCTCTTTATCCAGCCCTCTTCCATGTCCTCGATAAAGAGATTGAATAGTGTAGGACTCAGAGCACAGCCTTGCCTAACCCCTCTTGCTGTCCTGAACTTTTCCGACACTCCGTCCGCCGTTATCACTTGGTTTTGCGTCTCCCTGTATATTCTCTTGATCATTGCCAACAGCCTTCCTTGTATTCCTGCTCCCTCGATCTTTCTTATCATTTTCTCCCTATTTACCGAGTCGAAGGCCGTCCGGAAATCCACAAATGCCGTAAACAGTTTGCCTCCTTTTCTCTTCAATCTATTGTTGATTAGCGTGTTCAGTGCGAAGACATGGTCCCGTGTCCCTCTGTCTGCCCTGAAACCTGCTTGTCCTTCTCCCAGTAGTTCTCTTGCCTCTATCCAAAACCTTACTCGGTTATTCATTATTCTGGTTAGCAGTTTATACCCCGTATCCATCAGCGTGATTCCTCTGTAATTTTTTACTTCTGCTGTGTCTCCGCTCTTGTGTATTGGATATATCCTTCCGATTTCCCATCCTCTTGCTATTTCTCCACCCCTCCACAAACCGTTTAGTATTTCCGCGAGCTCTTTTCTCCCCTCCTCGGGTAATCCCTGGAAGAACTCCACCGCCATGCCGTCTTGACCCGCCGCCTTTCCTTTTTTCATTTTCGCTAACTCCTTTTCGACTTCTCTCAAACTTATGTCCCGATTAACTATTCCGTCCTCTAGTCTTCCCCTTTCACTATTTTCCCTATAACTATCTTCCCCTCTTCCACTTATTTGAGCATACTCTGCTCGTACCTCCTCTCCTTGTTCTTCCTCTTTGTTTCCCAATAGTTTTTTAAAATGCGACATCCACTGCACTTCTGTGATAGATCGGGTATTGTAACTAGTTTTCCTGGGCCTGAATGCTCTCAACGCTCTCCATAGCTCAGTGGGGTTTTTGCTTTGGCATACCCTCTCCCATCTTTCCTTCCAGAGTTCTTCCTTTTCCTCCTTTCTTATCTTCTTCAGCTCCCTTCTTGCCACCCTCAGTGCCTCCTTCTCCTCCGTCCTTGGTTTTTTGAGGAACGCTTTGAGACACTTCCATATCGCCTTTTTTTGTTCTTTAGCCCTGTCACTTACCCCTTTTCCACTCGGACTGTTACCCCCTGCCCACCTCATCATTCCCACTTCCTCGGCTGCTTCCTTCATTGTTTCCAACAACAAATCCCATCGGTCTAGAGCGTCGCTTTTTCTCTCCTTCTCCCTCCACAATGTAGAGAAGCTGCCTTCAAACTGCTCGCTTTTTTCGTGCTTCCACGTGAACTTTTTTTCTCTCCTATTCTTCTTTCGATGGCCCACGCTAGACTGATGTTCTTCCTCCCCTTCATTCTTGCTTCTTTCAAAGGTCAACACTATGGGCAAGTGATCTGACTCCGTTCTTTCCTTTATTTCAATTTTCTTTAATATGCCCTCGGCTAGCGTATTCATTACTACGTAGTCGATGACCGAACCCCCCTCCCCCTGGCTTCCTACAAAGGTCAGGCTTCCCTCCCTATCCCCTTCCCAACTTCCATTCGCTACCACTAGACCATTTTTACCGCATAGTTCCAACATTTTTCTCCCTTCCGCGTTCTCCGTTAAGTCTTTCGATCTCCTCTCATTTTCATACTCTCCCCTCTCTACTATTTCAGCTTGTTGCCCTCCTATTCTGGCATTGAAATCTCCCATAAGTATTAGCGCCTCCCCTCTTTCCTCTGCTTCATCAATTATTTCTTCCAGCTCTCGTTCTAGTTCTTTTAGCTTTTTATTGTACACGCTTACCAGAGTACCCTTTTCGTGCCTACCATTACCCAATAGAATGCTCTTGATTACTAACCCCCCTTTCCATTTGCTAACGCTCCCCTCCCCTAGAACCTCCCTTCTCACTCCCACTAGATGACCCCCCTTCGCCCTCCCTCTCTTCTTTTCCCTCTCTGCTGCCTTTGTAACCCATAGAAAATTTGTGTCCAACCGGTCCCTCAGCTTTTCTCCCTCCCGCTCTTCTAACCACGTTTCTTGGGCTGCGATAATGTCGAACCTCTTCAGCCATTCCCAAGCTTCCGAGAACGCTCTCATTCCCGCCACGTTCCAGGATACCGCTCGTATCTCCCGCGGTACCGATGTTGCTCCTGTTGTCGAAACCCCGTTGTCGCTTCTCGTTCCTCCCATCTGTTGGCTCCTTCTCTATGCGTGTCCTCGAGGTCTCCCAATCTCTCGTTCCATGTCTTCCATCTCCCCTCAATCATTATTTTGTGGTAGCCAACTTTCGTCGACTTTTCCTGCTTCCTCCTGATAGCTGCGTACTCCTCAATCCAACTCTGTACCTCCCACTCTCGCTCGGTAGGGTCCTCCCAGATCGTCCTTTGTTCGTCCGGCTCCCCTCTTTTCTCGACCGCCTTCATGACTCTCACCTTGTTTTCCAACGTTTCGGTGACTATTACATTGCCGTATGGCGTTTCCTTCCATCTCGTGATCCGTGGTCTCACACCTGTCTTTTCCCAGATCGCCCTTTCCATGTCCCAGACCATCCCTCTGTCGGATCTTCGGACATCCTGCACCACAATATTCTTCTTCCTACTTTTCCTCTCCTTCCATTCCTCCTGCCACTCGCTGTAACTCAGCCGTTTCGGTTTCTTCCTTACTAGTTGTCTCATCTTATCGCTTATCCCTTGCCCGGTTATTTTCTTGGTTCTCCTCACTTCGACCCATCCTTCGTCCCCCACTCCCTCCTCCTCGTTCGCTCCCCGTTCTCCTCTCACTTCCTCGTGTCCTCGCGGTTCCTCTTCTATTTCATTTTGATTTTCGTCCCACCTTGGTCTGTTTCCATCCGTCTGCTGCCTCCTCTCCTCTTCCTCCGCTCGCCTCCTATTTTGCTGCACTTCCCCGAGCTTTCTGCGCATTTCCTCATTTTCGCGCTTCAAATCCTCTATGGTTGCTTCCTGCCTTCTAAATCTTCCCGTCCACCTCTCCTGTTCTTCTATTAGTAATTCCTCCATCTTTCTTCTCGGAATCGTCTCGCGGTCCTCGTCCCCCTCCTCTAACCCACCTTGTCTCTGGTCTTGTTCCCCTCTCTTCCTGTCCATCACCTCTTCCACTGTTTTTTCCACCACTCTCTTTATTTTTATTACCCAATCTTCCTCTAGTTTTTCCTCCAATTTTTCTGCCAGGTTCTTCTCTATTTTTCCCATTCTCTCGAATAGTTCTCTCTCCCATCCTTGACTGGCCGTCCGCCCTGTGCTGCCCCCAAGCGTAGACTCACTCACTCCTTCTCCGCATCGTTCCTCCCTGGGGCTCCCTTTACTCCCTTTTCCTCGTTTCCCTGTCCCCCAGCAGTCCATCAGCGACCTGACGGCATGCACCTTTCTTTTCTTTAAACCAAGCGCTCCCCTCGGCCTACCTCTCCTCCTTTTGCCTGTTTGCAAAATTTCATCCGTCGTTTCTATCTCTTCCGCCGCCTCCTCTCTCGGTGTTCCTGCGTCTGTCTCCGTCGTCCACGCGCACCTCCTCGGGGTGTCGTGTAACCCCTCGGCCATGACGATCTCGCTATTATCGACGCCAATCTCATCCTCACGGTCGGTATTATATACCTCTCCTTCTGCTTCCTCTCCCAGCCGCTGTCTGCTGCTGTCGCCGTCGTCGCTTCCGCCTGACGCCATCCGACTCGCTCCGTCTCTCTCTTTTCCACGTTCTCACCTCCTAACCTCACTTTGTGTCACCCACCAGATTTTCTTCCTCCTTGCTGTTATTTCACCGTCCCCTCTATCCCCAACACTTCCACTCCTTCCTGGCCCTCTCCCAAAACCTTATCAATTGCAGAACAACTTTTTCCGTCCTCTCTTCACTTCGATTTCTCACTCTTTACACACTCTCCAAAGACTGTGCGTCCGTTCCGTTAGCTGGCTTCAATATAGTGTTCTATTATTATTTATTATTTTATTTTATTTATTTATTTCAATTTTTGATTTTTCGTAGTTTCGTTTTTTTTTGTTTTTTTTTTTAGCTAATTGTTTTTTTATATTTTGAAACCCAAACAAACAAATAAATCCAAACGGAGATTTTTTAATTTTTTAATTTTATCGATTTTTTATAGTTCCGTTTTTTTGTTTTTTTTTTAGTTAATTTTTTTGTATATTTTGAAATCCAATCAAACCCAAACGCATAATTTTTTATTTATTTATTTTATTGATTTTTTATAGTTTCGTTGTTTTTGGTTTTTTAGTTATTTTTTTGTAGATTTTGAAACCCAAAAGGAGAATTTTTTATTATTTTTTTTTTGGTTTGATTAATTTAATTTAATTTTTGTGTTTTTAATTTAATTTAATTTTTTTGGTTCTTTATTGTATTTTATTTTTGGGGATAAGGTACCGAAAGCATAACGTACATATAGTTATAGCCAGAACTAACCTACCAGATATAGATATAGTCGGGGAGCGGTAAAATTAAAAACTCAAAAATGCAATATCTCGAAAACTATTGCGAGTCGGGAAAAATTCTTTCGGGGGTCGTCTCGGAATAATAAAAAGAAGGTGTGTGGGGCCGTCCATATATTACGTCATCGATTTTGGCTGATTTTCAACCCCCCCCCCCCCCCCCCAATCATCCTATCCTTCCTATCGTCATAATCCAATTATCGTTACCGTCATCCAACGATCAGACCCCCCCCCCCCCTATTTTAAAATGACGTAATTTATGGACCGCCCCTGTGTAAAATTCTCGGAGCTCGGAGGGGGTTGATTATCGGAACTTCACCCAAAATTTCAAAGAAACCCGTGAAATCGACAGACTGCGGCTTTTGCTGTCACTGGAAGTGCGTCGCCTACATCAGACGCATCTGCGCGCACGTGTTGGCCAGCGAGATCGGCGGATACGCCCACACCAAGGACATTTGCCCCGAAAGGGGCCTCTCCGCTCAGGGATACCGTTGCGCCGAGTGCCAAACGAGAATAACATTCGGTGAGTCGGCCGAGAGTAATCCCGTGTAAAATTTCTCGTACCGTTCCTTTCTTCTCGACTCAATATATCGTTGCGCTTGTTTCACACGCAAGCTCTCTCTAGAGGATTATCGCTCTCGTGTTTCGGCAGTCCGTTTAAACAAGCAGGTACAATCGGCGCTTTCCTCCGACCGCGGAGCACTTTCTCATTCATGTTTTATCTGTCGAAGTGTACATCTCTCGAGACGAGATCACCCGTTGATCGTCGTTTTTGTTCTCGCGTTTTTTTTTTTTCGCACCTCCGCAGAGTCCGTTTGGGTCGAGCCTCGTCTCTGCGACTACACGGGCCTCTTCTACTGTCAGCGCTGCCACTGGAACTCCACGGCCGTGATACCCGCAAGGCTGGTGAGGAATTGGGACAGCGAGCCGCGCAAGGTGTCTCGCTCGTCCGCTCAGATCCTCGCGATTCTCGAGGATCGCCCGGTGCTACAGCTCGAACAGTTGAATCCCAAACTCTTCGATCTCATTCCCGATCTCACGCTAATTAAGGTGCCAATCTCGAAGGAAAAAAAAAGCAAAAAACAAAACCCTCTGGCGGGGGGTGGGAGAAAAAGAAAAATGGATAAATAAAATTCGTTCTCGGTTTATCGTGTCGCAGCGTCTTCGCGAAGAGTTGCAGATGATGAAGCGATACTTGGTATTCTGTCCGGAAGCTGACGTCGAGGGTCTACCCTGGCGCGTCGGCCTTCGAACTCACTTTATCGAGAACTCGGGCAATTACTCGATCAGGGATCTGTGCGATCTTCGTAGCGGAATTCTCATGGAGGAGGTGCGCGCCTCGTACGAGACGATGCGCAATCACATCACAGAGTCTTGCCAATTGTGCAAAGCCAGGTATCATCGCCCTTCTCGAATCCTATATATTCGTCTGAATTTTTTTTTTCTTCATTCATCGTACAGAGGACATTAAAAGAAAATGCGTCTTTCGCAATCGCAGAGGTCACCTCTGCGAGATATGCGGCAACGACGAGGTCATTTATCCCTGGGACGCGAGTGTCGTGTCCTGTCACCAATGCTCGGCCGTCCATCATCGCGCCTGCTGGTCAAAGTGCAACAATTGTTGCCCGAAATGCGCGAGGATAAAACAGAGACTGGCCCGGGATGACCAGACACGCCTACAAACGTCCACCGATCATCCCGAAGAAGACGAAAATTCTACGAGCGATCCGCACTGACGCTTTTGCCGCTTGGGTCCAAAGGCCACGGTGACCACGAGCCAAGACCTTGCACACCGAACATTAGGTTGATATATACATGCATGTGTATGTACGAATGAAACCGCTTGTAACGACATCGCTTGAGACGACGTATCGGAGATAACGACGAAATCTGGAGTACTGTGTGGAGTACATTGTACTCTCTTCAATGTCGTTGTAACCGGTTTTCACTGTATGTACCTTCGTACACACACACACGAACGCGCGCATATACAGTGGCGTGCAACAGTTTCGGGCCAACCTTTTTTCTCAGTTGTTCGATAAAATATTGAATGCCGGAACCTCCACGTCATTTCCAATATTTGAAGGAGCTATGATATGCATAAGCGCGTGGTATATTATTTTGTTTGTATGGTGTATGGTTTGTGTACAGCGTCGAACGCGTTCGGTCAGTGTGCAAAAATATTCGGCCGCTGTCTCACCTTCTCCAGCCACACGGTTTGTTTACGTTTTCTTCCGCGCTTTCTTTCGCGTTCGAAACATAAAGAACGATGAAAAAATCAGTTCTATTTCTGCCGCAATGGCGAAACACGCAAAAATTGAGGTCCGCGAAGTTGCGTTAAAACTATTTGAAAAAGGAAAGAGTTCTCGTGATATTGCAAATACTCGATCTATTGGGAAAAGCACAGTAAACCGTATTATTGCGAAATATAAATCAACAAATTCGTTGTGTGATAAAAGTCGAAGCGGTAGACGACGAAAAACTTGAAAACGCGTGGATAAAATCATTAAAAGAAAGTGCGTCGTAGATCCACGAAAAACTGCAGCAATAATTTCGCGAGAATTACGCAGTAAAAATCTTGCTGATATCAGTCGGAGTACGGTATCCCCGACGTCTGAAGGCTGTGGGATTGATTGGGCGCGTCGGTGTAAAGAAACCACTCATTGGCACAAAGAATAAGAAGGCTAGATTGAATTTTGCCAAAAAATATCAACATTGAACAGCATCGAATTGGCGGAAAGTTCTTTTTTCCGACGAGTCCAAATTTCAATTGTTCGGAAGTGATGGTCGCAAGTACGTAAGACGTCCAGCAGGTACCGGATACGATGTACGATATCAAATTCCAACTGTAAAACACGGTGGCGGAAATGTTAAAGTTTGGGGAGCATTTTCTGATAACGGTGTTGGTCCGCCAATAGAAATCCAAGGCAATATGGACGCTATAATGTATCGAAATATATTGCAAGACCATATGCTCCCATTTGCAAAGAAAAATATGCCGAATGGGTGGATATTTCAACACGACAATGGTCCCAAACATGCTTCGCGTCTCGTGAAGAATTTCCTTGAAAGCCGAAAAGTGCGCCTTCTCGACTGGCCCTCGCAGTCACCGGATTTAAATCGGCTTGAACATTCGTGGCAAGAGCTCAAGGTTCGCGCTGGAACGAAGAATCACTCCAACAAGACGGAATTATGGGATCATTTGCAATATGAGTGGGAAAAGATGCCACAAGATCGCATCTCGCAATTAATTGCGAGTCTATACCCCGACGATGTGCTGTTGTAATCGCTGCTAAGGGCGTGGCAACGAAGTATTGACTCTAGAGAGAAAACTAAACCATGTTTTGTTATTTTTATAATGTTTGTTTTTTGTTTTCATACGCAATAGTATATGGCCCAATACTTCTGCAGTCATTAAGAGGGAATGACACCTTATCGCGGTCGGTATGGTAGAACAATTATAGATTCCCAAAAATCTCTGAAACGGCCCTTCAGATCCCGTCGAAACTTTGCCAAACGACGTCAAATACATAGACGAATAACTGTCAACCCCTCAAATTTTCTGAATTTGAGAAAAAAAAACTAAATTGGCTTATGATAAGCCAATCTACATTTTTTTTCTCAAATTCAGAAAATTTGAGGGGTTGACAGTTATTCGTCTATGTATTTGACGTCGTTTGGCAAAGTTTCGACGGGATCTGAAGGGCCGTTTCAGAGATTTTTGGGAATCTATAATTGTTCTACCATACCGACCGCGATAAGGTGTCATTCCGTCTTAAATAAAAACTGTTGGATAGTTAACTGTTGAAGAGTGATATTATGGTTTGTACCACATTTTTTTTAAATATCCAACATCTCACGCCAATTGTGAGTGTCATCACTCGTTTGTATTTCCCGTACCATCGTATTTCTATGCAGTATCCACGAAAAATAGGGTGGCCCGGAACTTTTGCACGCTACTGTATGGACATATAAAATGAATAAGTATGTGGATATACGGTAAATATTCGGAAGTGTCACTCCTGTCAGAATCGAGCTGATTTTTTTGTGTGGTTTGTTATAGTTAAAAAAACATCATATTTAATATCGTTACGGCAGCGCATCAACAAAAACAATTTCAATAAATATTTTTTTAAAGATTTTTATTCGTCGATATTTCGAACTTTTTTTTCAAGATTATAGTTCATTTTAGGCAAACTTTAAATGGCCAAACAAACCCAAACCAACCCAAAAAAACAACAAAAAATGTTAATGCATTATAAACATTGTGCGCTATTAAAATATAACTCGATATAACGTTTTATAATCATAGAGAATTGATTAAAACAATGTACAGCTTTTTTTTTAGTGCGAGTGACACTTCCGAATATTTACCAAGTGATTTACTCGTAAAATTAATTACACATCTATTTAGTATGAATTTCAAGCCGTTGGAAAATGTATATATTTTTTTTTCAATCTACAAAATGGCCGACTACTAATGTTTTCTTTTGTTATCTTTTTTTATCCGCTCCGCGGCGTGACATTTAGCATCCACATTTTTTTACCTAGAACAAAAAACAAAAATTCTCGTCAACCTACATTAGAATACCTGGAGAAGTACGTACGGAATTTAAAAAATATTGTTTTATTCAAAAGTTGTAGATATTTAAACTTAAGGCGAGAAATTCCTTTAGGAGCGTGAAAAATCGGTATTTGTCGGGAATTTTTTTAGAGGGGATAAAATAATCTGATCATTTTCAAATTTGGACATGAGTTTATTATAACTGTCAAGTTTATAGACAACAATTTTTTTTTTGAGATGACCAACAAAATGACGTCTTTATTAAGGGTCTTCGAACGCCTGTTTTCCGCGACATTGAAAAGTGCTGCAGTTGTCACTCTTTTTCTGTTGATCTGAAAAAGATTTAATAAGTGTCATTCGTTTGCTGACATATTAAGGGGAAGGATATACCTAAAAAATGATAAAAAAGCGCAAATTTGAAAATTTGGGAGCCTTTTTACTCCAACGTTCGAATTTTCGACCATTTTTTCGACATATTTGACCCCAAAAAAATATTCATTTATACGCTACCTTTCAAACTTTAGATATATACTTCCGATAATAATGCTGAGAGTAACCTCCCAACTTTCATCCAAATCGGTCGATAACTTTTTGAGCTACAACACGAGCAGTTTTTGAAAAAGTAGTTTCGAGATAATCGCCTTTAAAGTTTCAACATGTGACTCGCTATCTGACGGCATGCTGTCCCTGCGCTCTAGACTATATGCGATAACTCCGCAAATATTCAATATTTCGAGTTTTCCTTTGGTTGGTATATTCTTTCGGTATCATACTTTCGAAATATGTAAAAAAAATCGATTTTTCGAATATTCTAAAGGGATGTCTCGCCTTAAGAAAGCAATTTTCAGTGAACAATTTCGTTATAACCCGTGCAGAAATTTTGACCGGGATACCCTATGTCCGATCAAATCCCGATCAGGATTTGTCATAGATTCCCCAAAACCGGTATCCCGGTTAGAATTCAACTTGCATCAGTATCGGCATATGTACGACGACGATGGCATCATTTTGAAAATTTTGGCGTCACGTGTATTTTCTGTATTACTATGGAATTCCTATCTATAGATAGGAATTTCTGTCTATAGATTCCTATCTATAAAATTCCTATCTATAGATAGGAATTACATAGTAATACCGAAAGTACACGTGATGCCAAAATTTTCAAAATTATGCCATCGTCGTCGTACATATTCCGATACTGATGCAAGTTGGATTCTAACCGGGATACCGGTTTTGGGGAATAAGTCTCTGTTTATACCCACCGACATGTCGGTGGGTATAAACATGTATTTAAGACAAATTAAAATCAAATTCACAATGATTAGATAAAAATTTACACCACCCGTGAGTTCTTACGTATTTCGAGAGAAAACATTTCGTCGAGGCAAAGAAATTTTTGCAAAAAAAGTTGTGAGCTTCAAGTATTACATTATAAATATGAAAAAATCACAAAATGAGTTGTGAATTTCCTCAAGTTGAAGAAAAAAAAATCGAATTCACGATAGTTATATTAAAATTTACACCACAAGTGTAAACGTATTTTGAGAGAAAACATTGTGTTGAGGCAAAGAAATGTTCGCACAAAAAGTTATGTGCAAAAATTTCTTTGCCTCGAGGCAATGTTTTCTCTCAAAATACGTACGAACTCACTTTTGGCGCAAATTTTAATCCAATCATTTTGAATTTGATTTTAATTTGTCTTAAATACGAAAAAATTCACAACAAATTTTGTGAATGTTTTTGTATTTATAATTTCTTGTCAATACATTTGAATTCACAGATTTTGATGTGAATTTTTTTTAATTCACATCAAAATCTCGCGATGAGTGCGATCTGCCATTTGAATCTTTGGACAAATTTTTTTTTATTGATAGTTTAATGCACCAAAACTTTATAAATGTTATTTATTTTTATAATAAATTTAAGATGTCATAATTCCATTTTTGACATTTTATTTCAGCTTGTGTTCACCCGTGATCCTTCCCAGATTCCTCAATGATTCGATGGGGAATCTATTTAGAGTCATTAAGCGGTAAGGCCACTGTAACGGCCCAAAAAAAGGTTTTTTCACTAATTTTTTGCTCCCGAAATTGAAGGTATTTGAAAAAAAACTTTTAATGGTGTTATCGGGCATACATTAAACTTTATTATAAAATTTTTTTACAGTAAAAAAAAAAACAAAATGGCGGTTCCACAGCTATCTTCCCGGGACATGTTTTGCTTCCAGGGCTCCGCGGCACGCAGCACCACTGGTGCACTTTTGAATCTAGAACAAAAAAAAACCATTAATCTAGAGGGCTATAGCTAGAGAATGTCGATCGGATTTTAAAAAGTATCAATTTTTGTGGATTTGGCGTGCGTTTGAAAAAAAAAATTGATTTTTGACGAAAAAAACGGCAAGTTTTTTGTTAATAAAAAATCAATAAATAAAGTTCTTGAAAATTCCGATCGACATTCTCAAGATAATGTAAATGTTCACATCTGGTTAAAATTTCAAGTAAAAAAAAATGAAAATTGTTCGAGTTATGCTGCGTGCCATTTTGAAAAACCATGTTTCGAGAAAAACGCGTTTAAAGTTTTGCGAATAGTTTGTTTGGGTTTGTTTGGGTCGCACAGGACCTTTTTTTTCTTATTCTAGAGGGTTTAAACTATTTTTTAAGCCAATAAAAAAAAATCGATTTTTCAAAAAATTTACAGTGGCCTTACCCCTTAAAGGATCCGGTTCTGGATCCCTAATGGAATCCAGTTTACGCATCTTACATTTAGTCTTCGAATCTGATCCGATATCGGACTAGATCCCGACTGGGAGCCCGGGATACAAGTCAGAATCCAGCTGTATCCCTGCCAAAATTTCTGCACGGGAACTGCTTATAAAGTGAAAAGTTTTCGATTAATCAGACATTCCGTACGTACTTCTCTGCGAAATGCAATTAGGAACATAACTTTTAAATTTAAAGTAAATCGAGTGAAAATTGTTGCAGTTACTCATCACGCCAATTGGAAAGAAGCTGTTTCGAGAAGTTTCGTGTAGTCGGCCATTTTGTACATCGAAAAAAAAAGTATATATTTTTTCTAACTGCTTGATATTCATACTAAATAGATGGGTAATTAATTTTATGAGTGAATCACTTTCATACGAAAAAAAATTGTTAAATTCGCACATGATTTTATACCCATTACTGTGGCCTAAGTATACGGAAGATTATAGATAGGGCTTCGGACACGTTACCGCGCGGTAATTAAAATTCTCGTAAATCCGGCTTGTAAAGGAGCAATGATAATTGCCTACTTAACGGACGAACGGTCGTTTTTTGGTTCCCTTTATCATATCAGGCGCGATAAATTACAAAGTAGACGCCCCCCCTATACTCTTTATCTGATTTACGAGTTTAACGAGTACTCGTTGTTTTTCAAGATACCCTTTGTTTTCGTTTGTGCATTTTTTGGACTCTCGCTGGCTACTTTTTCAGTCATTAGCGAAACGTGTGCATTATTCACGAACCACAGAGCGTTTACTTCGTCCATGAAAAAGACGGTGCACGTTGCGAAAACAATTAGTTTGTCGACGAAATAAACGTCATGTACGATAACATCATGCCGAGTATCTGAAACGGAAAAATATCTTGGAATAATCAACCGGTCGTTCGTGCGAAAGAAAACAAAGCAAAGGAAAACGACGATAACGAGGGGGAAAAAAAACAAAGGTCCTCACGCGACGAAACTCACCGACAGGAGAAACTGTCGATTTATCGTGTAAATTCTCATTGCCGAGAAGCGTAGCTCGTGGTTGCACAGATACAGCGCCATCTCGATTCTTTCCTGAGAACGTAATTAAATGAGAGGGAAATATTAATGTCGGTCGTGGAGAACAAAAATCAATCGTACCATTGTGTCGGTCGCATCCCCGGTGAAGGATCTCTGCTCGACGAGCCTCCGAGCTATTTTATTTGCCTGCAACAAAAAAAAAACAAACGATAATAATAATGAAAAAATATCAGCAAATTGAACGAAAATACGCGAGCCGAATAATTGACCATAGAGCAAATGGCTTGCGTGACCTTGCAATGATAAATGTTGGCAAACACATGCTCTTTATTCCGACTAGCCGATGGTAACATTACCATGAGGAAATTTTTACGCAAAAGAATATTTTTTAAACCAAGTCATAAATGAATAAATTTTTTAATCCATAGTCACACATAGGTGACTTGGTAAATAAATTATCTTCTGCATTTTAGAACATTAAGGGCGGGGTAAAGTATTTAAATTTTTTTTCATTTTTTAAATGAATGCATAATATATCAAGAATATTGTGTTAAAATTTCAAGTCGATGGGAGTAAAATTGACGAAGTTATGAGTATTTGAGCGTCTATTGCTCCATGCCGTTCTCTTCTCTTCTGCGTTTTTCAAACCGTTTTTCTGAGACTTGTCATATTTGAAGTCCGTGTGCACGATAACTCAAAATCTACTGGACCAATCGCTTTGAAATTTTGCACAGTACTTCTTCACATAATTCACCAGGTATTGTCGAGAGCTTTTTTGTTTTTTTTTTAATAATTACTAATTTTTCAACAACAAATTAGCCGATTTTTTTAGCGAAAATCGGGTTTTTGGCTCCCAAGTGCTACGAAAAATCGAAAAATCGAAAAAAAAAATCCTCCCGTCATTACCTCGAGAAACATCTCCTTTGACAAATGCATTTTGATTTTTTTGTTTCAAATGATTCTGTTGCGAGTTATGGTGCACACCGCAAACCAACTTTTTTTCGAGGCGCCTCCGGGGTTTAATTTTCACTCGCTCAATTTTGAATATTTTGCAATGCAAATTTAGGAGAATGTTGTTCAAATGTTACTTTATTATATGTAAATTTTTCAACAAACGAACACTATTCGTTACGCCAAAAAAAAATCTTAAAAACATGCCTTTTTTCGCCGAATTAACTTTACCCCGCCTTTAAGGGGGGATTGTCTTTTTTTTCGCAAAATTTACCGCTTTTTGGGAATTTTTTTGTGAAGAAAGTATACAACGGAAAACTTGTGAAACTTGGCATATAGTTTTATTGATCTGTTTACTACATACAAAAAAAATTTTAAACAATTTCATCAAAAAATCCGCCTCCCACCCCCCTCGACGCGCGATGGTCCTTTTTTGATGGTGTGCACGATTTCTCAAAAACTATTCAACCGATTGCCTTCAAATTTGGACAGAATGCTCAGCTGACATCCTTTTATCGTTTGATGAAGCAAAAAAGCAATACGTTTAATAGTTTTTTATTTATAACAAAAAATCGATCAATTTCTTTCGAAAAATCGATACTTCAAGTTCAAAACGTCACCAAATCGTCAATTTTTTTCCCCCTTCATCGAACGATAGCTATATGTGTTTAAAGTAAAATGCTTTTTGGGTTTTTGTTGCAGGATGAACGTGAAGGCTGTAATCGTGCACACCATCAAAAAAGGACCATCGCGCGTCGAGGGGGGTGGGAGGCGGATTTTTTGATGAAATTGTTTAAAAATTTTTTTGTATGTAGTAAACAGATCAATAAAACTATATGCCAAGTTTCACAAGTTTTCCGTTGTATACTTTCTTCACAAAAAAATTCCCAAAAAGCGGTAAATTTTGCGAAAAAAAGACAATCCCCCCTTAAAAAGGGGAATATACCTTTATCAGGGCAAAATCAAGGGTCATTGTTGACGATTTATTTAAGCAAAACAAAATGATATTCTTAAATTCGGTTTTTTATACATGTTGGTACAAGTCTTAAAGTAAAAGAACATTTTTTTAAATTATTTTGAAACAAAATGACGACGCAGTGGTCGATGAAAGAAAACTTCGTTTTTTATAGTCCTCTACGGGCGTATTCGCGCAGGTCATAATTTTCAAGCTAGAACCAAAAACGAAAAAATATTTTGAAAGTAGATATAAAAAAGTAGTCCAGTACGTAGGGGTTTTTCAAAATATTGATTTTAAAAAATGGCGTTAGTATAAAAAAAATCGTAAAAAATCGGTCGAATATCGATTATAAAATTTTTAAATTTCAACTCATCGAAAAAATCCTACGTACTGGACTAGAGAATGTTGTCGAGAGGCTGTAGTTGAAATTTCAAGTCAATCGATTGAAAACTCGAAGCGCTACGCATACGCCCGTGTCTAACAACATAGTTTCGAGGAAAACGCGTTTAAGTACATAAGTACTGTAAAATTATCAAAATTTCGTGTTTACCTTTAATCGGCGATGCCTGGACCATACAATTGTCCTTCTAATTCAACGTTTTTGGATAGTTAAGTAACCTTTTAAGTCAATGAAAAAAGGCAAACAAATTTACGAAGATCCCCCCTTAAGGGGGGAAATCACAGTAGCACACAAAAAATCGGCATATTTTCGGGAATTAATTTTGGCTGAATAAAAGTATCATTCGAAAATCTGTAAAGTAGGTTTTATAGCAATACTAAAAAAGTACAAAATGTAATTTTTTCAATAAAAAATATTTAAAAATGGCGGCTGCGCAGCATATGCCCCAAGGCGCCTTTTTTTGAGCTCGCCGAAGACATAACTCGAGCAAATTTTTACCGATCGACTTGAAATTTTGACAGTAGCTTCGAAACATCTTTCTCCACGGAGCTACGTAGGATTTTTTCGATATATTGATTTTTCGCAAAATGGTGCATGTTTGAAAATAAAGTTAAATTTTTAACAAAAAAAAACGCCATAAAATCGTCGATAAAAAAAAAGTAAGCCATATAAAATAAAAAATCCTACGTAGCTCCGTGGAGAAAGATGTTTCGAAGCTACCGTCGAAATTTCAAGTCGATCGGTAAAAATTTGCTCGAGTTATGTCTTCGGCGAGCTCAAAAAAAGGCGCCTTGGGGCATATGCTGCGCAGCCGCCATTTTTAAATATTTTTTATTGAAAAAATTACATTTTGTACTTTTTTAGTATTGCTATAAAACCTACTTTACAGATTTTCGATTGATACTTTTATTCAGCCAAAATTAATTCCCGAAAATATGCCTATTTTTTTTGTGTGCTACTGTGATTTCCCCCCTTAAATAAAGGGTTATTTTTTTTGTAAATATTTTTTTTACATATACATTTTTTTCTACTTTTTAGTCTTTAATTGATTTGACTAGTTAGTCGTTACTAGTAGTTTACTAGTTTGTCGGTTAGGAACATGGAATGCTTGTAAAGAAATAACAAAGACTGTAATGGGGATTGAACTTACGACTAATTGCTGCATATAAACTTTTTACATACAGACACAGTCGGCTACGAATTTGTTTGTATGTGTTAGTGAGATTTTACATGGATGATTAAATATCGCTGATTTTAAATGAAACGTTGAAAATTTGCGCATATTTTTTCTTACTTTTAATGGGAGGGTAGGGGTTTCAGCGTGAAAACAAAAACACTTTTTTGCGAATTTTTTTCACCTATATGGATAGAGTAAATTTATTGAAACCTTTCGTACATTGTTAAGTGTCATTTCAAGAACATTCCGTGAAATTTGTACGCGAAAAGATCCACAAACAAGCCAGTGACAAAGCTTTTCCACGAACGCCTTTGGAAAAACACGATTTGCGGTGTTCACTGTATCTCACCTAGAAATTATCTGAAATCAAGTACCATTAAAATTTAGCCAAAGTATCATCAAATCCTTCCCCCAACGGTCTTTGATAATTTTTTTTTTTCATTTCTAAATTTTTAGTGGTCATGTAAAGTGAAAAGTACTATTTTTCACGAAAAATTCCGCCATTTTGGATTTTGGATTTTTCTTCAATGGAAAAAAAATCCCAAACCAACCGCTGGGAGGAGATATTTTATATGTAGAAAGTGTGTACCAAGTTTGAAATAAATCGGTCATGTAGTTTTCAAATGGCAGTGAACACGATCTTTGAAAAAGTGGTTTTGAGAAAAACGCGGCACTGGCTTGTTTGTGGATATTTTCGCGTACAAATTTCACGGAATGTTCTTTAAATGACACTTAACAATGTACAAAAGGTTTCAATAAATTTACTCTATCCATATAGATGCAAAAAAATCACAAAAAAGTCGTTTTTTCACGCTGAAACCCCTACCCTCCCCTTAAGGCCTAACGCCACAGTAACGAGTATAAAATCATGTGTAAATTTAACAATTTTTTTCCGTATGAAAAGGTGATATACTCATAAAATGAATTACACATCTATTTAGTATGAATATCAAGCTGTTAGAAAATATATATTTTTTTTTCGATGTACAAAATGGCCGACTACTCGAAACTTCTCGAAACAGCTTTTTTTCCAATTGGCGTGACAAATAACTTCAACAATTTTCACTCGATTTACTTCAAATTTAAAAGTTATGTTCCTAATTGCATTTCGCAGAGAAGTGCGTACGGAATTTCTGATTAAGGGGTTACCCCCACTTGCGATTTTGAAAAAATCGATTTTTTTTAATTGCATTTTTTTGAAGTATAAGTATCTGAGAATATGTCCTGAAAATTTCAAGTCGATCCGAACAAAATTGACTGAGATATGAGCGTTGAAAGAGAAGAATCCGTTGTGTAAACGACCGGAAATTGAAACTTTAAACGCGTTTTTCTCAAAATGGCATTTCTGAAGTCGGTGACCAAGATTACTCGAACACTAATGAACCGATCTTCTTGAAATTTTGCAGGCTTATTTAATACATAAAAATGTAGTCTTTGATCGTTCGATTTTTTTTTTTTCGAAAAAAATGGCCGTTTTATAGCCAAAAAACGGCCGTTTTTTTTTCGTTAAAATCGAACCATTAACTATGACTGTCCGCCATTTTGTGAAAAATGAATATTTTTAAAAATCCTTCGATTAAAGACTAGTTTATACTTATATTTGACTAAATCCATCCGCATTTTTTTTTTCAGATGATCCACTTCGCCGCAATGTTGGTCACCGCAAACCGTGTATATAAAAACATTATTTCATTGACGGCCATTTGCCACTAAACAATGTAATATTTGCCAATAAAAAAATTACTGAAAGTTCTTCAAGATGTGTTCTTTAAGATGGTATGTTGATCGATTAAAAAAGTTTTGTAGTTTTCTTTAAAAAAATTCATGAAAAAGGCCTTTTTTGCGCTACAAGTGGGGGTAACGCCTTAATCGAAAACTTTTCATTTTATGAGCAGTTTACGAGCAGTTATAACGCAATTTTTCACTGAAAATTGCTTTCTTAAGACGAGACATCCCTTTAGAATATTCAAAAAATCGATTTTTTTTTACACATTTCGAAAGTATGATACCCAAAGAATATACCAACCAAAGGAAAACTCGAAGTATTGAATATTTGCGGAGTTATCGCATATAGTCTAGAAGCGCGGGGACAGCATGCCGTCAGGTAGCGAGTCACACGTTGAAACTTTAAACGCGATTATCTCGAAACTACTTTTTCAAAAACTGCTCGTCTTGTAGCTCAAAAATTTATCGACCGATTTGGATGAAATTTTGGGAGGTTACTCTCGGTAATATTATCGGAAGGATATACCTAAAGTTTGAAAGGTAGCGTGTAAATAAATAAATTTTTCGGGGTCAAATATGTCGAAAAAATGGTCGAAAATTCGAACCTTGGAGTAAAAAGGCTCCCAAATTTTCAATTTTGCACTTTTCCATCATTTTTTAGATATATCCTTCACCTTAATATGTCAGTAAACGAATGACACTTATTAAATCTTTTTCAGTTCAACAGAAAAAGAGTGACGACTGCAGCACTTTTCGATGTCGCGGAAAACAGGCGTCCGAAGACCCTTAATAAAGCCGCCATTTTGTTGGTCGTCCCAAAAAAAAAAAAAATGTTTTCTTCAAACTCGACAGTTATAATAAACTCATGTCCAAATTTGAAAATGATCAGATTATTTTATCCCCTCTAAAAAAATTCCCGAAAAATACCTATTTTTCACGCTCCTAAAGGGATTTCTCGCCTTAAATTTAAATATCTACAACTTTCGAATAAAACAATATTTTTGAAATTCCGTACGTACTTCTCCAGGTATTCTAATGTAGATTGACGAGAATTTTTGTTTTTTGTTCTATTAGGTGTACAAATAAGTTTTAGGACAGTTTTCAAAAAATTCAAGATTTATTAAAAAAGAAGTAAAACACAGTTATTCATCGAAGTAATCTCCATCGCACTGAATGACCTTCAGCCATCTCTCAGGTAACTCGCAGATGCCTTTCGCAAAGAAACTTTCGTCTTGCGAGGTGAGAAATTTAGCGACCCATTTTTCCACTTCTTCAAATGTTTTGAATCGCACGTCAGACAAATCGTTCTGCATTTTCCGGAATAAATGATAATCGGATGGGGCTAAGTCTGGTGAATACGCCGGGTGTGGTACAGCTTCCCATCCAAGCGCTAGTAACGTATCCTTGACCGGTTTACCCACATGAGGCCGCGCGTTGGTCATGGAGCAGTTTTACTGGACGTTTTCCTTTACCAGAAAATGGACGTTTCTTCTCAATTTCATGATTCACTTGCATCAATTGATGACAATAGCGATCGGTAGTAACTGTTTGACCAGGTTTGAGAAGTTCATAATACAGTACGCTTTTCATATCCCACCATATGCACAGCATGACTTTGTTACAATGAACATTGCGCTTTGGCGTGGATGTTGTCGGCTCGCCGGGGTCAACCCAATGATATTTGCGTTTCGGATTATCAAAATAAATCCACTTTTCATCGCCGGTCACAATTTTCCACAAGAAAGACTTTCTATGTTGCTTGTTGTAAAGACTCACACAAATGTTAAGACGGCTGTTTTTATTTTCTTGATTCAGAAAGTGTGGTACCCACTTTGTTCCTTTTCGAATCTTACCCATTGCTTTTAAACGATAAGAAACAGTTTGTTGAGTTACTCCAAGCTGTTCCGAAAGTTGTTTCTCCGTCTGACAAGAGTTTTCATCCAGCAACGCTTGCAGTTCCTGATCGTCCACCTTTACAGGAGGCCCCGTGCGTTCACGGTCACTAACGTCGAAATCACCTTCTTTGAATCGCTTATACCAATACTCACATGTACTTTTAGATACAATGTTGTCTCCAAGAACAGAACATATCGATTCACACGCTTTCCTAACACTTTTTCCTTGATGGAATTCATAGCGAATGCAGTGTCTAATAAATAGCTTATCGGTCTGCATGTTTAATTTACAGAATTTATAGGTTATGTTTATGACTCCTTTACGTTTCGATACTATATATCAAGCGCCATCTATGATAAGTGAGCGGGACCTTTGAATTAATTTAGAATAGCTGTTATGATACAAAATCGAAGTGTCCTAAAACTTATTTGTACACCTAATAGGTAAAAAAATGTGGATGCTAAATGTCACGCCGCGGAGCGCCTAAAAAAAGATAACAAAAGAAAATATTAGTAGTCGGCCATTTTGTACAACGAAAAAAAACTATATATCTATTTTCTAACAGCTCGATATTCATTCTAAATACATGTGTAATTAATTTCATGAGTGAATCACTTTTTCATACGAAAAAAAAATTGTTATATTCGCACATGATGTTATACCCGTTACTGTGGCCTAAGGCCTCAAATAAAAGCTTGTAAAAAAGCTGTAACCGAAAAAAATCGTTTCGTTTTCTCAGGTGATTTTCGAGAGAGTGTTTTTCAAGTTGGCTTGCCTCGTCGGACGCGAGACCGCACGCGACGCATAATCCAACGAGCCAAAATCCCGTGAGTCCTGTATTCGGAAGGAATCTCTTCGGTGTCGTAGCGAGGAGGGAGCTCGAGATCGCGTTTGTCATAACGAGGAACCAAAGTATGAGCCATGGCCCGTAAACGCTCATAAGAATTTCCGCGGATTCGCAAAGTTTCGCATGCATGTATCTGACCTCGTGTACGCTCACGCTGCCGTGGCGATAAACGATATCGTTGCTCGGATCGATTCTCGGCGTCACGTGCACGTTCAAATAACGAAAACGCCGATAAATTAGATGAACGAATATCGTTAATTTCACGACGATCACGTAATGCACGGTGGTCGCGTAATACGTTCGATAATTTTTCCCAAAGCTCGCAATTTCCGGCTGATCGAGTAGATCACGATGACCATAAAAGTGATAAAATTTTTCCTCGGCGAAAACGAGAATCGGCAAGCCGAGGATCGTCCAATAGACGAAACAACGATCGTCACGCGCGAAACCAAGATCGATCAAACGTCGATCGTAATCGTCGATTTTATCGAAAACGCGAATGATATTTTTCTGCTTGAATATCGCGACCAACGAGTCACTCGTTAGCGCGATGTACATGCCGAGTTCGTGTATCACTTTTATCATTGTCTCAGACCTCGAGATATCGAACATCTTCAGCCTCTCGCCCATCTCGAAGACACGATAACTCAATATCATCCAAGCGAGAGAATAGAGGCGAGAAAAAGCTCTGCCTGGTTTCAAACGATCGTTTTCCAACGCGCAGCCGAATATACCGAGAAATTTGAAGACCAAAAGCAACGGTCTCAGACTCTCGACGATTCTTGCACTCATTTCGTATTTCTGGCTTTTTCTTTTAAACTCCAACTACGAACTAACGCGTCGAAAGCTCGCGTTTCTTTGCCGTCGGAATATTACGTACGTTTGGATAAAAGCTTTTTCGTTCTCTGCCTAATCGCGCGTGAAATCGCAGCTCCGATATCGACGCTTTTTATCGTCACTTCTCCAGCTATATTTACATCACCTCACGATACAGAAGCATTCGTTGATTCACAATAATTACGAGAAGTCATACATACCACGGTGAATATGCGATAGAAATATATTCTTTTGTCCCGATTGGCTTATGTTTTTACTCCGCCGTTTTTGTTTTTATGCACATTCGTCCGAGTCACGACGGTGGAATTCTCGCGGCAGATACTGAACAAAAATTCACTCGTTAATCTACGATATCATTTGCTGTGATAACAATAATAATAGTCACATCAATAAAGATAAGAACGAAAATAGAAATAATTACGCCCTCGATGGCATTTCGATAATCGATAACTATCAAGCGACTGTTGGATTTTGTACAATCTACACCCGGATGTAGCTTGGCCAGGCAACAAAGTCCTTCCCTCTCTCTTTATTTTATTCTCGCAACGACGTTATTTCTCCTTGGCTGTCATAATACCAGATCCGAAAATATTCCGATAACCGTGAAGCATCTTTATTTATATTAAATTAAATATAATATTAAATATTATATTAATTAAAATAATTTAATATATTAAAAATAATTTTAATTAAATTTTAAAATTAAAATTTAATTTAATATTAAAGATTTATTAAATAAATTTTATATTAAATTTATAAAAATTATTAAATAATAAAAAAATTATAATTTTAAAAGAATATATTAATTAATTTATTAAAATATAAATATTAAATTTTATTTTAAATAATATTAATTATCTTTAATTTAAAATATAAATATTTTAATAATTAATATTAATAAAAATTTTAAATAATTTATTTATATTAAAAATAATAAAAATTTTTAATAATTTAATTAAATATTTATAAAAAATAATATTAATAAATCTTTATATTTATATTAAAAATATATTAAAATTAT
>OZ023324.1:23446405-23684811 GCA_964007375.1 Ophion obscuratus
TCACAATTTTGATTATTCCGAAATGGCAATAAAGTTGAAAAACAAGAATTTTCTTGCTCTTCGTGTATTTTTTTCCTTCTTCATTGCCACAGCGATAAATTTTCCTTGACAATGAATTTTATTCGCACAATGCGCTTGTCGAGGACGCTGGCGACAAAAAAAAATAAACTGTACACGATCGGACGTTATCTCGAGGTACGAAATGAAAATTGCACCTGCTGATCGAGCAATTGATCGTAACACATTTTTCTAATTGTATCGATCGTCAAGTTTTCTTTTATTTCTCTGACTCCTTCCCTCAACAGATCTCGTAGAACATCATTGAGTGCCACCACACAAGAACCACATCGCATTTGAAAGATACATTTGTTAAGAATGCTCTCCGCAAATTTTTTGAACAAATTTGTAAAGTTGATCGCTGTGCGGCTTTGAAGGCGTTTTTCTCGAAACTACGTTTTTCACACTGGTTGACAACATATTTAAAAAAAAAACTATTTTTTAGATATCGAAATTCCCCTACGTGATGCTGTGAACCAATATATCTAGTTTCTAAATATATTTTTATTTTATTTTCCAAATGAACCGTATGGCTTAATCGCTGTCAAGCGCCGAGCAGCAATTTCGTCGGAGTGCCCTCTTCGAAGCGGCGTACAGTGAAAACTGAACTTTAGATTCGAGTACTAAAATTTGTATACAGTCTTCTATATTTATATATTGACTATGAGTATTAATAAAAAAAAATCATTCATCGTTTGCTTGAAAATAATTACGAAAAATACACCCTCGTACGGCGCACGAACCGTGGTACGGTGCCTTAAATCGTATCGACGAGGAAAAAACATATCGAAAATAGCACCAACGGATATGAACTTTAAAAAAAATTCTTCCGATTTTCGTCGAATTGTTTTAGTCGTTACTTTTTTTCTTCCGCGACGCGTATACAGGTGCGTGAAAATGCCTCGGTTAGTTACGAGTAGGCGCATTCGCACAAATTTATTCGTTATTACGTATTAACATTCCCGAATGGACGGAAATAAAAGAACAACAAACTAATATGCGGAGGAAGAAAATGGAAGTGGCTCTAAACGCCCGACGAGTGGGGTGTAATGTGTAGCGAGGTGTTTCTCATTTTTTTACTCCGCTTGCATATTCTATTGAATTTGCACGACGTATAAAAGAGCAAGTTTTGCCTACTAGCGTACGATTGTGCGCCCGCGGAAGCTTCCTAGTCCCGTCTACTAGTCTTGCGCGTCCATTATTATTATTCTTTTTTTTGTTCAAAACGGAGGTAAGAATATTTTTTTTTTTAAAGATTTTTTATAAAAAAAATATGTTAAAAGTTCACGATTAAGAAAATACATATTTGGAATGAGTTATTCGAATTAAAAAATGCTTCCAAAGTTCCAATGGGAATAAACAAAAAAAAAACTTTTAACGAGCCAGAAATAAGCTCTAAAGAAGCTGTAAGGAATTAATCAAACTCTCAAGCTCTAAAAAATTAATCGTGACCAAGGTAAGCCATTCAAAAATTGCAAAAAATGTTGCAACCTTTCCGGGTATATTCACGATAAAATTCGACCCTTTGCAAAATCCTACCGTCATAATTATTCCTCCACGTGAGATCGTGAAATTAGTATGTTTCCCGGACGGCGAGATGAGTTCTGTGCCCTCGCGGCGTTTGTCCTTCTGCTCGCGAGGATCGGCCAGGACGGATGCAACGGTCAAAACAGCACCGGGAACAACGCCTCGGCCGTAGCTACCTACGACTATCTCATGCCCACCTACAGAACCGGTATCGAGATACTGTTGCAGGAAATTTTGGGCTCTGCCTCGTCGACCAGTTCACCGTCCTCCGAGAGCAGATCCTCCGAGAGCAGAAGCTCCGAGGGCTTTGTCGGATCCATCATTAATTCCCTTATAGTTCAACCCGTCAAAGCCATCTTGGAGCCCATAGAGAACGCAACTCTTCGAGGCTTTGGCGACGTACTCAATCTCGTTGAGGACGAATTTCATGCCATTTATCCAGGTACGTTAAGGGGCTATATACCATAAGGGGCTATATACCATTGTGAACGCTGAAAATTTGGGCGATTTTCGGGAATTTTTCGGAAGAAAAGTAATCAATTAAATGTTTCGGAAAATTACGAATATATTTGGCTATATTTGACCTATATTACATCATTTTTTCATAGAAAAATATTGAGATCCAAGCGACTTATGCGCTGCCTTCGGAGGCGCCGAAAAAAAAGTTCCTCCACTGCTGACATGATTCCGGCCGATTGAGTAGCTGAAACCGAAAAAGGAAAAAATGTCGTTAAACTGCAAGGTATTTCCTGTACAATGACGTAGGATTTTCGAAAAAATATCAAAATCTAACAAAATGGCGTAGTTATGAAAAAAAAGTCTGTTTTCTTGCCTATAAAATGGTCGTTTTTTTCAATGCCAAATCGTCAATTTTCGTCCAATCAAAAATATCCTGCGTCATTGTAGAGTAAATATATTCAAGAGTACTCAGTTCAAATTTCACGTCAATCGGATAATTGCTCTTTGAGTTATAATGTCAGCAAATTTGAAAAATCTCATTTCGAGAAAAACGCGTTTAAAGACGATTTTATCATTAATCGATTAATATCGATTTTTGCAAGATAAAATAATATTGATATAAATTACATAAATGATAATGATATTCTTAAAAGCATAAACTGTCGAAAAAGGCAAAAGAAAAATCGACTTTTTGACAGTATCACACTGGTCACACCCCTTAAAGATTACCGCGTTCATAAATCAGGACGTGGTCGTATCAGCGTGTGTCAAACCCAAACATATGCGTATAAATGATTTTTTCTTGTATAGCTACAATTTGAATAAAAATAATATCGAATTGCTAGTCGTGGATAGTCCGTGATAGCTCGTAGAAACAGAAATAATCAAAATAAAAACCACACGCGAATATTTCACGAGAATCGTCAATAATCGTATTTCACAATCGTAAATGAGAGAAAAAAGGATTTTCCCACTTCGCCCATTTTTTAGACGAGTTTTCCATTGTTGCGAAACAATATAAAAAATAAATCAAAACTATTAGGGGCCGTACGCAAATTACGTAACGCAATTGGGGGGGGGGGGGGGGGTCGAGGTTTGCGTTACGTCACGATTTTAAAACTGCCAAAAATAGCAAAATGTCTGCATGTTCAAGTTTTTTATTTAAACCTCGCGTGCAATTTGACCGTGGACAGCTCACAGCTTTCCATACGCAATGTCAGTTAAGGGGGAAAGTCACTGTGCAAAAACTTGCACAGTAGCTTTCTCCCATCCCCCAAGCAAAATTTGAAGGACATTTTTTTATAATTCTTGAAAGTACATGTATTGAAAAATATGTTGGCAACATTTTTATTCACAAGTCCGAAAATTGACGGAGTTATAGTCACGTTGGTGAGAACAGGTATCGCGACCCGTTAGTGCCCTCAGTCCCTACAGGTCTGGCATCATTTACAATAGATAAAGTACAGGCTCTTATTATTTTGTGAACTATCACGAAGACGAAGAACCGTCATATCGCTCGCGACTCGATACTTCAATGCAATTATCAATATTCTAGAAAAAAAACATAACTTTGTATCAAGAAACACGGAACGAAAACTTTGAACGCGTTTTTCTCGAAACTAGTTTTTTCGACCTTGTCCGAGCGAATACTTAAGAACTTATCGACCGATTTTCAATTTTTTTAAAAACATTTTTTTAATCGCAGTGACTAAGGTTGTACGTATGCGCGTTTTTAACATTTGGTAATTACTATTTTTAAAGACTGCTTGGATACAGCAAAGGGCCTTGAAAATAGAAAAAAAATGGCCAAACTGTCGACATTTTGTAAAAAAAAAAACCAAAATAAAAAAACGGCTACGAATAACGATAGCTACATTTGTATAAATATCGATAAATTGTTGATTTTTAATTTACAGATAACCTTTCATAAAGATATCGATGGGCCAATGAAGGGAAATTATTCTTTTCGTCGTCAAATCAAGGCATATGTCGGTTAATTTTCAAGATTTTGGTAGAAAAATTGGTACAAAACTAGATGAACGTATACTTCATAAAATGAGTATAAATCCGATCCTTTCATAATTACTTACGTGTATGAAAAAAAATCGCAATCATTGACAAGGCACCCGTTACGTAACGGAATAGGGAGGTGTTCCGGCCAAGCGTTACGGTCCCGTTACGTAACGGAATAGGGAGGTGTTCTGGCCAAGCGTTACGGTCCCGTTACGTGTCGGGGGGGGGGGGGGGGGGGAGGGGGTAAAAAATTGGGAAATTTCGCGTTACGTAATTTGTGTACGGCCCCTCACCTTTGCGTTAAAAATGCTTCGACGATTTTTCGTTGTTGTTTACGTCGCGTAGGAACTTTGTGGTGCGGCGGTGGCAATATAGCGAGTACCGAGGAGGACGTCGGTGTCTTCAGCGGGACCGACTCGTGCTGTCGCGCCCACGACAATTGTCCGCAGAATATCGCCGCCGGCAGTTCCCTCGGGCCTCTCCTCAATGACGGAGCATTCACGAGGTGCGCGAAGATTTTCATTCTTCCACTCGTTCCCTGGAAAAATCAGTGATCGGTCGAAACAATGTTATTCGAAGAAAAAAAAATTAGAAACAAGAACCATTTATCGAACTATTTTCTTTCTGAATCTCTTACCGTAGGTCGGCTTGTTTCTGCGATCGCGACTTTTACAATTGTCTGAAGAACGTCAGTTCAATTGTATCGACTAAAATCGGATCAACGTACTTCAATATTCTGAGGCCTCAGTGCTTCGATCTTGACTATCCCATCACAGGATGCGCAAAGCAAGGAAGGTACGACATTTAAACCCAAACAAACCCAAACAAAAATACACATACGTGTGCGAGTGCGTGTATATATATATATATATATATATATATATATATTAGACTGATTCAAAAAAAAAATTTCCTTCTGGATTCTCGTGCTATTGTTGGGCACTGATAAAACAAAATTTCTCTAAAAAGATGGGCGCGGTCACTCAATTTTTAGAGGTGGCTATCTCGACTTTTTTGTATTTGAATTTTTTTAACGAACGTATTGCATTTAAGCATAGTCATGGCTTCGGATTACGGATAAAAATCACATCCAGCAGCTTTTTCGTAACAAAAATAAACTCTAACAATTTGAAAAGGGTGCAATATTCACAATTCAAATCCAGGTAGATCAATAATGGCGTCTATACTACTCTCGTTATTCATGTAGATTTATTTATACGCATTAACATTTTGCACTTTTTACGAAAAATTAAATTATAAGCTTTTATTCATAAATCGTATATTTACATTTTCAAAATGCTACGCTTATATTATCTTCAAACTCATTTACATTTCTTCCCAGCCATTCTCAAGTTCGTTAACATTTTGGGCAGAAAGAAAATGTGCAACGTTGAACAGTTTGTCCAAATCTCTCTTAAATTTACGCTCCTTCGATATTTGTGACGGCAAATTCTTTTTAACTCGATTTTTTAAAAGTTGTTTCCAGACTAGATGGAGTTTTATTGATTTCAAGATTGCGTTATTCAATCGACGCGTTGGAATTTCAGCACATTTCCATTGTTCGAAAATTTCTTTCATCGTTTCGTGTGCACTTCGACGTATGGTCAGTTTTTCTCTGTTATGTTTGTAAAAGAACAAACTCAAAACTTTTCCGATTTTTATCCGTAATCCGAAGCCATGACTATGTTTAAATGCAATACGTTCGTTAAAAAAAATTCAAATACAAAAAAGTCGAGATAGCCACCTCTAAAAATTGAGTGACCGCGCCCATCTTTTTAGAGAAATTTTGTTTTATCAGTGCCCAACAATAGCACGAGATTCCAGAAAAAATTTTTTTTTTTGAATCAGTCTAATATATATATCTACATATATATATATATACACACACACACACTCCGATTATAATATATATGTATACTTATTAATCTATTTGATAATTGATTGAATCTCTATACATGTATATTAAAATTAAAAGACACAATGAAATTTTAATTTTCACGTATTTGGTTGTTCTCCATTCAATAGCAACAGGCTCGTCAAACGTAAATGCGTGGAATACACTTACGACACGTCAGCACCGAAAACACTCGAGTGGTTCGACAATCCAGACTACTGAAGATTTATTTATTTATATAAAAATAAAATTAAAATGATATATATATATATATGCGCGTATACATATACGCACACGCAGAACCAAATGGATCGCAATTCGATTGTTCTTATTGTTGCTTCACTGATACACACGCTCGCGTGTGACACGAAATAAAAAGAGAATAGAATTGCAGAAAATAAAGACGTGAACAGAGTTCCGAATATATATATATATATATATATATATATATATATATATATATATATATATGTACATATATATATTGTCGCGTTGTTTCGACAATCATGCGGCTATTTTGACGACGCCGTTCGCAACGTTGGGCGGAACGCCCCTCCTTATCACGTGAGGTATCGTCTTGGGAACCATCCTGAAGAAAAAAAAAAAGCATCGAAAATGTATTTTTATCCTCGTTAAGGCTTCGTAATTCAGCCGTGTTTCTCCTAATAATCGACGTATAATTCTCATTTGCGGACTCACGTGATGCAATCGATGATCGGACACACGGACAAGCAGAGTGTGCATCCGGTGCAGTCGTCGGTCACAACGGGAATGTGAGTTTCGGCGTCGAAATGAATCGCTTGGTAGCCCGAGTCGGCGCAAGCCATGTAGCACTTGCCACAATTTATGCACATGTCCTGCGACGAAATTTAAATAAACAAAGGAAAAACCACAAACGGTCGAAGAAAAAACATTGAAAAAAGGGGCTGAATGGAGAAACGGAAAACGTAGACTTTGTCTTACGTCGTCGATGAGGGCGACGACTTGTTCCTTGTTGTTCAACTGCTTGTACGTTCCGATACGGCTGAGTGCTTGACCAATAACGTCTTTGATGGCGGGCACGGGCGTGACGAGCTCGTCGATCGGTCTCGTCGCTTCGGGCTCCGTTTCCAGCGGATTCGAACGGGCCTTGATCTCGGCTATTCGCTGCTCGCGCAACAACTGATACTCGCCGAAGTGCGGAACGTTCTGAAAATAACGAGAATAAGATCAGGGTTGGGCATTTTCGAATATTCTTTTATTCATGAATAATAAAGAAACTTATTCACAATGCGTTCCGAAAATGAATAAAGAATCCCACTGGATTCAGTATTCGTTGCGAAAATGAATAACCCGGAAAAAAAAGTTCGTGTCTGAATGTTCATATATGTTTCAGATATTGTCATATATTTTTCAGATATTGTCATACATGTATCAGATATATTTATATCTGACATTTTACAGTATCATATATGATTAGGTCTGATCATATTCCACATCACATATGCATATAGAAGATCATATCTGATCAAATGCAGTATCTGGCCTGACCATATATGAACTTATATCTGTTTATATCTGGCTAAGTAGCAAAGCGAGTTGGTACCGTAAATTCGTATCTGAACATACATGATGTGATACGTGAACGTATCTGTTCGTATAAGATCATATCCGATCAAATACGATACCAGACTCCGCTATATAGATCTCATATATGTTTTTATCTGGTCAGGTACCAAGGCGAGTTGGCAGCGTGAAGCCATATCTGAACATATATGATGTGATATATGAGCAGGCACGTTCATATAAAATTTTCATCCCATCAGGTACGATACCAAACCTGGAAAATATACGAAGTCTTATACACTCATACCTTGTCGTATATGCAGTCCAGTTGTTCACACATGAAAACATTTGAATATACGAAACGATATATGAGGATATGAGACGATATCCGATCAGATATGGCACCTCACCTGACTGTATTATATGTGATCATGTGAGTTACTATAATATTATTAATTATTAACACGACAAGTGATGACGTGTTAATAACCCCGCTCTATATATGTAAACATTTTAATATCTTCATGACTGCACTAACAAGATTTGATCTGTCTCAACAGGGTAAGATTTGCTCTGATATAGTCGGAGTCATACCTGGTCTGATGGATCAGATAAACTATGATTCTATCATATGGGCAGGTCTATTGTTCATAGATGTCCAGGTCTACTGGGATCCACGGTATTTTATTCTTATACGGACAGACAGATCTGGTCCAATAAGATTAGATTTGCCTGACATGATCAGATCTGGCCCAATAAAATCAGATCTACCTAACATGGTCAGATCTGGCCCAATAAAATCAGATCTGGTCCAACAAGATCAGATCTTGCCTGGGGATTGGATCTGGTCAGACCTGCTGCGATATGGACGGGTCTGCTCTCAAAATTATGAAAATGTCTCTGATTTGATCATACATGCTCAGATATAAGCATACATGATGTGACATGACACTACATGAACAGATTTTGCCAATTTTCTTGTCCGATCATATCTGATTCTACAGATATGATTCAGATATATTCAGATATGAACTTTTTTCCCGGGAATGAATAATGAATTCAACTGAATTCAGTGTTTATTCCAACGTAAATAATGAATCCAACTCGATTCAGTATTCATTCCATATTCGGATATCATCAAATTGAATAATCTGGAAAAATGGACAATGGAAATGGAAGAATAAAACGTCCCATTTCCACCCCCCATTTCTTCAGTTACTAGATACTAACAAGGGGGCATTCCCTACTCCCCATCATGGATTTCGCTTAAATTTATAGGACATGCAGGACATGCAGGAAGTGGGAACTCCAGATGGTCAAGCGTTTAGAAAATAAAAACGTTGACGCGACTCTCGCACCGTATAAGCCACTGACGTTAGTATGTTTGCCAAGCAGCGGTTGGTGTAGCGGTAAGAGCTCGGACTAGTAATTCGATGGTCGTCGGTTCGACTCCCCGTGTGGAGACTTTTTTTTCGTTTTCTATCTTTTTCTCAATTTTTATATTATTCATTTTTCAATTAAGCAAAGAGGTGAATAATTTATTTTATTTATTTATTTACACGCAACAGGCATATAGGACGTCATTTTTTAATGAGCGCATAATCGCAGAAAATTTGGAGTTGCTGATTGACTCGTGGGGAGGACAAACAAATCCGCAATTATACAACGAACTCTTCCAAGATGAAAAAGGATTGCCAACGTGTAGCATCAAAGTAATTCCCCGTACATGTACTCCACTGGTGCAACCCGGCGATGTATATTTTTATCGTCAGGTTAAAAACTTCATTTAAAAAAATATAAAATTGCTCTTAGGGGCCGACATATATTACGTCATTCTAAATTTGGGGGGGGGGAGGTTCGTCTGCGAATGACGGTAAATGATGAATGAGGGGGGGGGGGGCGTTTCGAAATTGACGTCATTCTTGTGATACCAGTTACTTCAAAATGTACAATAGTATATTGTACAACTAGAGTGGTTTCCCCGCATGAGTGATGAAAAATATTTTGCAAGTACCTAATGGTATTAATTATTGAACTCATTATTTATTTATTTACTACAAAAGGTTTGTCTACATTATATTCGAGAACTTCAAATGACAGCGTACCTATGAAAATAGTTCGATCGAGCCAAAATGAATATGGGGAGGATACGGAGATATTACCCGTGATCCAGGATTTGCAAGAATGGGTGAAAACTCCGTGGGAGCTATCCAAAGAAAACTAAAGAATAGGGAAGAATAATATTATTATATTAATGAAAATTGCCAAAGTACAAAATAATAAAAGATGATTCTATAACAAAATGTGGGAGCTATCCAAAGAAAACTAAAGAATAGGGAAGAATAATATTATTATATTAATAAACATTGCCAAAGTACAAAATAATAAAAGATGATTCTATAACAAAATGTTTTAATGTTACCCAATTTTTCTCAAATCCGCAAATGTTTTAATTTTGCCAAACTGGTAATGACGTCAATTTTGCGAGAGGGGGTCATTAGGAAATGACGATAGGATGATTGTAGGAGGGGGGAGGGGTCGAAAATCAGCAAAAATCGATGACGTAATATATGGACGGCCCCTTATCTCATGGAGCAAGAAAAAGAAATAACTCGCCGCGAAAACTGCATAAA
This sequence comes from Ophion obscuratus, assembly GCA_964007375.1. Lineage (NCBI taxonomy): Eukaryota > Metazoa > Arthropoda > Insecta > Hymenoptera > Ichneumonidae > Ophion > Ophion obscuratus. The sequence goes on from OZ023324.1 coordinate 23,456,534, forward strand.
AATACATTCGATTGTTCATCATCTATCCGCGCCAATATTCGGTAACATGTTACGTTACGCGTGGCTCGCTTCTAAGCTTTGCGACGAGAGAGAATGCTTTATGAGTGTCAATCAAGTATGTTTTTCTATGGAGACGTTGAAACAACGATGTGGTTGTCAAAATGCGGCGTTTATAACGTGTGCCAGATGTAGAAATAATTATCGTTTTCCCTGTTTCTACGATAAATATCATCCCGACACATGTAAATCGTCGAATGTCAACGAATAAAGTTTCGAATTTTCACGTACAAAGTCTTTTCGTGTGCGCTTTGATTACAATTCCTTGTTGAAAAGTCCGAAATCCCAATTATTTGCCTTTTCTATGCCTTTTGCGTATAAATTTATAAATAAAATAATTTACGTCACTTACTTTCCCAAGGGCGTGTTGCAGCGAGATGGGTTTTCCCTTCTGGTGTTTGAAGGTCGGTGGGCTCTGGCCGTCCCAGTCCGCCTTGTCGCGCAAACTCGCCAGATACAGGAGTGCCTTGAGGCCCGTTGTATAATCATCCACGAGGGTAAAGTCCTGATTCTGTATCGCGCTACCAATTTGAAGTACGGAAGCGCCGCAGTGCAAAAATTGCAATGCCACGTCCGCCGAGTCGATACCGCCGATCCCGAGGATCGGGAATCCCGGCAATTTTTTCGCGATCGCCGAAACGGCCCTCAGTGCCTGAGGCCTCGTGGCGTTGCCCGACATACCGCCGTAGGTCGTTAATTTTCCACTGCCGACTGCCGGCCAGGGTGTCCCATCGGCGCGCAAGCCCATCAGGCCCTGGACCGTGTTTATCGCCGAGACGCCGTTAGCGCCACCCTCGTAGGCAGCCTCGGCGATACTCACAATGTCCGTTATGTTGGGCGTCAGTTTTATGAAAAACGGTATATTCACCGCGGCCCTTACCCATCTCGATATACTTTTCACCAGTACGGGATCCTGCGATTGAGAAAAAGATTAACAATTAAAAAAAAAACAGAATAGAAAGAAAAAAAAACGATAATGAACAGTAGTGATTTAAAGTAGTGTTTTTACCTGACCTGATGAATTCGAAAAAATAGAAAGAACGAAAAAAAAACGATAATGAACAGTAGTGATTTATAATAGTATTTTTACCTGACGTGATAAATTCGAAAAAATAGAAAGAACGAGAAAAAACGATAATGAACAGTAGTATTTTTACCTGACCTGATAAATTCGTAAAAATAGAAAGAACGAAAAAAAAAAAACGATAATGAACAGTAGTGATTTATAGTAGTGTTTTTACCTGACCTGATAAATTCGAAAAAATTGAAAGAACGAGAAAAAACGATAATGAACAGTAGTGATTTATAGTAGTGTTTTTACCTGACCTGATAAATTCGAAAAAATAGAAAGAACGAAAAAAAACGATACTGAACAGTAGTGATTTATAGTAGTGTTTTTACCTGACCTGATGAATTCGAAAAAAATTGAAAGGACGAAAAAAAACGATAATGAGCAGTAGTGATTTATAATAGTATTTTTACCTGACGTGATAAATTCGAAAAAATAGAAAGAACGAGAAAAAAACGATAATGAACAGTAGTGTTTTTACCTGACCTGATAAATTCTTAAAAATAGAAAGAACGAAAAAAAAACGATAATGAACAGTAGTGATTTATAGTAGTGTTTTTACCTGACCTGATAAATTCGTAAAAATAGAAAGAACGAAAAAAAAAAAACGATAATAAACAGTAGTGATTTATAGTAGTGCTTTTACCTGACCTGACAAATTCGTAAAAATAGAAAGAACGAAAAAAAAAAACGACAATGAACAGTAGTGATTTATAGTAGTGTTTTTACCTGACCTGATAAATTCGAAAAAATTGAAAGAACGAGAAAAAAACGATAATGAACAGTAGTGATTCATAGTAGTGTTTTTACCTGACCTGATAAATTCGAAAAAATTGAAAGAACGAGAAAAAAACGATAATGAACAGTAGTGATTTATAATAGTATTTTTACCTGACGTCATAAATTCGAAAAAATAGAAAGAAAAAAAACAATAATGAACAGTAGTGATTCATAGTATTGTTTTTACCTGACCTGATAAATTCGAAAAAATTGAAGGAACGAGAAAAAAACGATAATGAACAGTAGTGATTTATAGTAGTGTTTTTACCTGACCTGATAAATTCGAAAAAATTGAAAGAACGAGAAAAAAACGATAATGAACAGTAGTGTTTTTACCTGACCTGATAAAATCGAAAAAATAAAAAGAACGAAAATAAACGATAATGAACAGTAGTGATTTATAGTAGTGTTTTTACCTGACCTGATAAATTCGTAAAAATAGAAAGAACGAAAAAAAAACGATAATGAACAGTGAACCGGTGCGATGGTCTAGTGGTCAGCGTGCTCGCCACTAAACCAGCGGACCGGGAGGTCCCGAGTTCGAATCCCGGTCGCGTACATTTCGTCGTGAAATGTTTTTCTTCGGCATTTCGCGGCGAAATAAGACTAGTTCCATGACCGGGGGGCGAATTCGATGACCGGCTGTATTGGTATAGGTTTTCCGCAGTTTCCCTATACCCATGACAGAAAAAAAAAATGTCATGATGAATATAATACGGAGGGGGAAGTCGGCTGCGGCCGCAAGAGGGGGAAACAGAGAGGAAGATGGAGAAAAAAGGAAGTAAAACAGTAGAGGAAAGAACGGTCATAAAGTGGGGAAGAATAGGTAACAAACGCGAAAAGCGTGTACCTAAGGAAAAAACCAACAACAACGATAATGAACAGTAGTGATTTATAGTAGTGTTTTTACCTGACCTGATAAATTCGAAAAAAATAGAAAGAACGAGAAAAAAAACGATAATGAACAGTAGTGATTTATAGTAGTGTTTTTATCTGACCTGATAAATTCGAAAAAATTGAAAGAACGAAAAAAAAAACGATAATGAACAGTAGTGATTCATAGTAGTGTTTTCACCTGACCTGATAAATTCGAAAAAATTGAAAGAACGAGAAAAAAACGATAATGAACAGTAGTGATTTATAATAGTATTTTTACCTGACGTCATAAATTCGAAAAAATAGAAAGAACAAAAAAAAACAATAATGAACAGTAGTGATTCATAGTAGTGTTTTTACCTGACCTGATAAATTCGAAAAAATTGAAGGAACGAGAAAAAAACGATAATGAACAGTAGTGATTTATAGTAGTGTTTTTACCTGACCTGATAAATTCGAAAAAAAAATAGAAAGAACGAAAATAAACGACAATGAAGAGTACTTATTTATAATAGTATTTTTACCTGACCTGATAAATTCGAAAAAATAGAAAGAACGAGAAAAAAACGATAATGTACAGTAGTGTTTTTACCTTCCCTGATAAAATCGAAAAAATAAAAAGAACGAAAATAAACGATAATGAACAGTAGTGATTTATAGTAGTGTTTCTATCTGACCTGATAAATTCGAAAAAATTGAAAGAACGAAAAAAAAACGATAATGAACAGTAGTGATTCATAGTAGTGTTTTTACCTGACCTGATAAATTCGAAAAAATTGAAAGAACGAGAAAAAAAACCATAATGAACAGTAGTGATTTATAGTAGTGTTTTTATCTGACCTGATAAATTCGAAAAAATTGAAAGAACGAAAAAAAACGATAATGAACAGTAGTGATTTATAGTAGTGTTTTTACCTGACCCGATAAATTCGGAAAAAATAGAAAGAACGAAAATAAACGATAATGAAGAGTACTGATTTATAATAGTATTTTTATCTGACCTGATAAATTCGAAAAAATAGAAAGAACGAGAAAAAAAAACGATAATGAACAGTAGTGATTTATCATAGTATTTTTACCTGACCACAGGCAAGTCCCATTCCCGACTCGCCCATCCCGTGAGGACACGAGAGATTCAGCTCTAGTGCATCCGCACCCGTAGCTTCCGCTCTACGAGCCAGTTTCGTCCAATCGTCCTCATCGAATCCGCACATTATACTGGCAATTATCACCTGCGAAAGAGACAATCACTTTTCACAATGATCGTGAACACGGTCTTACATACAGGTCTGGAAACGAAGCCAGATTTCAATGAAGTCGTGAGGCAGCGTTACGAGCTTCACTTTTCATTCCGCTAGCGGCCACAGCCGTCGCTACTATCGGCGAGTACCTCCCACCCACGGTCTTCCGCGATCTCTCCCTTTGCCACTTGCCTCATCTTAGACCGTGCCCCGTGCCATTTATTACTCCATTTTTTATTACAACGTTTTCGATAACCTCTGTTCGCGTCAACGAGCATTTGTAGTTTGAAAAATATTCATAAAGCTGGCGAAGGTGGACCGTTGTTTCAGGGCTTTCTAAACTGACGAACCAATAAAGGTATTTGTATATTCAACATTCCATGTGTTGCGTATTTTTTTCCTTTCGTCATCGAAAGAAACTCGGAATAAAATTCGAATAAAAATCCATTTCACTCGAAAAAGGTAAGTATTTTTATTTATTTTTTAAATTTTATATTGGTCTTCTTCCAGCCATACGGGATCTTCCCCTTTTTACAAGCCCCACTTCTATTCTCTTCCACAATCCTCCGTCCTTATTGCACAATTCTTTCTCATCTACCTCTATTCCCCCTTCGCCTCCGCGAAAAAGGTAATGCGCATTTCGGATCATCGAGAAGAGAGAGAGAGACGGACGGAAGCTGTTCTGTCCTTGTCGCAGACGTACACGCCGATAGCAATGCCACGTAGTGGCAAAAATTGGAAACAAACGTGGGTTCGTTAACAGTGCCTACCCCCACCACGGTCGTTTCCAGACCCGTATGTAAGGCCGTGATCGTGAATAACGAAAATAAAGGACAAACGAGTAGGATTTATACCTTTGTCGGAAAGTCTCGTTTGAGTTCGACGATGCTTCGACACCAGTACGCCTCCGTTTTCTCGGATATTAGCTCGATGTTGAGAAAGCTGCCCTGTTCCGGACCGTAATGGTGGCGGGAAGTTGTTCCCTTGATTATGCGGGGCGAAACGTTCGTCACGAGATCCTGCGGGAAAGGATGAAAAAATCGATTTCTTCGTTTTTTCTTTAAGGGGTTAGGCCACAGTAACGGTTATAAAATCATGTGCGAATTTAACATTTTTTTTCTGTGAAAAAGTGATTCACTTATAAAATTGAGGCCTCAGGCCACTCTAGAGACCGAAAAAATAGGATTTTTTTTCTTCAGAAAAACTGCAAAATAAATCGAGATTACAAAAAGGGTGTTTATCATACATAGTCCATATATTACGTCATCGATTTTTGCTGATTTTCGACCCCCCCCCCCCCCCTACAATCATCCTATCGTCATTTCCTAATAACCCCCCCCCCCCCTCGCAAAATTGACGTCATTACCAGTTTGGCAAAATTAAAACATTTGCGGATTTGAGAAAAATTGGGTAACATTAAAACATTTTGTTATAGAATCATCTTTTATTATTTTGTACTTTGGCAATGTTTATTAATATAATAATATTATTCTTCCCTATTCTTGAGTTTTCTTTGGATAGCTCCCACATTTTGTTATAGAATCATCTTTTATTATTTTGTACTTTGGCAATTTTCATTAATATAATAATATTATTCTTCCCTATTCTTTAGTTTTCTTTGGATAGCTCCCACGGAGTTTTCACCCATTCTTGCAAATCCTGGATCACGGGTAATATCTCCGTATCCTCCCCATATTCATTTTGGCTCGATCGAACTATTTTCATAGGTACGCTGTTATTTGAAGTTCTCGAATATAATGTAGACAAACCTTATGTAATAAATAAATAAATAATGAGTTCAATAATTAATACCATTAGGTACTTGCAAAATATTTTTCATCACTCATGCGGGGAAACCACTCTAGTTGTATACAATATACTGTTGTACATTTTGAAGTAACTGGTATCACAAGAATGACGTCAATTTCGAAACGCCCCCCCCCCCCCCCTCATCCATCATTTACCGTCATCCGCAGACGAACCTCCCCCCCCCCCAAATTTAGAATGACGTAATATATGGACGGCCCCATATCAGTGACTGTACGCAATAATTTTTTTGAAGCGATTAATTTCAAAATGGCGGCTGTGCAGCGTTTATCTCAAAACTGCATTTTTTAAGTTGCCCGGAAACATAACTCAGACAATTATCAACCGATTCACTTGAAATATTGAATATATCTCGAAAAATACATCGTCTATGGAAGTACATAGGATTTTTTTTATATTGCATAGTTCATTTGTTATTGACGATTTTTCAGGCAAGTTTTGGGAACGTGTAAAATTTGCCTAAAAAATCGTCAGATAACTGTTAATAACAAATGAACTATGCAATATAAAAAAAAATCCTACGTACTTCCATAGACAATGTATTTTTCAAGATATATCCAACATTTCAAGTGAATCGGTTGAAAATTGTCTGAGTTATGTTTCCGGTCAACTTAAAAAATGCAGTTTTGCGATAAACGCTGCACAGCCGGCATTTTGAAATTAATCGCTTCAAAAAAATTAATGTCTTTCTGAAAAAAGCCTATTTTTTCAGCCTCTAGAGTCGCCTAACCCCTTAATTACACATCTATTTAGTACGAATATCAAGCTGATAGAAAATATATATATTTTTTTCAACGTACAAAATAGCCGACTACTCGAAACTTCTCGAAACAGCTTTTTGCCAATTGGCGTGACAAATAACTTTAACAATTTTCTCTCGATTTACTTTAAATTTAAAAGTTATGTCCCTAATTGCATTTCGCAGAGAAGTACGTACGGAATTTCTGATTAATCGAAAACTTTTCATATCATGAGCAGTTTATGAGCAGTTATAACGAAATGTTTCACTGAAAATTCATTTCTTCAGTTCAAATACCTACAACTTTTGAATAAAACAATATTTTTTAAATTCCAAACGTCCTTCTCGAGGTATTCTAATGTAGATTGACGAGAATTTTTATTTTTTGTTCTAGGTAAAAAATTGTGGATGCCAAATGTCACGCCGCGGAGCACCTAAAAAAAAGATAACAAAAGAAAATATTAGTAGTGCGGTAGTATCCCTAAGGAAACGCAATAGGAGTTAGCTTTATTATTATTGTTATATATCATGATTATCTATGTAAGGCAAAATGTATACAAAAAATGGAAAACTTGTAACGCAAAATGTAAGTATGTAAGTTGGGCCATGTCACAGCAAATGCAAGACATATGGAATAATAAAGTATTAGTAGGCGGTCCATCGAGAAAAAAATAGATATTTTCTAACAGCTTGATATTCATACTAAATCGACGAGTAATTAATTTTATGAGTGAATCACTTTTTCATACGAAAACAAATTGTTAAATTCGCACATGATTTTATACCCGTTACTGTGGCCTAAGGCCTTAAGGGGCTACACCAGTGTGACACTTTCGAAAAATCGATTTTTTTGCCCTTTTCGACAGTTTATACTTTCAAGAATATCCTGTGAAAATTTCAAGGCCGTATTTCTAATCATTTTATCTTGCAAAAATCGAGAGTTGAATTTTTAAACCCGTTTTTCTCGAAATGAGATTTTTCAACGGCCATAGCCGGGTAAGTAGGGAAAAATTGCCCCCGCATTGTCTACAGCGAAATTAGAAGTATATTCTGAGGTATAAAAAAAAAAAAATCTGAAAATTTAATCCCCGTCAACGCAATGGTTTTGGAAAAATGATTTTTTTTTAATATAAAATAAATAAAAATTCCGCAAACGCTTCAGTGGATCGATTCGATTTTTTTTTGGTACTTGTTACGATCAAACGTGTTACGAAATAAAATTATAGAACATCTTGCGAAAGATTAAGGTTTAAAAAAAAATAATGTTCCTTGTTTTATTTTTTTTTACTATAATCCACTAGAGGTACAATAACGAATTTTTTTCATATAATCTTTGGGCACCTTATTAGATTATATAATTTTTTTCAAAATGATCGGTTTGGTACGCCACAGTGAAAAAAAAGAAACACACTTTATTAATATATTTTAGTTATATAGATATACAGGGTGTCCCATTTTAATCTTACACCTGAATTTTCTCGAAAAATATTGCTCGGACGAAATATTGTGTGGAACAAAACTTCTAGGGATTGAAGGGGGACGTTTGAAAAAAATTTATTTGAGGAGCCAAAATTCAAAATGGCGGCGTTACAAAGGCTGACATGTTTTTTTCAAACGGAAACATAACTTTTTTTATTGCCAAAAAATTTGTCAGCTGAAAACTAAAAACTTTTGTTGAAAAATTTTTTTGATAAAGTTCATAGTTTTCAAGTGAGAACATCATTTTCAATTATTTCAGATGTATCCAGGATTTGTGTGTGTGTGTGTGTGTGTTTTTCTACCCATCGTGATCAAAGTTCGCCAAGGATTTAAAGAATCACGTTTTTGGGCCTGAAAATGGCACAAACGCTATTAAAATGGAAAAAAAACTATTTTTCATCGATTTTCCTCCAAAATTTTCTCATGAAATATCGTCCAAATTTGAAAACAAAAAAACAAAAAAAAAAAAAATTTCAACAAAAAAAATTTGATTCTTTTTTTGTTCAAGTGGTCATACATTCGAAAATACAACATTGAGCGGCTTGCCGTGAGACATTTAGTCTAATTGTCCCTACCACCGGCATTTGCGTTAGCCAAAGCGTAGGAGATTGCATGGCTGAGTCTGTTGCAGACCATTCGTGTTACCCAGAACTTGAAAACTATGAACTTTATCAAACGTTCTCACTTGAAAACTATGAACTTTATCAAAAAATTTTTTCACCAAAGATTTTTAGTTTTCAACTGACACATTTTTTGGCAATAAAAAAAAGTTATGTTTCCGTTTGAAAAAAACATGTCAGCCTTTGTAACGCCGCCATTTTGAATTTTGGCTCCTCAAATAAATTTTTTTCAAACGTCCCCCTTCAATCCCTAGAAGTTTTGTTCCACACAATATTTCGTCCGAGCAATATTTTTCGAGAAAATTCAGGTGTAAGATTAAAATGGGACACCCTGTATAACTAAAATATATCAATAAAGTGTGTTTCTTTTTTTTTCACTGTGGCGTACCAAGCCGATCATTTAGTCACATATCAGACTTTATTGATATATTTTAGTTATATATCTATATAACGAAAATATATCAATAAAGTGTGTTTCTTTTTTTGTCACTGTGGCGTACCAAACCGATCATTTTGAAAAAATTATATAATCTAATAAGGTGCCCAAAGATTATATGAAAAAATGTTCGCTATTGTACCCCAAGTGGATTATAGTAAAAAATAATAAAACAAGGAACATTATTTTTTTTCACATCTTAATCTTTCGCAAGATGTTCTACAATTTTATTTCGTAACACGTTTGATCGGAACAAGTACCAAAAAAAAATCAAATCGATCCACTGTGCCGTTTCCGGATTTTTTTTTGATATTTAAAAAAAAAAATTCTAAAACCATTGCATTGACGTATGAAATTTTCAGAATTTTTTTTTTTTTTTTATACCTCAGAATATATTCCAAATTTCGCTGGAAAAAATGCGGGGGCAATTTTTCCCCACTTACCCGGCTATGGCCTTTGCTGACATTGTAATTCAAAGAGAAATTATCCGATTGACTTGAAATTCGAACTGAGTACTCTTGGATATATTTACTCTACAATGACGTAGGATATTTTTGATTGGATGAAAATTGACGATTTGGCATTGAAAAAAACGACCATTTTATAGGCAAGAAAACATACTTTTTTCTCATAACTACGCCATTTTGTTAGATTTTCATATTTCTCGAAAATCCTACGTCATTGTACAGGAAATACCTTCCAGTTAAACGACATTTTTTCCTTTTTCGGTTTCAGCTACTCAATCGGCCGGAATCATGTCAGCAGTGGAGGAACTTTTTTTTAGCGCCTCCGAAGGCAGCTCATAAGTCGCTTGGATCTCAATATTTTTCTAAGAAAAAATTATGTAATATAGGTCAAATATGGCCGAATATATTCTTAATTTTCCGAAAAATTTAATCGAGTACTTTTCTTCCAAAAAAATCCCGAAAATCACCCAAACGTTCAGCGTTCACACTGGTGTAGCCCCTCGACAGAGCGACCAGTGGCGAGTGACGCGACAAAAATAAAAGTTCCATCAAATGGGGAAACCTTGTCGAGGCCGTAGGTCTTCGTGACTGCGAATGCCCAGCCGGCCTGGAAGGCTCTGCGTATCATGGCGCTGGTGGTGGCGGGCGGTGCGGAGGCGAGGCCAAATGGATTCTCAAAGCGTATACCGCACACCTCAACGCTCAGATCGACCTCGTCAATGGCGGTGTGAAACTTGGGCAATCGTGGCATTTCCGATGGCATCACGTGACCGTGCGACTCTTCTATGTACTTGTGAATGTACCACGCGGCTGTTTTACCGTCGTTCACGGATTCCACGGTCGTCTGTGACACTCCGGCGAGATCACCGCCGCAAAAGACACCCTCGAGGCTGGTCCTCATCGTCTCGGGGCATACTTCCGGTAAGCCCCAACGATTGAAGCTCAACGGGCTCATGGCGCTCTTGACGCCCTCGTCGTAGAGTCCCGAGCCGAAAGCCGACACGACAAAGTTCGCCTTCAAACGGCTCACTTGTTCCTCGTCCTCGATCCAATCGCCGCTCTCGTTTTCCTCCGTTCGGCAAAACTCGATGGCGACTATCCTCCCGTCCTTGACGATCACGCACTTCGGCGATTGGAACGGTATGAACTCGCACTTTTCCTCTCTGGCTAGATCCATCTTTGGCGATAACGACGAGGGGGAGAAAAAATTGTGTTAAGGCCACGGTCTTGCATACGGGTCTGGAAACGAAGCCAGATTTCAATGGAGTCGCGAGGCAGCGTTACGAGCTTCACTTTTCATTCCGCTCGCGGCCACCGCAGTCGCTACTATCGGCGAGTACCTCCCACCCACGGTCTTCTGTGATCTCTCCCTTCGCCCCTTGCCTTATCTTAGACCGTGCTCCGTGCCGTTTATTGCTCCATTTTTTCTTACAACGTTCTCGATAACCTCTGTTCGCGTCAACGAGCATTTGTAGTTTGAAAAATATTCATAAAGCTGGCGAAGGTGGACCGTTGTTTCAGGGCTTTCTAAACTGACGAACCAATAAAGGTATTTGTATATTCAACATTCCGTGTGTTGCGTATTTTTTTTCCTTTCGTCATCGAAAGAAACTCGGAATAAAATTCGAATAAAAATCCATTTCACTCGAAAAAAGGTAAGTATTTTTGTTTATATTTTAAATTTTATATTGGTCTTCTTCCAGCCATACGGGATCTTCCCCTTTTTACAAGCCCCACTTCTATTCTCTTGCACATTCCCCCGTCCTTATTCCACAATTCTTTATAATCTACCTCTATTCCCCCTTCGCCCCTCACGAAGAAGGTAATGTGCATTTCGGATCATCGAGAAGAGTGAGAGAGACGGACGGAAGCTGTTCTGTCCTTGTCGCAGACGTACACGCCGATAGCAATGCCACGTAGTGGCGAAAATTGGAAACAAACGTGGGTTCGTTAACAGTGCCTACCCCCACCACGGTCGTTTCCAGACCTGTATGTAAGATCGTGGTTAAGGCCTTATAGTGCAGTCGTGCTGTATATTGGAAACGGAAAAAAGAAGGCTAGTTTTTCGACAGGTGATTTTGTAGGGTGTAAAAAACACCCTACACCCCGAAAAATCGGGGTGTAGGGTGTTTTTTAGGGGATGAAAGGGGATGGGGGTGGATTAATGCGAAACTACAACCCCCACGAGCTCGGCGCCGGGAGACAAAATGTTCAGAAAAATCCGGGTTTTATTTTTGTCCACAGCGCCGAAGTCGTGGAAGTTCATTTTGGGGATGAAAAAGTGGGGTGAAATTTTGAAAAATCAGTTTTCATTCGATAACTCTTTAGGAAAAATTCGTACAATTTTTGTTCAAATGGGAACGGTGTAGCCCTTGAAAAGACACGTCGATCGAGTATTCGATCATCCCTCTCCGATAATATCTTCACCCCCAAAAGAATTGTTGAAGTATAAACAAAAATATTGTTCATTGAATAACTCAAAAACAATGTATTTTTCGGGGATGGTTTAAATGTACGAAATGTTGAGAATATTTTTCTCTATATTTTTGTTCCTATGGGCCACCCTTGAATTTTGCTTTTCCGAACCCCTCTCATGGATTGAAAATTCAAAATGACATTCTGGGAAAAGTATTGACCGAAAGTAAAGAGATACGAGTTTGGCGCTGTGGACGAAAATGTAGCTGAGAGTTCAAGCTACAAACTCTTCCACGGCGGCGAATTCGTGCGGTCAATAGTTTTCCCAGAATTTTATTTTGAATTTTCAACCCCCGACAGGGGTTGGAAAATCAAAATTCAAGCGTGGTCGACAGAAACGAAAATATAGAGAAAATTATTCTCTACATTTCGTACATGTAAACCACACCCGGAAAATCGTTTGTTTTTGAGTTATTCAATAATTTTTTTTTTTTTTGGTATTCTGACCATTTTTTTGGGGATAAACATATTATCGGAGAGTGATGATCGAATACTCGATCGACGTGTCTTATCAAGAGCTACAAAGTTCCCATTTGAACCAAAATTGTATGAATTTTTCCTAAAGAGTTATCAAATGAAAACTGTTTTTTTTAAATTTCACCCCACTTTTTCACCCCCAAAATCAACTTCCACGACTTCGGCACTGTGGATAAAACCAAAGCCCGAATTTTTCAAATTAATAATAATTAATTAATCCACCCCCATCTCCTTTCACCCGCGGCACCTAGAAAATCACCTGTCAAAAAACTAGCCTTCTCCTAACATTCTCCGATTTCGGGGTTTTTCAGCGACAGCACGACTGTACTATTAGGCCACAGTAACGGGTATAAAATCATGTGCGAATTTAACCATGTTTTTTGTATGAACAAGTAATTCACTCATAAAATTAATTACAAATCTATTTAGTATGAATATCAAGGTGCTAGAAAATATATATTTTATTTCCTCGATGTACAAAATGGCCGACTACTCGAAACTTCTCGAAACAGCTTTCTTCCCAATTGCCGTGACAAATAACTTCAACAATTTTTACTCGATTGACTTCAAATTTAAAAGTTATGTTCCTAATTGCATTTCGCAGAGAAGTACGTACGGAATTTCCGATTAATCGAAAACTTTTCATTTTATGAGCAGTTTATGAGCAGTTATAACGAAATTTTTCACTGAAAATTCACTTTTTAAGTTCAAATACCTACAACTTGTGAATAAAACAATATTTTTTAAATTCCGTACGTACTTCCCTAGGTATTCTAATGTAGATTGACGAGAATTTTTGTTTTTTGTTCTAGGTAAAAAATTGTCGAACTAAAGAAAATGGATAACAAAACAAAATATGAGTACTGCGTCATTTTTAAATTCCGTCGGCCATTTTGTACATCGAAAAAAATATATATATATTTTGTACAAAAATATATATATATATTGTACATCGGAAAAAGATATATATGTAAAAAAAATATATACATTTTGTACATCGGCCATTTTGTACATCGAAAAAAAATATATATGGGGCATTCCATGCCGATTCGACCTGGGTCTGACCCGTCACCTCTCCGATTTGACCCGCGATTTTTTATTTTATTGTACTATCTCTGAAAGGCACTCGAGAATTTTTTCAGATTTTTTTGGAACGATTTGACTTCACAATATTTTTTATAAACAAAAAATTAACGCCCAAATTTAACAATCTGAAGAAAAAAACATAAAAACCTGTGTCACATATCAAACACTATGAGCGTTGAGAAAAAGTGGGCGCGCTTTTCGTTTGGCGTACAATGCGCTTTTTTCGCAAAAAAAAATTTCTTTTTAATTAAAAAATATAGCATCAATAGTCATCAATATAGTCCACCCACTGGTAGAATTCTGGTAGAATACCAGAATTTTTTCACATCTTTTGTCAGTTTTTTTTTTGAATTTTTGTCCAAGAATTTTTTTCATCATTTTTAGTCAAATTGCCGACATCTCAAGTGGCCCAGTGGCCAACCCAACTCAAGTATCATAGGACTTGGGCTACAATGTCAAGAGAGAAAACATTCTTAATTAAACATTTTTAATCCATTCGATTTTTTTCAGAATTTTTTAGCGAATTTCCTGTTTGTTTAAACTTGAAAAAATAACAATCGTTTCTACGAAAGAAATTAATCGCTAAAAAATTCAGAAAAAAATTCGAATGGTTTAAAAAGGTTTAATTAAAAATGTTATCTCTCTTGACATTGTAGCCCAAGCCCTGTGATACTTGAGTTGGGTTGGCCACTTGGCCACTTGAATCGTCGGCAATTTGACTAAAAATGAGGAAAGAAAAAAATCTTGGACAAAAATTCTGAAAAAATGTGGAAAAAATCTGATCAATTCTACATAATGTCATGTAATTTTTTTTCCTCTTTAACGACTGGGTGGGCTATTGATGCGATTTTTTTAATTTAAAAAAAAAAAAATCTGCGAAAAGCTCACTTTTTCCAAACGCTCATAGTGTTTGATATGTGACACAGGATTTTCGTGATTTTTTTCAGATTTTTAATTTTGGGCGTTAACTTTTTGTTTATAAAAAATATTGCGAAGTCAAATCGTTCCAAAAAAATCTGCTAAAAAATTCCCGAGTGCCTTTCAGAGACAGTGCAATAACATGAAAAATCGCGGGTCAAATCGGAGAGGCGACGGGTCAGACCCAGCTCGAATTGGCATGGAATGCCCCATATACGTTCCAACAGCTTGATATTCATACTAAATAGATGTGTAATTAATTTTACGAGTGAATCACTTTTTCGTACGAAAAAAAAAACATTGTTAAATTGGCACATGATTTTATACCCGTTACCGTGGCCTGAGGCCTTAAATATTTTCTAGAGCCATCGCGGCGCGGCCTAAAAATTGGATTGAGAAAACAGGCGGTTCACCTCCTCGGGAACGGCGCGAATATTGGTGAATCCCCTTCTGAAGACGACGTACACCCTTTTGGCGCCGCATCTTAGAGCCGAGGTGGCGCAATCGAAGGCCGTATCGCCCGCGCCAAGTACCACCACGTTGCCGTACAACCTCGGCATATTCGCCGATTCTTTGCAAGCGCACATCCCGGGCTTGCTCGCCCGCGAGACAGCCGGCAGGAACGACTTTGACGTGAAAAAGCCCATCTCCTCGTTGAGATCCTCGAATATGGGAATGATCTTTGGCTCGGGTAAGCCTATGCCCAGAAAAATAGCCTCGTAACCGTTCTCCCGAAGATTACTTATCGTCAGATCGTCCGGTGACAACGCGCGACCGAGGACGATCCTCACACCGAGATCCTTCACGAGCTCGAGCTCGAAATTCACCGCGTCGTACGGCAAACGATACTGAGGAATCTCGGAGGAGCTCAGACCGCCGATGTAATTCTCCTTTTCGAAAATCGTCAAATCCTCGTAGCCCAAACGCGCGAGAAATGTCGCGCAGGATATGGACGATGGTCCGCATCCTATCAGAGCTATTTTGGCCTCGGGATGATCAACGCGCGCACCGGGAGTTCTCTTCTGACGTATGTTCATACGCTTGAATACCTACAGGAGGGTAACAAATTATTGCCTGCCGTAATATTAAGGGGGAATGTACCTTTGTAAATTTGAGTGTACGTCCGAAAAACCCACACGTGGGAATAATCTATAACTTCGTCTGCTTGTGTATTTTGACTCGCTGATCGCAAATATGGTAGTGAAAATACGCAAATTTTATTTTCAAGGTCGAATCTAAAAAAACGGCTTTTTTGTAGTTTTTCTATTTTATTTAGACAAATATTGACCTTCGAGAAAAATGTCTTTCACGAAAGTTGTAGCCTATTAAAATACTGATATTTTATGTTCCATACAGGTTTCGTCTAAAACCATTATTTTCCAAGAAAAATGGGATAATACTTCAATAAGTATATTTTGCTGGACTCTTAGTTTCGATGTTATCTACTTACGCACTTTACCACGGGGAGGTTACAGTTTAGTCTTTAAAGTGCATTTTTTTGCTTTTTTGTACTTCAGTCTGTTTTTTTGTACTTTTTTTGTACTACTTTTTGCTTTTAATTTGTTTTTAAATTAAGAATTGGCGAAAGAGAAATAATGAAAAACATGCTCCGCAACCACCCAAGTGTTGTGCGCACTCGAGGATTCTACACACTTATCCAAGGTGCCCAACAAACCCAGCCCAGTGTTCTACGCACCCCACGATCCAACATACCCGAGTTTCTTTGCGTTTGCTTTGATTGCTGTTTGTGTTTGTTTTATTTGGGTTTATTCGGGCCCATATCAGCCCCCTGTACCATCAGTCATACATGGCTCGCGTAATGTCCGTCTATTTTATTTTCAATCGCTGCTACGTGTGGCGCTAGTAGTCACCTGCTCGATAACTATACACAGGGTGATTTTTTTATCTTGAGAATGCTAAATATCTAGGAAAATAAGACTTTTACGATAAAAATGTTCCAAATAAACCTTCAATAGTTTCCAAGGGGCAATTTAATCCTACAGAAATTAACCGCCTGCCGGCCACCCTGGGGCGGGGGGGGGGGGGACTTTGAAATCTTAAATGGGAACCCCTACTTTTCATTACAGATTCGAACTATACATAAAAAAATACGTAATTTTTGCCTGAACTTTTTTTTAAATTTGGGATAGATGGCGCTGCACTCGGTGAAGATTGGGCAACCTTCCTTTTCTTCAAGGGAAATCCCCTATGTTTTATTGCATAATGGAGCTACGTCGAAGAAAAGTAACTTTTGTCGGAAACATGTTTTTTTTTTAATTATCGTAAATATCTACTATAATTTTGTATCCGTTCTTAGCTTTACCCAGGATTAAGGACGTGGACCTGACGGAAATTTAATCCCTTTGGGGTGCTTCATTATTGTGAGTCCCGTTGCCTCTCACCATTTAATTCAGTAAGTGTTCAAACTGATGGCCTTCAACTTCGATGCATTTATTGATCCGTACTTCCAATGATTGTACACAACTCAAAAGTTTGTTCGCTTTAATGGTTGCGCAAGTATTTTTGATTCGTCCAATCATGTTTTCACGAGTTGTTGGCACTTGTTGATAAACTACAGTTTTTAAGAGACCCAACAAAAAAAATCTGGCGACGTAAGATCTGGCGATCTGGCAGGCCAATGTATCGTTCCGCCTCTACCAATCCAGCGCCATCTATCCCGAATTAAAAAAAAAAGTTCAGACAAAAGTTACGTGTTTTTTTATGTATAATATTATATGAATTTGTAATGAAAAGTAGGGTTTTAAGACTTCAAATTCCATTCCATTTAAGACTTCAAATTCCCCCCCCCCCCCCCCCCCCCCGCCGCAACCTCAGGGGCGGCAGGCCTTCTTCGGGATTGGATAGACCCTTGGAAACTATTGAAGGTTTATTTGAGACATTTTTGCCGTATAAGGCTTATTTTTCTAGATATCTAGCAGTCTCAAGATAAAAAAATCACCCTGTATATGCCCTATAACCCGTAAACCAGCCGAACCCACCAAACAATGGAGAAAATGTTTATTATAATCATTATTATAATATGATTATTTTAATCGTTTAAAATTACGTAACTAGACATGCATTTGTTTTTTGGCAGTTAGAGACCGGGAAGTAAGTGTATGCGTGGGTGTCCGTTTCTTAACAAGCATGGAAATTTAAAGAAATAAAGCGATACATATAAATATGAGGAAAAATATATTTATTTCCCTTGAATAATTGTTAAATTATCAATTGCCGCTTAGCGTCGTTTGATAATTATAACCTACATACAATACAGAAGGTATGTCATGGTAAACAAAAATACACTTCACCGATCGCGAATTGATTTTTTCACATTTAAAATGTTATTTTACCTACAAGCCACAAGTTACAAGACAACCGTAAAACGCGTAAAACTCCAAATACTCCGAAAATCTTATTATTGGTCGTGTTCGTTGGGTCTCATCATTTTGATTGCGCATGCGCATAATGATGCGCATTTGATGATGCGCACGTTTTGTTGCGCAGTTGCGCGTTGCGCATCATTATGCACATGCGCACTTGTTCGTGTCAAAATGATGAGACCCAACGAACACGACCATTATATCGAGTATGGAACGCGCATGCGTAAAAGAAACCGAGCAGATGACTACTAGCGCCATGAAGTGGACTGTAGTGCAATCAAACACCTCGGACAATACGCGAGTAATTTATTGCCATAGGAATAGTACCCAATGCCAGGGGGCTGGCCCATCCCTGATGGAAATCCGCTTATTGGAATTCGTCAGATTTTAACAAAAAATGTCAGATTTGATAATATTCCGTCAACTTTCAATGAGAAATAATGTCAGAATATGCCATTTATACGACAGAATCTGTTATATTATTTCGAGATTTGACATTTTCTGTGAGAAGTTCATGATTTCTGACCGGAATATATTTTATCAGAAAAGTAATGTTATAATTCAGTAATTTCTGTCAGAATCTTACATAATATGTCATATAATGTCGTAAGAGTTTTCCATTTTATGTGAGATTTTCGTCATTTAATGTCATTTTTTGATGGAATAAAATGGAATTCTTCAACATTCATGAAATATTATGACCGAATCTATCGAATTATATCATTCTTTCTTATTTTTTGTGAGATTTTCGTCATTAAATGTCATTTTTTATGGAATATAATGGAATTCTTCAACATTTATAAAATACTATGACCGAATATGTCAAATTATATCATTCTTTTTAATTTTTTGTCATATAATGACCGAACTTGTTAACTTTTGACATTTTGCATTATAAATATATGATATATTCTGATGAATTTTGACATTTAATTATCGATTCTGATAATAAATTGTCAGAATTCGTCAATATTTGATGGAATTTACATATAATTTTCTAAATTTTAATGGAAATGCTGAAAGAAAGAAATTTGGGACTTTTTATTCAATAACACTTTTATTTGGTGACACATATTTGGCAACTGTTGAGATCTCAAAAAATCTTCAACATACAGAGACGCAGATAAAATACATAGATAAAAATATAATTAGTACGGTTGACTATTGTTTGCTCCTTATTGAGCCCTCCCTGATGGAAATCCGCTTATTGGAATTCGACAAATAATGTTGAAATCTGTTAAAAAATGTCAGAATCTGTGAAAATGAATAGATTCTAACATAATTTGATGGAATCGTACATATTTTGATAGATTCTGTCGGAAATAATCTATGAAAATCGGACAGAACCTCACATATTATGTTAACTTTACGGAATGTTATAAAATCACAGAATTCGATACTTTCTGTCATTTTTTTGTCAGAAAATGTCATCTTTTAACAAAAAATGATAAAACTGATTTTCCATTTTTTGACATATTGTTGCATCGAAAAGAATGGCAGAAAATGACAATAAATGATAGAAAACGATAATTTTTATCATAATTTGTTGTCACATTTTTGTTGAATTCTGACAGATTTCAGCTGTCATTAAATCACAGAGTTTGATACTTTCTGTCATCTTTATGTCGGAAAATGTCATCTTTTAACAAAAAATGATAAATAAGTTTTCCATTTTTTGACATATTGTTGCATCGAAAAAAATGACAGAAAATGTCAAAAAATGATAAAAAACGATAATTTTTATCATAATTTGTTGTCACATTTTTGTTGAATTCTGACAGATTTCAGCTGTCATTAAATTACAGAATTTGATATTTTCTGTCATCTTTATGTCGGAAAATGTCATCTTTTAACAAAAAATGATAAATCAGTTTTCCATTTTTTGATATATTGTTGCATCGAAAAAAATGACAGAAAATGTCAAAAAATGATAGAAAACGATAATTTTTATCATAATTTGTTGTCACATTTTTATTGAATTTTGACAGATTTCAGCTGTCATTAAATCACAGAATTTGATACTTTCTGTCATCATTGTGTCGGAAAATGTCATCTTTTAACAAAAAATGATAAATCAGTTTTCCATTTTTTGACATATTGTTGCATCGAAAAAAATGACAAAAAATGCAAGAAAACGATAATTTTTATCATAATTTGTTGTTACATTTTTCGTGAATTCTGACAGATTTCAGCTGTTAGTGAAAAGGAGCTTTATTGTGAATAAAGTCAGAAATAGCATAAACTACATTTGTATGGAATATTTATTTTATTCAATATTTATTCTAATTGTCGATTGTACATCCCTGTGGTATAGTCGCTATATATTTTTTTTCGTCGATGTACATTAAAACACATGGACTTTTTATATCTTTAGGTTCACACACAATCAGTTTTTCAGTACATTTACATTCCTGGAGATGGTTTATTTCAACTTGCAAATCGCTCAAGGAGGAATTCTTTTTTATTACTATTTTAAAAAGTAAGACCACAGTTTTCACACCATCGTTGGCTGTTTGTATTTGTAAAACTTTAAAAATTTCTCCCATTTCATTGTTATTTAATAAAAGAACGGAATCGTTAATTTTCGTACAACAGTAAAGAGGGCTCAATAAGGAGCAAACAATATTCAACCGTACTAATTATATTTTTATCTATGTATTTTATCTGCTAAATTCCGTCAAATATTGACGAATTCTGACAATTTATTATCAGAATCGATAATTAAATGTCAAAATTCATCAGAATATATCATATATTTATAATGGAAAATGTCAAAAGTTAACAAGTTCAGTCGTTATATGACAAAAAATAAAAAAGAATGATATAATTTGACAGATTCGGTCATAATATTTCATGAATGTTAAAGAATTCCATTTCATTCCATTAAATAATGACATTTAATGACGAAAATCTCACAAAAAATAAGAAAGAATGATATAATTTGACATATTCGGTCATAATATTTTATAAATGTTGAAGAATTCCATTATATTCCATAAAAAAATGACATTTAATGACGAAAATCTCACATAAAATGGATAACTCTTACGACATTATATGACATATTATGTAAGATTCTGACAGAAATTACTGAATTATAACATTACTTTTCTGATAAAATATGACAGATTCTGTAAAGCATGTTCCAATTTCCTGTCAGAAATCATGAACTTCTCACAGAAAATGTCAAATCTCGAAATAATATGACAGATTCTGCCATATAAATGACATATTCTGACATTATTTCTCATTGAAAGTTGACGGAATATTATCAAATCTGACATTTTTTGTTAAAATCTGACGAATTCCAATAAGCGGATTTCCATCAGGGCTGTGACTATTGAGAATGTGACAACAAATTATGATAAAAATTATCGTTTTCTATCATTTTTTGACATTTTCTGTCATTTTTTTCGATGCAACAATATGTCAAAAAATGGAAAACTGATTTATCATTTTTTGTTAAAAGATGACATTTTCCGACATAAAGATGACAGAAAGTATCAAATTCTGTAATTTAATGACAGCTGAAATCTGTCAGAATTCAACAAAAATGTGACAACAAATTATGATAAAAATTATCGTTTTCTATCATTTTTTGACATTTTCTGTCATTTTTTTTCGATGCAACAATATGTCAAAAAATGGAAAATTAATTTTATCATTTTTTGTTAAAAGATGACATTTTCTGACAAAAAGATGACAGAAAGTATCGAATTCTGTGATTTTATGACATTCCGTAAAGTTAACATAATATGTGAGGTTCTGTCCGATTTTCATAGATTATTTCCGACAGAATCTATCAAAATATGTACGATTCCATCAAATTATGTTAGAATCTATTCATTTTCAGTTTCTGACATTTTTTAACAGATATCAACATTATTTGTCGAATTCCAATAAGCGGATTTCCATCAGGGATATGCGGTAAAGTGCGTAAGTAGATAATATCGAAACTAATGGAGTTTAGCAAAATATACTTATCGGAGTATTATCTCATTTTTATTGGAAGATAATGATTTTAGACAAAATATGTATAGAACATCAATTATCAGTCTTTTGATGGGCTACAACTTTCGTACAAGACATTTTCCTCTACGATCAACATTTGTTAAAATAAAAAGGAAAAACTAAAAAAAAAAAGTTTTTTTTTCAGTCTTGATCTCGAACATTAAATTTGCGGGTATTTTCACTATAATATTCGTGATTAACGAATCAAAATACATAAGTACACGAAGTTCTAAATTATTCGGCGGTGTGAGCTTTTCGGAAGTTTATCCGTAAATTTTTTACTTTTTCCCTACATCTTCCAGACAAAAATATTGTTTTGTCTTTCTTACATGAATTTTCAAAAATGACCCTTGATTTTGCCCTCACAAAGTTATATTCCCCCTTGATAATATCGTCGTCCATTGTAATTAATAATTAGTCAAGACAAATTGTAATAATATCGTCGCAGTCGATGCGACGTTGAAATAAATAATAAAAAAGCAATAATCTCACGTCGGTGGCAAAGTGTTGAAGACCGCCGATATTAATCGCTCCCTCCTCGACCGCGGCCAAATTACATCCGCCCACGCAGAGATCGCTGGTCGGGCACACCATACCGCAGGTCAGACCCAACGGATTGTCCGAAAGAATAGCCTTGGCTGCGCCGTAATAATTTTTGTTCGATATCGAAGTTATAAAGGACTTGACGTCGAGTTGAGTCGGGCAGGACTTTTGGCACGGTGCATCCGCGCATTTCAGACAACGAGATGCCTCTCTCAGAGCACCACGTTCGCTCAGGGTCGTGTGCTTCACATCGTCGAAGTTGTTCGTCAGAGAAACGCAGCTCTGCGGTTCGGCGACGATTGAAAGTAACAAGAAAAAAAAACCGAAAGTGCTCAGATCTCATGCGAGGACAAATCGAGACAAAAAAACCATTATTTAAATAATTTTTTCTCAATCCACCAAGTTTTGAAAACGGACTGAAAGGTATAAAATAACTTCACCTAGCCCCACACAGAATATCTGGAAAATTCGTGACGAAAAACGTGGAGCGCATTTTTCCCCATGTTTTTCATTCTAAATCTTACAATTATTTTCGTAGATATTAAAAATTCACAATCACACATTTTCAGGACAATCTGTATGGGATTAGGAATCTGTATTGGGTTATAAATCTGTATGGGACTAGGAGAAATTATATTATACTTTTTAGTCCGTTTTAATAACGTGGTATATGAAGAAAAAAATGTATTGAAATGATTTAATTTTTTTGTTTTTTCTCTTTCACTCAACTATATTTTATTTTATAGCTTTTTTCACGATCTTTTTCCTCTTTTGCTCCCCCTCTTATGCACTTAATTCTTCAATCTGAAACCTGTTGCAAACTGTTAAATATTGTATATATTATTTTAATTTATACACTATCTATTTGTATGTTACATTCTTCATATTATTATATATATTTAATATTTATATTTATCTTGTCTATATGTTTGTTTGTCATCCAGTTCTGAGCTACGTTTAAAGCTTCAAGTATGTAGCTCATCCGGAAGTTAGTGTAGAATCGATTGCAAAGTTTGTACCGAACGGACAAACAAACAGACAGAAAAGAAAGCGAGTTAAGGGGCTATACCAGCGTCCCGAGTAAAAATGAATATATATAATCATATATAATTGTATACAAAAATTGGCCCGATAGAATTATATACAATTGTATATGATCCATTAATATACAATTATATATGATTATATATATATATATATATATATATAATCATATATAATTGTATATTAATTGATCATATACAATTGTATACAATTCTATCGGGCCAATTTTTGTATACAATTATACATGATTATATATATTCATTTTGACTCGGGGTGACACTTTAAAAAAATCGATTTTTTTCCCTCTTTCGACAGTTAATACTTTCAAGAATATCATTATCATTTATATAATTTATATCAATATCATTGTATTTTGCAAAAATCGATAGTTAAATATTTGAAGGCGTTTTTCTCGAAATGAGATTTTTCAAATTTGCTGACATTGTAACTCAAAGAGCAATTATCCGATTGACTTGAAATTTGAACTGAGTACTCTTGGATATATTTACTCTACAATGACGTAGGATATTTTTGACTGGACGAAAATTGACGATTTGGCATTGAAAAAAAAACGACCATTTTATAGGCAAGAAAACAAACTTTTTTCATAACTACGCCATTTTGTTAGATTTTGATATTTTTAGAAAAGCCTACGTCATTGTACACGAAATACCTTCCAATTTAACGACATTTTTTCCTTTTTCGGTTTCAGCTACTCAATCGGCCGGAATCATGTCAGCAGTGGAGGAACTTTTTTTTTGCACCTCCGAAGGCAGCGCATAAGTCGCTTGGATCTCAATTTTTTTCTATGAAAAAATTATGTAACTCAGGTCAAATATAGCCAAATATATTCTTAATTTTCTGAAATATTTAATTGAGTACTTTTCTTCCAAAAAATTCCCGAAAATCCCCCAAATGTTCAGCGTTCACACTGGTATAGCCCCTACGAGGGTGTATTTTTCGTAATTATTTTATTATTTTCAAGCAAACGATGAATGGATTTTTTAAATTAATAGTTATGTAATTTTTATTTAATTTTATTAATTATTTTTTATTAATATTATTCTCTATGTATATATTGACTCATAGTCAATATATACATATAGAAGACGGTATACAAATTTTTGTACTCGAATTTAATTTTTATTTAATTTTATCAATTAATTTTTATTAATATTATTCTATATGTATATATTGACTCATAGTCAATATATACATATAGAAGACTGTATACAAATTTTTGTACTCGAATCTAAAGTATAGTTTGCGGTGTACGCTTCCAAGAGGACACTCCGACGAAATTGCTGCTCGGCGGTTGACAGCGATTAAGCCATACGGTTCATTTGAAAAATAAAATAAAAATATTTTTGGAAACTAGTCACATAGGTTTACAGCATCACGTAGGGGAATTTCGATATCTAAAAAAAAATGGTGGACCACCGAATTTTATTTCTGATTTTCATGGAAAATTTTCATCGTTCATAAAAAAAAATAAAAGGGGGCCCTTTATAAAAAAATCCATACGTGGTGCTATAGAGACTGGGTTTTCGAACAGTTTAAGACTTGGCGCATGCAAATCGGGTAAATAGGTTTTTCCATATGCTGTCAACCAGGTTGAAAAACGTCGTTTCGAGAAAAACGCGTTAAGAGGGAATGATACCTCATCGCGGTCGGTATGGTAGAACAATTATAGATTTCCAAAAATCTCGAAAACGGCTCTTCAGATCCCGTCGAAACTTTGCCAAACGACGTCAAATAGATAGACGAACAGCTGTCTTCCCCTCAAATTTTCTGAATTTGAGAAAAAAACTAGATTGGCTTATGATAAGCCAATCTACATTTTTTTCCTCAAATTCGGAAAATTTGAGGGGAAGACAGCTGTTCGTCTATCTATTTGACGTCGTTTGGCAAAGTTTCGACGGGATCTGAAGAGCCGTTTTCGAGATTTTTGGGAATCTATAATTGTTCTATCATACCGACCGCGATGAGGTATCATTCCCTCTTAAAAGCCGCATATCTGCCGCTCGGCGCGGTCCTGCGCTTCGAACGGTTTCATATAAAATGCTGTATAACCGCCAATTTTACAAATTTCATTTAAAAATTTGGTGAGAGCATTATTAACAAATGTACCTTGCAGAAAATGACAAAAAAAAGACAAATTTTTTTTTTACCGTGTTAAAATAAAAACGTCGTAAAAAGGTGGTGCCTTAATAAAAACGTGGTAAAAAGAATGAGATCAATTTGGCAATATTGGAAAACTCACGTCGCATTTCGCCCCGGGATTTCTCTTCCAATGATGTTTCGCCTGCTTGGTACGAGCGGACGGTACCAAATTTGTGAATTCCTTCGTCCTTGGATTGAGATGCAGGAGATTCTGTGAAAAGAATCAAACGAATAAGACCCCCCCGCACGTTCTATAAACGCTCGTCGGAGTAGTTTTAAAAAAAAGATAAAGAATAACAAACATCAAATAGCAATGGCAACAATACGTAATAAATGCCGTTCGGGCGTTCAGGTGGCAGAGATGAAATGAAAATGTAAACATATAAAATACAACTGCGATACAATCTGCAATCAATTGAGTAACAAATATATTTTCAAATGAAACAAAAACAATAAACGTTCAATAAAATTGTAAGGGGTCGGGTTGAAATTTCGAACTTTGAATGATCAGAACGCTCAAAAATCCGAAAGAATTTTACCCGAAAGGCCCCAAAATTTCAAAATCTCAACGGGGCTAGTTGAAATTCCGAAAGTCGAATGATCACAACGCTCAAAACTCCGAAAGAATACTACCCCGAAAGAATTTTACACGAAAGACCAAATTTCCGAATAGATATTCGGAAATTTGGTCTTTCGTGTAAAATTCCGTCAAAAAAATTCGGCTATGGAATTGTTGAAAGTTTCAAAATTTTCAATAAATCGACGAATTATTTCAAGATTTTTTTTTATTAAGAAGTCATTTTACGTCAATTTTGAAATTTGTCTAGACAATGTTATACGTTCTACATCATTTACAGCCAGCTGTGTAGACTTTCGCTGGCATAATCTTGACGAACCTTGTAATTTCGGAACATTCAAATTAGGAATTTCAAACCGTCGGCGTATTCAAAGTTCGGATTTTCAACCCGGCCCTCACGTCAAGATCATGCCAGCGAAAGTCTACACAGTTGACTGTAAATTATAATAGAACGTATAACATTGTCTAGACAAATATCAAAATTGACGCAAAATTACTTCTTGATAAAAAAAAATTTATAATAATTTGTCGTTTTATTGAAAATTTCGAAACTTTTGAAACTTCCATAGCCGAATTATTTTGACGGTGTTAAGATTTTCGGAGTTTTGGTCTTTTGTGTAAAATTCTTTCGGAGTTTTGAGCATTCTGACCATTCAAAGTTCGGAATTTCAACCCGGCCCCATTTTGAATTTCGGAACATTAAGGGCGGGGTAAAGTATTTAAATTTTTTTTTTCATTTTTTTTTCAAATTTTTAAAATGAATGCATAATATATCAAGAATATTGTGTTAAAATTTCAAGTCGATCGGAGTAAAATTGACGAAGTTATGAGTATTTGAGCGTCTATTGCTCCATGCCGTTCGCTTCTCTTCTGCGTTTTTCAAACCGTTTTTCTGAGACTTGTCATATTTGAAGTCCGTGTGCACGATAACTCAAAATCTACTGGACCAATCGCTTTGAAATTTTGCACGGTACTTCTTCACATAATTCACCAGGTATTGTCGAGAGCTTTTTTGTTTTTTTTAATAATTACTATTTTTTAACAACAAATTAGCCGATTTTTTTTAGCGAAAATCGGGTTTTTGGCTCCCAAGTGCTACGAAAAATCGAAAAATCGAAAAAAAAATCCTCCCGCCATTACCTCGAGAAACATCTCCTTTAACAAATGCATTTTGATTTTTTTGTTTCAAATGATTCTGTTGCGAGTTATGGTGCACACCGCAAACCAACTTTTTTTCGAGGCGCCTCCGGGGTTTAATTTTCTCTCGCTCAATTTTGAATATTTTGCAATGCAAATTTAGGAGAATGTTGTTCAAATGTTACTTTATTATATGTAAATTTTTCAATAAACGAACACTATTTGTTACGCCAAAAAAAAAATCTTAAAAACATGCCTTTTTTTCGCCGAATTAACTTTACCCCGCCGTTAAAATTCGGAATTTCAAACCGTTGGAGCATTTAAAGTTCGGAATTTCAACCCGGCCCCGACTCCACGTGCCAAACAGAATTGTGCGCGCCGTGCGCGGAGTAGCCGATTGAGGCTGAAATTTCGGTGCGATATAAGGAGAGATGAGGCGAGTTTATAAGTTATGATATCGGTGAGAATGTTGGATGTAACGAAAGCGTTGTTTTCTTGCCTTTCACGCGGTGCATCGATACACACCGTTTTTTTTTTTCACATTCAATATTTAACATTGTACGCCGCTGCGAATCTATCATTTACCAATCTCTCGTTCATTTTTCTTACTTTTTTTCTTCACCGTCTCGCTCTCCGTCTTTATTAAGTGCGCGGAGGAGATTTGACATTGAGATTGAGAATAAAAGAGCGAGAATGTTGTTTGTTTCGTACTCTACAGCTAGTGCTACTTGAGAGTACTGTATATGCTGGTACATTGTGAATATTGAATTGAAACAATAAGCCTTTTTACACAATAACTCTAACCGCATGAACTAAGAGGAGAATTCAACAAAAACTGTATAATAATAATAATAATAATAATATTAATACATAAAAAATAAGAAGATAAACAAAAAATAAGGCCGTTTTACGATTGCTCGACGACAGATAAAGGAATGCGCGGAGAAATTGCTTTTTTCTCAACAATATACTTCTGTATCCTTATGTATCCTTGAAGAATGTATTTTTTTACTTTATTAGGAATTATTTATTATTAAAAAAGAAACGCTTTTTATATAAATTATTATACATACACCCTTGGCCAAAAGTTCGGGGCACCCTGCGATTTTTCTTTCCGGACAAAAAATTGAATATGTCGGCCAAAACTAATCGGAAACCAATTTTCCAAACGGGGTTTTGAAAAAAATAAAGTAAGCTTCAATTTTTGCTCTTTAGATTTTATTTTTTCGATTTTTTTCTGCCCGGTACGACATTTTGAAAATGGCGGTTTTTTACGATTTTCGCACCTTGAAAAGTCGTTCCCAAACCCAAACAATATTCGTACGATCCTTTTGTATCCTCGAAGAATGGATTTTAAAACTTCAAAATGGCCGCTGTGAGGCGTTTATCTCAAAACTATAAAAAAATTTGCAGGGATTTTTTCCAGACAAACTACAAAATAAATCGAGATTACAAAAAGGGTGTTTATCATACATATCAGTGACTGTACACGATAATTTTTTTGTTGAAAAACCGATTCACTTGAAATGTTGAATATATCTTGAAAAATATATTGTCTATGGAAGGACGTAGAATTTTTTTCACATTGCATAGTTCATTTGTTATCAACAATTATTTGACGATTTTTTAGGCAAATTTTTTGAAAGTGAACATTTCGCCTAAAAAATCGTTAGACAATTGTTAATAACAAATGAACTGTGCAAAATTAAAAAAAAATTAACGCTGCACAGCCGCCATTTTGAAATTAATCGCTTCAAAAAAAATATTGTATACAATCCCTGATATTCATGATCCCTTTTTTTGTAATCTCGATTTATTTTGTAGTTTTTCTGAAAAAAAATCACCCAAAAGCCTATTTTTTCGGCCTCTAGAGTGGCTTAACCCCTTAATAAAAAAAAAATCTCGAAATAATTCGTCGATGTATCGAAAATTTTGAAATTTTTAAAACTTCCATAGCCGAATTATTTTGACGGTCTTGAGATCTTCGGAGTTTTGGTCTTTCGTGTAAAATTCTTTCGAAGTTTTGATCTTTCGGGGTACTATTCCTTCGGAGT
This sequence comes from Ophion obscuratus, assembly GCA_964007375.1. Taxonomy (NCBI): domain Eukaryota; kingdom Metazoa; phylum Arthropoda; class Insecta; order Hymenoptera; family Ichneumonidae; genus Ophion; species Ophion obscuratus. The sequence continues at coordinate 23,485,993 of OZ023324.1, forward strand.
TTCGAGCGTTCTGACCATTCAAAATTCGGAATTTCAACCTGGCCCCAATAATAAGTGCAATTGCTTTACTACTCTGGAACGCCAATTTATTTGTCCTATTCACAAAGACAAAAAACAGTAATATAAAAACATTCGTTACTCACTTCTATATCCGGTAAATCTTTGCTCAGCACAAACTCCAATTTCTCCGACATTTTTCCCTTTGTTTTTTAAATGTCTTGATCAATTTTCGTTAAAAAAAAATCCTTACTCGCGCGTCCTTCGGTCAATTGACAATTGTACGATCGTTCAAAGTCCGCGCGCAGTCGCTCTCTCGACACACGAGTGCACTTTTCTCGAATCGGCGCAACACAGACACGTCACTCGGGAAATATAAAACGAAGAACGTATTCAGCACTTGTGACGCGACGTAACTGAAGCAACACTGGCCTCGAGTTACGACGTTTCGACAAAGAAATATAGAGAGAGAACAAAATTAACAAAAACGTTTGAGCCAACGAGGCAAATTTGTTTGAAAAATTGAAATAATGTGGGAAATTAATAAGAAGTCGAGGAGACTCGATCGTAGAAATTTCGGAGCATCTCGACAAAGACGACGGCGATACACTGAGTCGCGCGTATTGACAACGCTGGGCTGAGGCACGAGAAGGCATCTCATAGTCTCATGAAAGAAATAGAGGCGGAGGAGGGGGGCGAGGTCGACAGTACCCATACTAACAGAAATAATCATAATAATAATAATCATTATTATTATTATTACGAGTAATAATAGTAAAATAACAATAATAACATCAGACTCGTAATAATAATGATAATCATTTTTATTACGAATGATTATAATCCCGAGTAAAAATGAATATATATATTGATATATAATTGTATACAAAAATTGGCCCAATAGAATTGTATAGAATTGTATATGATCAATTAATATACAATTATATATAATTATATATATATATATATATATATATATATATATGGGTCATTCCATGTCAAATCGACAAATTTTTTACCTGACCCCCTTTGATTTCGCTGAAAATTTTCTATCTTTTTCTACCCCCCGAAAGTTATTTTTCAGAATTTTTTCAAATTTTTTTTCCCGACTCAAAAAAAGTTATGAATTTTTTAAAAAAACCGCTCTTTTATTTTTAAATTGCCAGAACTTTTTCAAAAATTGACCGTTTGGGAACTTTTTTTTTTCAAAATTTTTGTTTTTAAATGTAGTTTTCGAAAAAAAATATGAAAAAATTTTCAGAATCCCAGATATATGAAATATTTTAGTTTTTTTGAAAAAACCGTAATTTTCTCAAAGTCCGACCGTTTTTTTTTTGTTTTTTTTTTGCTCTAAAAATACTTCAACTAATTCTGCAATGATCCCCGTTAATCAAAAGATGTGACGACAATCGCTTCTAATTTTTTTTCTTGATTATAAAAAAAATTTTGTTGAATTTTTGCTGATTTTATATAACTTTGTTATGAAATTTTTTTTATTTCCTCGTGAAACCTCAAAAGTTGAAAAATAAAATTTTATTGGAGAATTTCAAGTGATTATCGTCCAAGAAATTGTTATTTTAAAAAAAAATATTTTTTTTCTCTCATTGACGTTATTTTTTTACTCTTATGGACGTTTTTTTTTGGTACTGAAATATGACAACTTCAAAAATACAATGGGTTTAAAAGTTACCTCCAGTTGATACAATGTGATAATTTAAGAGCTATCGATTGTCGGTAAAAAAGATATCATCTACATTTCATTTAAATAATATGGAGGTTATGTTTTCAGAATAATTACATTGTCGTTGTGTTCATCGTGTCACGTAGACTTACTATTGCTAAATAAAGTACCTATTATTTATCATAAAGTGCTGTTAATTTATATTTTGTTAACGAGTGATTACAATGCCGAAGTTTTTTGATCGATGTTGCAATCCATTTAATTTGGAGAAGCATAGAAAAAAAATATCCCTGCGAAATTTACCGGAGCATTTAGCAATTCGATACAATTTGTCGACTGATGAGCGAATATGTAGTTCATGTTATAAAAAAATGCTTCAGCCCTCTGTTGACAATACTTCTGATGAAAGTTAAATAAAAGATAATATAATTTGAACACATACAAAAAAATGTTTTTAATTTATTTAAAGATGTTAAGAGACGGTGAATTTATTTAAGAGTATGAAAAGTCCTTTTTTTTTACTTTTTTGAAAAAAAATAACAATTTCTTGGACGATAATCACTTGAAATTCTCCAATAAAATTTTATTTTTCAACTTTTGAGGTTTCACGAGGAAATAAAAAAAAATTCATAACAAAGTTATATAAAATCAGCAAAAATTCAACAAAAATTTTTTTATAATCAAGAAAAAAAATTAGAAGCGATTGTCGTCACATCTTTTGATTAACGGGGATCATTGCAGAATTAGTTGAAGTATTTTTAGAGCAAAAAAAAAACAAAAAAAAAACGGTCGGACTTTGAGAAAATTACGGTTTTTTCAAAAAAACTAAAATATTTCATATATCTGGGATTCTGAAAATGTTTTCATATTTTTTTTCGAAAACTACATTTAAAAACAAAAATTTTGAAAAAAAAAAGTTCCCAAACGGTCAATTTTTGAAAAAGTTCTGGCAATTTAAAAATAAAAGAGCGGTTTTTTAAAAAAATTCATAACTTTTTTTGAGTCGGGAAAAAAAATTTGAAAAAATTCTGAAAAATAACTTTCGGGGGGTAGAAAAAGATAGAAAATTTTCAGCGAAATCAAAGGGGGTCAGGTAAAAAATTTGTCGATTTGACATGGAATGACCCATATATAATCTATAAATAATATAAATAATAAATAATAAAAATGATTATTATTATTATTACGAATCTGATGTTATTATTATTATTATTTTATATGATCAATTAATATACAATTATATATGATTATATATATATATATATATATATATATATATATATATATATATATATATATATATATATATATATATATATATATATATATATATATATAATCATATATGATTGTATATTAATTGATCATATAAAATAATAATAATAATAACATCAGATTCGAGATAATAATAATAATCATTTTTATTACGAATTATTATAATCCCGAGTAAAAATGAATATATATAATCATATATAATTGTATACAAAAATTGGCCCAATAGAATTGTATAGAATTGTATATGATCAATTAATATACAATTATATATGATTATATATATATACGAGTATATATATAATCATATATAATTGTATATTAATTGATCATATACAATTGTATACAATTCTATCGGGCCAATTTTTGTATACAACTATATATGATTATATAGATTCATTTTTACTCGGGATATTAATATTATTATATTATTATTACACGTTTAAATTGTTTTAAATCATTTAATTCACTCACTTTATCCAATTATAATAATAATGTGGTCGTTATTATAATTATTTCATAGCAGGTGACAACCAACGACAATAATAATAATAAGCGTAAAATAATGATCCATTCGTAAAGTTCATTTAAGTTACTTGTAGCGCAAAAAAAGGCCTTTTTCATGATTTTTTTAAAAGAAAACTACAAAACTTTTTTAATCGATCAATATACGATCTTAAAGAACACATCTTGAAGAACTTTCAGTAATTTTTTTATTGCAAAATATTACATTGTTTAGTGGCAAATGGCCGTCAATGAAATAATGTTTTTATATACACGGTTTGCGGTGACCAACATTAGGGCGAAGTGGATCATCGGAAAAAAAAATGCGGATGGATTTAGTCAAATATAAGTATAAACTAGTCTTTAATCGAAGGATTTTAAAAAATATTCATTTTTCACAAAATGGCGGACAGTCAAAGTTAATGGTTCGATTTTAACGAAAAAACGACCGTTTTTTGGCTATAAAATGGCCATTTTTTTCGAAAAAAAAGAATCGAACGATTAAAGACTACATTTTTATGTATTAAATAAGCCTGCAAAATTTCAAGAAGATCGGTTCATTAGTGTTCGAGTAATCTTGGTCACCGACTTCAGAAATGCCATTTTGAGAAAAACGCGCTTAAAGTTTCAATTAGCCGGTCGTTTACACAACGGATTCTTCTCTTTCAACGCTCATATCTCAGTCAATTTTGTTCGGATCGACTTGAAATTTTCAGGACATATTCTCAGATACTTATACTTAAAAAAAAAATGCAATAAAAAAAATCGATTTTTTCAAAATCGCAAGTGGGGGTAACCCCTTAATTATTTCAAAAAATTATCTCGGGGAAAATCTGTGCTGAAAGCATAAAAATATTTTTTTCCCCCTATGTATATATCTCTTGTGATCTTATCTTGTATCTTTCGAGTATTTGTTACGATCGAAAACGATGATCAGGACTTACGCGTGGAATGAAATGACGTCAGAGTGTTGAGTAAGCTGTGTCGATAAGATATCAGGTCTCTATCTCTGGAGCTCTCGTGGATTGTCCGTACGATCTCCTCTCAAAACTTCCTTTGAAGTCCCGAGGTACAAAAAAAAATCAGCGGCACAAAGTGCCTTTGATGCGGAATATAAAAATGTAAAAAGCGGATTTTGAATTTCCGCGACATTGCCAAGCTACATCCGCACTGGGGTGTGCTCGAGAAATAAATGCGTTGCATTTCTCGTGCGATATGGGGTCGTTAATAATGCAGCGAATATTGCGCTGCACGGAGTCCTCTTACTCTCTCCGTCATTAAACGCCTATTCGCAGCAACCTCAACATCAAATATTCCAAACCTGTAAATATTTCTCGGTGAATTTCCCGGAGACAAGCGCATACACATAAGAGGCATTCCACGTGAAACCGATTCACTTTTTCCCTTACCCCTGCCAATTCGATTAATTTTTTTAAATCTGATTCCATTGACTCTAAAAGACAACCTGATTTTTTTTTACTTTTTTCGAAACAACCGTCAGTAAAAAAAAATTCTCCGAAAAAAACGCCGCGATTTAAAAATCTGAAAAAAATCCCAAAAATGCGTGATTATATGTAAAATTTTTCAAGCTATCACCCGCAGTGATAGTATGATTTTTGCTGTGCTTTCTGAGCGATTAACTTTAAAAAATCCGAAGAATTTAAGAACCGCTTACTTCGGGCGGACACTTCAATATTTTGATAGCCGCAATGAATTTTTTTGACCATTTTTGAATAACCAAATCACAATCATGGACCGTGAACAGTTAGCAGTCAATTTTTCGGATTTTTCTTAACGTTAATCGGTCAGAAAGCGCAGAAAAAATCATACTTCCACTGCGGGTGATAGCTTGAAAAATTTTACATATAATCACGCATTTTTTGTAATTTTTTCAGATTTTTAAGTCGGGGCGTTTTTCGGAGAATTTTTTTTTTTTGATTAAGAGTTGTTTCGAAAAATGTAAAAAATTCAGGGTGTCTTTTAGAGTCAATGGAATCAGATAAAAAAGAATAAATCGAATTGGCGGGGGTCAGGGAAAAAGTCCACCGGATTCACGTGGAATACCTCATATACATTATCCAAGACTATCGACGACAAGAAAATTCCGCCCCATGGATTGTGAATCGGGGGCGTTCGTCCCGCGCAATTTTAGTCTCACTTGGGAAATGCGACCGGAAGTGAAATTGTACTCGTGTTTCGGTGTACAATTAGCTTCGCGGTAAATTACATGGTAATTTTGAAATCGATACAAATGATCGCATTGCTGCGGACGACGCATAATAATTTTCCGTTCCCGCCTTACGCAAAATTGTCGTGTCTCGAATCTTTCGTCGTGACGTCGTCGCCTCCCGCGTTGCGCTCGGGGAAAGACGATGAAAGAGCGGCTCGACGTGTGTATGGGAGAACAACGCCTGCCGTACATAGAGCCAAATAAAAATTTGAAAATAAGCCTCAAGCTGCTCAGTTACATGGGCAATTGGCCGCCACCGCCGCGCGCCAATCTACGGAACTACTACTACGTCTACACGTTCTTGTGCTTCAGCCTCGTCATAGGGAAGAATACGGTCTTTCATTCGTTCTCATACATTCCCAATTGCAGTGCTTTTTGTTGTTGTTGTTCTTACGTTAAGGGGTTAGGCCACTCTAGAGGCCGAAAAAATAGGCTTTTTGGGGATTTTTTTTTTCAGAAAAACTACAAAATAAATCGAGATTACAAAAAAGGGCGTTTATCATACATATCAGTGACTGTATACAATAATTTTTCTGAAGCGATTAATTTCAAAATGGCGGCTGTGCAGCGTTTATCTCAAAACTGCATTTTTGAAGTTGGCCGGAAACATAACTCAGACGATTTTCAACCGATTCACTTGAAATGTTGAATATATCTTGAAAAATATATTGTCTATGGAAGTATGTAGGATGTTTTTTCTTCATATTGCATAGTTTGTTTGTTATTAACAATTATCTGACGATTTTTTAGGGAAATTTTGGGAAAGTGGAAAATTTGCCTAAGAAATCGTCAGATAATTGTTAATAACAAATGAACGAAAGGGAAATGAACGAAAAGCCTATTTTTCGGTCTCCAGAGTGGCCTAAGGCCTTAAGGCCTTAAGGCACCACACCACGGTTCGTGCGCGGTACGAGGGTGTATTTTTCGTAATTACTTTCAAGCAAACGATGAATGGAATTTTTTATATTAATACTCGTAGTCAATATATACATATAGAAGACTGTATACAAATGTTTGTACTCGAATCTAACGTACAGTTTGCGGTGTACACCGCTTCCAAGAGGACACGCCGACGAAATTGCTGCTCGGCGGTTGACAGCGATTAAGGCAGGATTCTACTTTGAAACCATGAAAAAAAACGCTATTTTCGTGAATTTTTTCTGAGAATACTATTAAAGATATCGATATGGGGTTTAAACTGTTCAATAAATACACTCTTTAAGTACATAAAAAAAAAAATTTTAATGTATTTTATTCATTTTTTGCACACGTAAAATATGTTTAAAGCCAACGCCTCGAAAAGCAGGTACCGTTGCCGTGGTCGTGAAATCTTCCCGACGGATGGTCTGAAACAAAAAAATCAAATAGTTTCATGTTCAGTATGTCTTTAGGAACCGACCTAACTAGAATATTTTATATACGTGCAAAATTAACAAAATGGCGGCTAAAATACGAAAAAAATGCGTTTTTTTGGGGTCTTTTTTTGCAATAAAAAAATAGTTCTAATCAAAATTTTAAGTTGATTGTAGTTAGGTCGGTTGGTACACACATATAGAATATGTGTTCCAAATTTCATAAGGATCGATTCAGTACTTTTTGAGTTATCACGACCACGGTACTTGAAAATGTCGTTTCGAGAAAAACGCGTTTAAAGTTTTGGTGAGTGATAAATCGTAGAAAAAATTATCTTACCCTCAATCAGCGATGCCTGGGCCATATAATATGCCTTCGACGTGTTCCAGGTGGGTGTTTTCATCCAATTTCAACGTTTCAAAGTTTCAAAGTAGAATCCTGCCTTAAGCCGTACGGTTCATCGGGAAAATAAAATAAAAATAAATTTAGAAACTGGACATATAGGTTTACAGCATCGCGTAGGGGAATTTCGATATCTAGAAAAAAAATGGCGGACCAGAGAATTTTGTTTCCGATTTTCATGGAAAATTTTCGTTGTGCATAAAAAAAATAGAAGGGGGCCCGTTATAAAAAAATTCCTACCTGGTGCAACAGAGACTGGATTGTCGAACAGTTTAAGACTTGGCGCATGCATATCGGATGAACAGTTCTTTTAATATGTTGTCAACCAGGTTGAAAAACGTAGTTTCGAGAAAAACGCGTTCAAAGTTTTGCAGAAGGATAATTCAACATACAAACTAAATTTTTTATTTGTCTATTTTTTTGTTTCTCATCGTTAGTCAGCTATTCCTGGACCATACAACAGCTCCTCAGCATTCGGAGACTCATAATTTTTTTCATGTTTTGCACGCAGACGACCCTCATGCGTGCGTTTTTCGGCTTCGCATATTGGCTTATCGTCGATGTTTGACAATGATTGGTAAGGTAAATGTCCCAATTCTTGAACAGGTCCCAATTATTGAGCACTATCGTGTATTTTTATTATTTCTCATTCACCTGCATGCATTTACTTATTTATAAAAATTTCATTACATATATGGAACTTTTAGCTATCGAAATGTTACCTTACTTGTGTAAAAAAGACTTTAATTAATAGAGAAAAAAATTATTTAATCAGCAACGATGATCCGATTTGACGTCTCGTGGTAACTGTAAGTTCCTGAATAAACTTACCTTTAGTCTTTTAATAATAACTCTAAGATCGTGAAATATGTTTTTTATTTGTATTTTCGTGCAATAAACATAAAAAGAAAAGTAAAAAGAGAATATAACCTAAATGTAACCTAAAAATACGAATGTAATAATATTTTTTGTTCTCCGATATTTCAGGAAGCCAAGCTGCGACAAAATAAAACAAAAACAGAACATAAAAACGAGGAAGCTGAAAATAAAAATAAAATAAAGTTCGAGTTGAAAAGCAAAAATAAACCAAATGCGAATGAACCAAAAACCTGTCAAAAGAGACTAAATATATATTTTTGTATTTTTACATGATTAATAAAAGATTATTTAAGTGTTTGATTTTGCTTTTATTTCTTAATATTTTACCCAAAGTAATATTTTCAGAACGGAAAAAGAATTCTCGAGAGTGTTCAGTAACTGGTTCATGCCTGTTCAATATTAGGAACATAGGCACTTCCAGTGTTCAATAATTGGGACATTTGCATGCTTCACATTGTTATTCTTCTTTTTCATTTGAAATCATTTAAAAATAATTTAAAGGGTGATTTTTCGAAAGTAAAAATATCAAAGTATCAATTGAACATGAAAGCGATGGTGTTTTTTTCTTGATTTTATATTTTTTTCTCACCGAATTCAATCCCCCAGATCCTTAGCTGTTCAATAATTGGGACATTTACCTTGGACTGTTTCACCAATTTTTATGTTTAATATCTCCAATACATTTATGAGGCCAATATGACCATTGTTAAAAAGTATCGAAGCAATATTAGCGGCAATTTCAACTGTGGGTCTGCCGCTCCACAATGGGTTTGGCGCAAAATTACATATAACAGAGTTCAAACACTCGTTGTTATTCTGGTGAAAAGCGCCTAAACATCGTTGAAAAAGCTCATCTTTACTAAGGTCCACGTATATCGGTTTTATTGCCTCAATGACATTTGCAGGCAATGCAGGTTTATGTGTGTATTCGTTCGAAGTTCCTTTGGCATTTGCCTGCTGCCACGAACACCACGAGTGTTCTCTTTCCGGGCGATACTGATGTTGGGGACTTGCGTCTGTGGAACATTTGTGATAGAATGTAGCTCAGACAGCTTTTGTTACATATCTTCCAACGAATTCCAAGACCGTAGAATGCGGTTAATTCTTCAATGAGCTTTCCAGTCAGCTTTCCCCTTCCACCGAGTCCCTTATTCCCTTTTTTACAATTTCGCAATCTTGTTCCCATCCGTTTTTGAACATGGTTGACACATTCTTTTTTCTTCACATCATACGGACCCCAACAAAGGGTCACCAGGTAGCAGACCCGTTCGACAGCCGCACATCTGCCGCTCGGCGCGGTCGTGCGCTTCGAACGGTTTCACATAAAATGCTGTATCTCCGCCAATTTTACAAATTTCTTGAAAAAATTTGGTGAGAGCATTCTTAACAAATGTATCTTTAAGAAAATGGGAAAAAATGACATTTTTGTACCGTGGTGAGGGGCCTTAATTCACATTTCTTTCTTCGTCGCTGTGACAGACTCGGGCAGTATTACGATATGCGGGGCCCCTATTTTTGGCCATGTAACTTTATTATTTGGTCCAGAGAGGGGTCGAGGGCACGAGAGGCAGAGCCGTGGTCCACACACGCACACACACAATGGAATGCATCTTGACTCTACCTCTACGTGGTGCATTCAGGATAACGCTAAAGAGTCATATATTGCGGCACAAAATTCAACTGTGACCGGTGACTGGATTTTAAATAAATAAATAAACATTTTTTTTCATTAAAAAACCTCGTTTCAGTACATGGTCTATCATGTTCCATTGACACACACACCCACTCCCTGGACCCCTCTCTGGGCCCGTCCACCGTCTTCGGTCCGCTATTCTCTACCGCATTTTTGCAAACTTCAATACACCATAACTTTTTACCTGAATCGAATATCGATTTTTACCACTCTTGAAAAAAGTCTTATTTTGGTCCAAATATTGGGTTGGTAAGAAAGTCTTGCGACACACAACATGAGTAAAATATAAAAACATTTTATTTTAACAGTAAACAATTATTCAGTAATGTATGCTCTCTCTGTATCTACAACTCGTGCCCAACGCTCTGGTAGACTTTGCACGCCTGCACTCCAGAATTCTTTGGGTCGTGAATTGAAAAAGTCGACCAGTGTATTTTTGAGATCCGCGACATCATCAAATTGTTTATCCTGTAAATCATTTTTTAAAGCTCGAAACAGATGGTAGTCGGTAGGTGCTAGGTCTGCTGAATACGGTGGATGCGGTAGAACTTCCCATCCCAGCTGCGAAATAGATTGTTGTGTCATCTTAGCTACGTGAGGTCGAGCATTGTCGTGGAGAAGCCGAACTTGGAGACGTTTACGCCTTTTTTGTTTGATAATTTCAGCCAGCTTTTGCAGTTGTGCAGAGTAAGTATTTGCATTTATCGTGGTGTTGGATGGGAGCAGTTCGTAATATAGCATGCCCTCAGAATCCCACCAACAGCAGAGTAAAACTCTCTTCACTTTACGGGGCAGCTTAGGGGTCGGATCTGGTTTTTCTCCTTTCGGTAGCCATTGTCGCTTACGTGTGTAGTTAACATAAAGCACCCAGCTTTCATCTCCAGTGACTATTTCTTGAAGAAAATCCTTTCTGTGCGGACGTTGCAGGAGTGAAAGAGAGATGGACATGCGTGTCGCTTTGTTTGATTCGCTGAGATCGTGTGGTATCCAAGAAGAAACAACTTTTCTGTATCCGAGATTTTGTAAATGTTGGAGAATCGTGGGATGGCTACAGCCGAGTTTGGAAGCTAATTCCCGTGACGACGTATTAGGGTTTACCTTTGTAAGTGCTCGTAGTTCTTCATCGTCAACAGTTGATTTCCTGCCGGACCTAGGTTTGTCTTCAAAAGATCTATCGCCAGAACGGAAACGCTGGTACCAACGGGATATCGTTGAATGATGAACTACGTTGGCCTTGAACACACTACACATATTAGCGGCTGCGGTTCTTGCAGAACGCCCTTGTAAAAATTCGTAATATGCAATCGATCGAAGTGCACTATGATCCATCTTCGCTCGTACTGTCTGCGCGGAACAACTGACTCGCTTATATACCCTACGGCATGGAAGGTTCTAGACTAGTCTTGAATATACTACTCTCGAATGTTGTAGAACTTCGTTAGAAGAAAGCATATTTTAATCGAAAGGAAAGTGTCGCAACACTTTCTACCAACCCAATAATAAAGTTACACTGTCAAAGATAGGGGCCCCGGATATCGCAATATCCCCCAGGCTCGTTTTTTCTAATCTCATTTCTTTCGATTATTCAATCGCAATAACAAAAAACGACCAAAAAAATGCTATACCTCCTCTTTCGTATTACTCCCTATAGCGGTATACCTGTTCGTTCAAGTCGCCTACATGATATCCGTATGGGGCGACGTTGAGCGCATGATAGCAGGCTCATTTTTACTAATGACCAATAGCGGAAACGCCTACAAGATGATGGTCGTTCTCATTCGTCAAGATCGCATAAGATCCCTCGTCGATTTAGTAAACAGTGAGATATTCTCTCGTTACAATGTATCGCACGAGAGAATAATGTCGAGTTACACGTGGCGCGGTATACTTCATCACGCGACCTATCAGAGTCTCGGTGGTGTCTCGATATGTTGTTGGGCGCTCGCCTCGGTGATCGACATCGCGAGACACGGGGAGAGGCGGCTTCCGGTCGAAAGTTGGTATCCTTACGACGTCGCCAAGAGTCCTAATTTCGAGGTCACCTGTGTACAACAGATACTCGGCGAAATGATACTGTGTTGTCACAACGTGGCGCTTGATACTCTCGTGACGAATTTCATAAACGTAACTTGCTGCCAACTCGAGATACTCAAGAGAAACGTACGGACGATCGGTGATGACGAGGACGAAGATGGTAGCAGGCCGCAGATCCCAAAGGCCACGTGGAACGAGCAGGCTTGCGAACAACTGAAATCCTGCATACAACACAACAAAGCCATTATACAGTAAGTCCTAACTGGATATAGAGAACGAAAAATTAACAGGTTACACCTAGCTGGTTGTGGCCTGAAAAAAAGAGGAATTTTCGTGACATTTTTCTGGGAACATGTGTGCAAGTTTATACACTTTTTCTTTTACATTGAAGAATATGGTTTCTAGTAGCGTTTACAATTTTTGTAGTGAGTATTGTTGAATATGGTAGATCGAATGGTTTGTGCCGACCGCTTTTAGAAAAAGACATCCTTTGTGATGACCACTGCTGCTCGGAAAAATATTGATATTTGAAAAATGGCCGCGTTGCTTTTTGATACAGAAAAGGAGCTTGTAAAATTCTAAGTAGATCGGTGGAGTGATTTTTGAGAGTTTGCGGTCACCGATTTTGCAAAAGTCATTGTGGGAAAAACGGGTTTCAAATTTCAGGTCGAGTTTATACGTGGATAAAATGTAATTTAAAAAACTTGCATAGAATAAGTACCTCAATTTTCAACGGATGGGCTTGAAATTTTCACATACTGTTTTTTTATAGGAGTACAACTTTGCAGTGACCGTTTTTTTCAAAAGTTTAAGGCTTTATTATAAAAAAGTGGCTACATATTTTTTAATCAAAGTACTGCCCGTCGCTAGCTACGACTTCGGCCCATCTTTCAGGTAGCATTCGAATCCCGCGTCGATAAAAGTCTTGGTCCTTGGAGGCAATCCAGGAATCGACCCAATTTTTGACTTCTTCGTAAGTACGGAAGTGCTGGTCAGCCAAATCGTGTGTCATTGACCGGAACAAGTGATAGTCGGAAGGGGCAATGTCTGGAGAGTACGGCGGGTGGGATAAAACCTCCCATTTCAGCGTTTCCAAGTACTTTTTCACGACATTTACAACATGGGGTCGGGCATTGTCATGCTGCAGTATCACCTTGTCATGTCTTTCGTTGAATTGTGGCCGTTTCTCTTTGAGTGCCTTACTCAAGCGCATCAACTGACGTCGGTAGAGTTCCTCTGTGATGGTTTCGGATGGTTTGAGCAGCTCATAGTTCACAACGCCCAGCTGGTCCCACCAGATACACAACATCACTTTGGATCCGTGAATATTCGGTTTGAGCGTCGAACCACCGCCGACACGTTTTCTCACTAATAGAATCCTCCCCGTAAGCATCTACAAGCAAACGGTGGGCCTCAGCCGCAGATTTCTTGATGTTGAAGAAGTAAATCATAACCTCCCGCAAATGCTGAGAACTCGGCTCGTAGGTTGCCATGCTTGTGTGCCAATAACTTTATAATGCATACACGTATCCGTTAGCTTTTTAAAATTGTTTACATTGGCGGAGCCTCTAGTTTAAAATGCCACTTTTTTTTATTGAGCTAGGGCCACTACTTCGGCCGCAGTGGCTCTCTAAGAAAAACGGTCACTGCAAAGTTGTACTCCTATAATGCTATACACTACTCCGAAAATTAAAGGTACAGAAAATGTCTTAAATCGTTCAAGTGTTTTTTGAAGCGTTGTATCTGTGTGAAAAATGGTCGTATTAAGATGAACAAAAAACGCATTTTTGAAGCTTCATGTTTCGAGAACTTTCGGCAAATATTTTTGTGAGCTATGGTTATCGCGCAATCATAAGAAATAGCGGGAGACAAACATGAACCAAATTTTTTTTCTTTTTTTTTCAAGGGTCTACGGGCTCGGGAAATTTCTTTTCAGTTAAATCAATGCATAGGTCAGTTAGCTTGTGTATTCAGCTTCAATTTGGTTTTTCTTTTGATCTCTCTACGTCAATTTTTTGCTAAGATACCCGACTTTGAATGAAAGAGGATCCTTTTGTCTTTGATCATCGATAGCTCCGCACCCAACGAACGCACAGGGAATTAAAGAGCAGCTTTGGAAACTTGAATAAATTTCTTACAAGACCCTTTCATTGATTTTCGAGGATTTTTTTTCACCCTTAACATGAATTTGGAAAAAATGGAGAAAAATGAGTTTTCAGGTTTTTCAGTAAATCTACCACTACTTTACAAATATTGATGGGAAGACTAATGTTGCCAGGTCTTTTTCCAGCAGAATGTACCCCCAACAGCCCTGTAAATTTTCAAATCGATCCATCGAACCGTTTATCCGGAACGATTGATCATAGTTGTACAAAACAATCAAAGGAACAAGTGTGTTGTTCCTAAGCATCGTGTAATCATCATCAAAATGAAAGGACTTATTTTTTTTGTCCTTTTTTCACAACTTTGCACTAGTTGCTTGTTAAATTTAAGAAAAATACATTCAATTTTTTTTTTCTTTGGAAATTTGTAAAACATTTCAGGGAAAAATACTCATGCATTTTTTACTCAATTCGGCCTTTGTGCACCATAATTTCAGTCATCTTTGATCCCATTAATTAAAAGTCGATACACTCAAGCTGGTCGATCTGAGAACACTGGTCGATCTGAGAACATTTATGCGATTAATTCTCGATTTTTCCTGCGAAGGTTATTAGGGTTACAAAACACTGTTTTTTTTTCTCGGCAAAACTTATCTTTTTTCGAAAGAAAAAACCAATTAACAGTTTTTTTTCAAAACGATTCTTTTTTGCTAAATTTTTTTCTAATTTTTGGTTAAAAAAATTCATCAAAAGTTTGTGTAAATTTCAACTCTTTTTTTTTCTTTTTTTTTGCATGTCTGGTTTTGAACATTGAAGCTGAATAAACGAGCTAACTGACCTATACATTGATTGAACCCAAAAAAAGTTTTCCGAGCCCGCGGACTTTTGAAAAAAAAAAAAAAATGTGAAAAAACATTTTCTCCCGCTATTTCTTAGAATTGCGTGATAACCGTAGCTCAGAAAATAAAGCTCGCCAAAAGATCTCGAAACTAGGAACTTGAGGCTTCAAAATGCTTCTTTTTGTCGTCTCCATCGACCATTTTCAGACACTTCAAAAAACACTTAAAAAGTTTAAGAAATTTTCTGTTCCTTAATTTTTTTGTATTGTATTTTGAAAATCCGTTGAAAACCAAAAAAATATATTTTTAAAATTTCGTCTAAGTCTAAGCTCTTAAATAAACCATCATCGCATGCACCAATGGATCGCCCATTCGTTTTTTTTAACGTTCTTCCCGCTTCGCTTTCAGCTTTAAGAAGGAAATACAGGAGATATTCGGCACGTCGATTTTGTTCCAGTGTTTCGTCAATTGCGCGATAATATGCCTAACCGCTTTTCACCTGTCGCGCATGAGCGAATTCGTACCGGCCGAGATTCTCGGCACGGGGCTCTACTTGTGCGGCATGGTGTATCAGATATTCATTTATTGCTGGCACGGCAACGAATTGACACTGCACGTGAGTATCGTCTGAACAAAATAAAAATAAAAAAAAACATCTGCACCGTATATCGATACACAGTATGGATTATCGTCTTTGGAAGGAAAGAAAATACAGGAGAATAAAATGTGACGTAGAGTGAGAGTGTCTGCCTGGCGGCTTATTCCGGCCAATGGTGGAAATTTGACAAGAGTTACCGAAGCACACTAAGAATCCTCATGATACGTTCTCGAAGACCGCTCGTTATTACCGCTGGCAAGATTATGATTCTTTCACTCGAAACGTTCACGTCGGTGAGTTTTTTTCAATCCACACTCAATGAGGATCGACACTCAATCATTTAAGGGAGACTTTGTCCTTGGAGTGCCATATTTCAGGTGTTTACATGTTATTTTTTTTAAAGGAAACGAGTAAAGCTTTTTGAGTGCGGTTTTTATTCTTGCTTTTATTCATGATATACAGAACGTTAAAAAAATTTATTCTTTTCTAGGGTTAATCAGGGGAAAATAATTATAAACACACTCAGGATGTCGAATTTTATTTGTGTTATTATTAAGTTAATAGGAAAAGACGTGAAATCTAAAACGTTGAGCGCTCAGAGGCGTGCTCGCGCTCCAGCGTCTCTTCGCCGAGTCCTCGCGCACCGCCTCCTCCCTTTGCTCTCGCCACGACCGTTACGCCGATTTTCAGAACTAACGACGTTTCGCTTCTTCATGGAAACCTAACCGTCGTACACTTCATGGAATTTCTCGGCTTATTGTGTCGGGCGATATGACAACTTATATAAAAATAAAAATGCCTACACTTAAAAAAAAATCAAAATGGCGGCCGTTGCAGCTCCGCGAAAACAGGTCCTCAAATCGCGGGAGGTAAACGACTGACATCACTGCCCCCTCTTTGTCGATCTGAAACACAAATTCAAAGCATATTATCAATCTGTGACCCCTTGGTCATGGAATGACGGATGGGTTTTTCGTTTAGTACAATTTTCGGAAAATGGCGGCAATTGAAAAAAAAATCGAATTTTCGCTTTTTTTTCGCATAAAAAGATAAATAATAAATGCAAAAATGTATCTATCGAAAAAACGATCCGTCATTCCGTGAAGACATATTTTCTGAGTATGCTCTCCAAATTTCAGGTCGATATGTTAATTACAGCGGTCCGGAGAATGTCAGCCATTTTTAAAAACGTGTTTTCGAGAAAAACGCGTTTAAAGTTTTGTAATGTGTTTACACAAATGTGTTTATAATTACCGCTAATCGGCAATGCCTGGTCCATAGAGGCATCCCTCCTCTTCTTCTAGCTACTCATGTTGAGCCGCTAACATCTCCCGCTGCAATTTCAAGGAGAAAGTCTCCGTTAAGGCGGGATATACATTTAGACAGGAAAAATATAAGCAATATTGAGGGATTTTTTAAACTAAGAAATAATTATTCTACAAAAATCAAACGTTAGGTACACTTCAATCGTATATTTAAGTATACAAAACAATTTTTTTAAATTAATTCATCATCAAAATGACGGAGCTGTGGCAGAGTGTTACGGCAAGGTCGCCGCGGGACTTGGGAATCGGCGTGCAGTAAACTTCCCGTAGACTTTGATTTGCAAAAAAGTTCAAACATTTTTTCAGTTAGAACATGTATAGTTTCTACGTGACGATAATTATTGGGTTGGTAAGAAAGTCTTGCGACACACAACATGAGTAAAATATAAAAACATTTTATTTTAACAGTAAACAATTATTCAGTAATGTATGCTCCCTCTGTATCTACAACTCGTGCCCAACGCTCTGGTAGACTTTGCACGCCTGCACTCCAGAATTCTATGGGTCGTGAATTGAAAAAGTCGACCAGTGTATTTTTGAGATCCGCGACATCATCAAATTTTGTATCCTGTAAATAATTTTTTAAAGCTCGAAACAGATGGTAGTCGGTAGGTGCTAGGTCTGGTGAATACGGTGGATGCGGTAGAACTTCCCATCCCAGCTGCGAAATAGATTGTTGTGTCATCTTAGCTACGTGGGGTCGAGCATTGTCGTGGAGAAGCCGAACTTGGAGACGTTTACGCCTTTTTTGTTTGATAATTTCAGCCAGCTTTTGCAGTTGTGCAGAGTAAGTATTTGCATTTATCGTGGTGTTGGATGGGAGCAGTTCGTAATATAGCATGCCCTCAGAATCCCACCAACAACAGAGTAAAACTCTCTTCACTTCACGGGGCAGCTTAGGGGTCGGATCTGGTTTTTCTCCTTTCGGTAGCCATTGTCGCTTACGTGTGTAGTTAACATAAAGCACCCAGCTTTCATCTCCAGTGACTATTTCTTGAAGAAAATCCTTTCTGTGTGGACGCTGCAGGAGTGAAAGACAGATGTGGACATGCGTGTCGCTTTGTTTGACTCGCTGAGATCGTGTGGTATCCAAGAAGAAACAACTTTTCTGTATCCGAGATTTTGTAAATGTTGGAGAATCGTGGGATGGCTACAGCCGAGTTTGTAAGCTAATTCCCGTGACGACCTATTAGGCTTTGCCTTTGTAAGTGCTCGTAGTTCTTCATCGTCAACAGTTGATTTCCTGCCGGACCTAGGTTTGTCTTCAAAAGATGTATCGCCAGAACGGAAACGCTGGTACCAACGGGATATCGTTGAATGATGAACTACGTTGGCCTTGAACACACTACACATATTAGCGGCTGCGGTTCTTGCAGAACGCCCTTGTAAAAATTCGTAATATGCAATCGATCGAAGTGCACTATGATCCAACTTCGCTCGTACTGTCTGCACGGAACAACTGACTCGCTTATATACCCTACGGCATGGAAGATTCTAGACTAGTCTTGAAAATACTACGCTCGAATGTTGTAGAACTTGGTTAGAAGAAAACATATTTTAATCGAAAGGAAAGTGTCGCAAGACTTTCTTACCAACCCAATAAAATGAAGAAAATGCAAATTTAAGAAAATGGCACGCATTTACAAAAGGAAATTCACCATTTCACGCAAAATTTCTGTAAAATGTGGATTAAAAAAAGTAGTTTTTTTCTAATTTTTCAAAAACGATTCTCGTCAAGCGGAAGGTACCGATATTATCAATATTTCTACCAAGTTTCAACTCACTCGGCTTCAACTCAAAATGGCAGGAAATGTTTTTTTATCCTGAAAACTAGTACTTTCGGGTTCTTGAGGGTGCCGATTACGAATCTGAACTCAAAATTCAGAAATTCCCAATGACGAACATGTATGGCGAATGAAAATACAAATAATACAGATTGATTTAAATGAAACTCGGTACTCATCGGTTGTGTAGGTCACTGATTATGAGCTGTTTCTTGCACTTTTGTCCGCCATTACAATTTTTTGAATTTTGTGTTCAGATTCGTAATAAGCGACCTCGAAAATCCCAGAGTACCAATTTTTCTCTAAATCGAGTAAAATTTTCAATTTCGGTCCGCAATTCGAGCGCCGCCATTTTGAATTTTTAAATTCAAAGTTCAGATTCGTAATAAGCGACCTCAAAAATCCCGGAGTTCTAACTTTCATCTAAAGCGAGTCAAGTTTTTGATTTTTGCCCGCCATATTGGCTTCGCCATTTTGAATTTCCAAATTTTGACTTCAAATTCGGATTCAACGAGCCCAAAAACCCCTGAATGAGGGTTAAAGAAAGAAAAAAAAAAGAAATCGATTTTTTGTATCGTTGTAAATGTATATCCCGCCTTAACACAAGCAAGTGTTAAAAAGCTCATTAACAAAAATCATCTTCCTGCCTCTCAAAACAATATCAGGAATAAAAAATGTAGATAGAATATGAGCTTTCTCATTTCACAAAAGTATATTTTTACCCGCAAATTGCAACTATTTGAACGCAGTCTTTTTTTTTTAAATTTTCGACAGGAATATATGCATTTTCAAAATAGCTATAATTTGTGTAAAAATAATATCGAGGTTTGAAAAAAGCACGTTTTGCGGATCCCGCACTATTGCTTGGACTTGCGCTAGAGAGCTCAGATTTGATACGATTTGAAGGCCTTAGGCCACAGTAACGGGTATAAAATCATGTGGGAATTAAAAAAAAAATTCGTATCAAAAAGTGATTCGCTCATAATAGTATACTACGATACGTGTGAATTAAGCAGTCTATTATTGCACGACGTGAAGTTAGCTAAACGCCGTGCATTGATAAATAACTTCAGTCACGAGTATCGTATACCATTTTATAGCACAGTGTGACCTAAACCCGCACTTTACGCACCCTTTTCCGTGACCCAAGTAGCCCTTTTTTACACCGTACGAAAATCGATCGCCCAACTTCACCGATGCATAAAAAACAAAAGAAAATACTTTTAAATGTCATTTGAAGCTTGAAAATTCATCACGAACAAATGACGAGACAGGGATAGATTAGCGATTCTCCTGAAAACACTTTCATGTTGTAGAAAAAATTACAGCGTAATCAAGACGAAACGCCGAGCCATAGTTCGTCGTACGGAAATTACGGCCCTAGCGGCAATCTAACAGTCAATAATTGCAATGTCACAAGAACATGCACGACTGAAAGTAAGACGGTGCAAACCAACAAAAGCGGTTTTAAAAAATCGTTACAGTTTGTTAAATTGGTGTTTTAATTACATAAGTTGGAAAAATTTTACTTATTCCCCTTTTTTTCACCTACTTTTGTATACATTATTCAATAAACGTGCATGGATTATCGAAATTATTATTCTGGTGTGACAGTTTTTCCATTTTTTTTCTTCCGTGCTTGACTTGCGGTTAACGTTGAGATTATATGATATTTTAACGCAACTTAAAAAATAATATTTTCATCCCTAGTCGGCTCCGCGTCCGGGCCGACTACTCGGAACTTCTCGAAACAACTTTTTTCCAATTGGCGTGACGAAAAACTTCAATAATTTTCACTAGACTTACATCAAATTGAAAAGTTACGTTCCTAATTGCATTTCGCGGAGAAGTACGTACGGAATTTCTGATTAATCGAAAACTTTTTGTTTTATGAGCAGTTATAACGAAATTGTTTCACTGAAAATTCATTTCTTAAGGCAGAACATTACTGTGACCCCCTGTTTTTTTGCTATTTTTCAAGAATTTTTTTTTGTGGAAAAAAAAAGAGATATTCGAAACATTTCGACAGCTGAGTCGACTTCCATTTTTCCGGAGGAGCCGCTATGGTTCGCCTGGCACTCATATCGTCGTGGGTACTTTTCCATTCCCAGTACTCCGCGGTGCTGTCTTTTTTTTCCCAATGCTCGCAAGCTTTGCAATATTTCGATTTCACCATAACGTCGATCACTTTTTTTAGTGTACCAGCCGATTAGCGATGTTATGCCGAAAAACGAGCTGAAACCGCGCTTACGCCAAGATCCGTCGCCTGAAACGATAATTCCGTTTTCCACCCCATTATCCAACGAAATTGTCTCCTCCTCAAGTGCAGCCTTTTGTTTGCTCACTGTGCTCACAGCTTTAGTGGCAATCGAAATCGAATTTAAGATTCGATCGTAGAAAGACTGAAATATGGGGCGCGGTAGGTCCATAAATGCACAAAACTTCATCAGGCCATTCAAACCGACGCCAAGAAGACGCATACTGAATACTATCCGACGATTCATTTCGTATGCACTGTCAATCATAGGACACGAATTGATTTGCACTTTTTCACAATGGCCACAATCGACCTCGATTTTGAATCCGAGTCCGCGCAAACTTTTTTCAGTAAACTTTATATCGCGTTCACACACTTTGCACTTCTCCAACGTCGATACAATGTTCAATGCATTGACGAGGTGTACTATACGATAACCGAAATCGTTAGTAACACCGACCTCTAAATCGTCCGACGATTTTAACTTTTTCGCCGACGTGCTCACATACTCTGCAGAACTATTTTCGGAGCTATAACGGTTCGGAGGTTTTCGATTCGAAATTTTCGTTCGACTCCTCGTCACATAGCTCCGTTTTGTTACCTTTTTCCCCGCGTACACTTTCGGATTATCCATTTCGACGTGCAAATAATAATTCTGAGCGTTCGATATTTATAAACGAAACGATTCGGAGCGTTTAGACACGAGTAGCGTCGCTTCTATTCGCAAACTGACGCTATGACGCTGTCCCTATACCTGCCTTGAAAATTTTTCAATTATCGCCACCTATGGCTTTTTGTTCGAAACTATATTTTTTTTTTTTTTTTATTGGTTTTTTCCTTAGGTACACGCTTTTCGCGTTTGTTACCTATTCTTCCCCACATTATGACCGTTCTTTACTGTTTTACTCCTTTTTTCTCCATCTTTCTCTCTGTTCCCCCCTCTTGCGGCCGCAGCCGACTTCCCCCACCGTATTATATTCATCATGACATTTTCTGTCATGGGTATAGGGAAACTGCGGAAAACCTATACCAATACAGCCGGTCATCGAATTCGCCCCCCGGTCGTGGAACTAGTCTTATTTCGCCGCGAAATGCCGAAGAAAAACATTTCACGACGAAATGTACGCGACCGGGATTCGAACCCGGGACCTCCCGGTCCGCTGGTTTAGTGGCGAGCACGCTAACCACTAGACCATCGCACCGGTTCGAAACTATATTTATAACAATAGCCGGTTTTTGTGAAGGGAGACAAAAGAATACCTGGGAAAGACCCGCAGGACCTGGGAAAGGCCCGGTATACCTGCCGACCCTGAGGCGCGCAGCTGCGCGGGACCCCAAGCGTCACGGAGCGCTCCACCGCTCCACAAAATATTCAATATCTCCGAAAATAATTATTTTTTCGACCTGGGTCCTACGGCATCTTAATCTTAAATGTATTTTAGATTTTTCTAGATGGTTTTCAAAAAATCTATTTTTTGAAGCCGTCACAGTGGTGTTGTCCCTTAAGTTCAAATACCTACAACTTTTGAATAAAACAATATTTTTGAAATGCCGTACGTACTTCTCTAGGTATTCTAATGTAAATTAACGGAAATTCTTGTTTTTTGCTCTACGTAAGAAATTGTGGATGCCAAATGTCAAGCCGCAGAGCACCTAAACAAAAAATCGGTTGTCTGTAAAGTCGGTTTACTGACGATAGTTGAACGTGACAACGTCATAAGAAAATACTGATGGAATGGTTTCATTTTTCAAAAGAAAATTTTAATTTTATTTGTTTGATAGATATTTTGTATGGATATAGAGAAGGAGGTAAATGGAAATCACAATTGAATTGATCAAGTTACATTTATTTGTACGCATAAATACAATTATGTCAATTTTTTTTTATTTTTTTTTACAATGTACATAGTTTTTACAAGTATGAATGTGCTTTGAGCAATTGTTTTACAACTTTTATTTTTTCATAAAATTCTTCGTTCAGAAAATCATTTTAAATTTACAAAATACTTGAATAAAATTTATTGTTTAAATTTCTACTCGACTGTTAAAATTTAATTTTTGATTTTATTATTTTATAATAATAAATTTTGTATTGACATTATTTCTTTCAGCAAGTAAACTGAATAAAAGTTGTTGTTCAATTAGTTACTCAATTATTTTTGCAAATTTAATTGTAATTTGTTGTAAAAAAGTAATAATTTTGAATAATTTATTATAAGAATAAACTGTGATTAAATTATTGTTCATAAATCTTAAATTTAAAATTAAAAATTTGGAAACATCATTAAAATTTTTGTAACTCTAGCTTTTAAAAAGCCCGCCTCAATGTGTTTGATATAGGAGAAAATTGTTCCCTTTGACGGCTGGCTGGTCCAACCTGCCATTTCAGACACGTTGTTATGATATGTGGAAGATTTAACATTTATGTTTTAATTTTTTGAAATCATAGCTACGCTCGATAATTATTTCGATCGAATAGTAAAGCAATTGATTTTTACTCATCGTGAAATAGTTCTGTTAACTTATTGTTATAGTTTTGTCAATTATAGCATAACCTACAATCGGTGCACTAGCGGACCGATGCTATTTATTTTAATGATGAAAGAACGAATATTCGACAATATATCACTGAACATATATTTAATATCGAATCATTACCTTTATCGCCGCAATTATCGTTGCTATAAACAATTGACACCACATTCACTTTTCACTGCACTTCATACTTGACGAAAACATGTACATGTATTATTGTATAGCAGCTGTCACGCGGACGCATCGCTCATGGCCTCTGCACACTGCGCGCGATGGGCGACAAGCGATGAGCGATATCCAATGAGAGCTCGAGTATGACGGAAATGCTCTATGAGAGTGACGTTGCCATTGGATATCGCTGATCGCTCGTCGCTCGCAGTGTGCAGAGGCCATCACTCAAGTAGGAGAGGGACAGATGTCGAACGCTGCCGAACGCTGCCGAACGCGGAGGCCGATTGTGCCTCTTTGTCGCTCGTTCCGCGCTCTCGCTTGCACTTCAAGCCTTAAATGGAACGCCTCAGAGCGAGGTAACGCCGCATGAGTCATGTTTTTTCGTGCGTGCAGCCGGCTCCATCGAATTATAAGACGTTGTCACGTCAAAAGATAACAAAAGAAAATATTAGTAGTCGGCCATTTTGTACATCAAAAAAAAATATATATATTTTCTAACAGCTTGATATTCATACTAAATAGACGTTTAATTAGTTTTATGAGTGAATCACTTTTTCATACGGAAAAAATGGTTAAATTCGCACATGATTTTATACCCGTTACTGTGGCCCAAGACCTTGATTCCTCGTGCTTTCTAGTATAAGTATAGCGTGTACAATATGTAAACTTTAATTTTTCCAGATTCTCCGAATGTCCTACTCGTTGTTCACCGTTCTTCAGAGTTCAACGACGAACGAGGTCTGACACGTGTTAGCGCTTAGCTCGCCGATAGCTTTCTACACACGTGCGTACATACAAATGACGCGCAAAGGCGTAAAATCGTCCGAATATTCGTAGCAAAATCTGAAACTACTTTGAAAAGCGCGAATAAATCGCTTTATTTACATCATTGCCTCCTCATCACAGAGAGTTCATAAAATGTACGTTGTAAAAATAGCTATAATCTCCATAACCATAAAGGCAATGGCAATGGCAATAGAAACAAGGAGGCAATAGAAATAAGAAATAAGGATGATAAAGAGATACGGGCGTGTGGTGTGTTTCGAGCAAACTCGGGACGGTGTTCGCACTTATGCCTCGCCAGCAGCCCCGCTTCAAACTGCTTCGAGCATCAGAGCTATACCCTGACCACCGCCGATGCAAGCCGAGCCGATTGCCAATTTTCCGGCGTTTCTGCGCCTACGAACGAACGAGAAAAAAATTCATCACCAATGAAAGCAAAAGAAAAACAAACAAAAAATCGTATAGTTTAGAATGTTTTTTTAATATTCTCGTAGTCGTGCGGCAATTGGACTCACTTGAGCTCGTGAACGATGTGAGCGGTGATTCTCGAGCCGGAAGCACCGAGGGGATGTCCGAGAGCAACGGCGCCACCGTTTACGTTTAGCCTCGACACGTCGAGACCGAGATCTTTGGCGCAAGCGAGCGTCTGTGCAGCGAAGGCTTCGTTTATCTGACAAATAAATCACGATATTGAATCACCAATAAGCACAAGATATCGCGCGATTAAGGGGCTAGGCCACTCTAGAGGCCGAAAAAATAGGCTTTTTGGGGATTTTTTTTTTCAGAAAAACTACAAAATAAATCGAGATTACAAAAAAAGGCGTTTATCATACATATCAGTGACTGTGTACAATAATTTTTTCAAAGCCATTAATTTCAAAATGGCGGCCGTGCAGAATTTATCTCAAAACTGAATCTTTCAAGTTGGCCGGAAACACAACTCAGACAATTTTCAACCGATTCACTTGAAATATTGAATATATGTTGAAAAATACACTGTCTATGGAAGTACGTAAGAATTTTTATTTTATGTTGCATAGTTCATTTGTTATTAAAAATTATCTGCCGATTTTTTAGGCACATTTTTGGAAAGTGAAAAATTTGCCTGAAAAATCGTCAGATGATTGTCAATAACAAGAGAAATATCCAATGTGAAAAAACTCCTACGTACTTCCATAGACAATGTGTTTTTCAAGATATATTCAACATTTCAAGTGAATCGGTTGAAAATTGACTGAGTTATGTTTCCGGCCAACTTAAAAATTGCAGTTTTGAGATAAACGCTGCACAGCCGCCATTTTGAAATTAATCGCTTCAAAAAAATTATTGCATACAGTTACTGATAAACATCCTTTATTGTAATCCTGTATGATAAACATCCTTTTTTGTAATCTCGATTTATTTTGTAGTTTTTTTTTAACGGAGACTTTTTCCTTGAAATTTTCAAAAAGATGTTAGCGGCTCAACACGAGCAGCTAGAAGAGGAGGGATGCCTCTATGGACCAGGCATTGCCGATTAGCGGTAATTATAAACACATTTGTGTAAACACATTACAAAACTTTAAACGGGTTTTTCTCGAAAACACGTTTTTAAAAAATGGCTGACATTCTCCGGACCGCTGTAATTAACATATCGACCTGAAATTTGGAGAGCATACTCAGAAAATATGTCTTCACGGAATGACGGATCGTTTTTTCGATAGATACATTCTTGCATTTATTATTTATCTTTTTATGCGAAAAAAAAACGCGAAAATTCGATTTTTTTTTTAATTGCCGCCATTTTCCGAAATTTGTACTAAACGAAAAACCCATCCGTCATTCCATAACCAAAGGGTCACAGATTGATAATATGCTTTGAATTTGTGTTTCAGATCAACAAAGAGGGGGCAGTGATGTCAGCCGTTTACCTCCCGCGATTTGAGGACCTGTTTTCGCGGAGCTGCAACGGCCGCCATTTTGGTTTTTTTTTTCAAAAAAAAATGTTGTTAACGTTCTGTATATCATGAATAAAAGCAAGAAAAAACCGCACTCAAAAAGCTTTACTCGTTTCCTTTAAAAAAAAAAAAAATGTAAACACCTGAAATATGGCACTCCAAGGCCAAAGTCTCCGTTAATCCCCAAAAGGCCTATTTTTTCGCCCTTTAGAGTGGTCTAAGGTCTTAAGGGATAAGACCACAGTAGAATTTTGAAACAATCGATTTTTTTTCTCGCTCAAACGGTGCTTCATCATAAGAATAAGTTACTATTCGATTTATAGCAAGAAACATTTTTCTTCACCGACTTTGAGCGTATAACGTATCCCACCTCTGGCACGGCCATAGAGCACCTAAAAATTTAAACGCGTTTTTCTCGAAACAGCTTTTTCCATCTGACGTGACAAATAACTTCAACAATTTTCACTCGACTTACTTCCAATTTAAAAGTTATGTTCCTAATTGCATTTCGCAGAGATGTACGCACGGAATTTCTAATTAAAGGGGGGTAAGGTATTAATGTTTTTTTTTGCATTAAACAAAAACTTAAACGAATGCATATCTCAAGAATATTGTGTCAAAATTTCAATTCGATCGAAGCAAAATTGACGAAGTTATGAGTATTTGAGCGTCCGTTGCTCCAGGCCGGTTTTTTTTATTGCGAATCAGTAGAGCAGAGGAGCAAGCGGCGCACGACAGTAAAGAAGGAAGAGTTTTGCGTAGACAAATGCAAAAAGATGCTCTAGATCATGTTGATGGGAGCTTTTTGCTCTACGGACCTGGCATCGACTACTCTGTATGAGTGGAAGAAAATTATCGAGTTTTATTTTGAATTTTTCAGTGTGCAAGACTTTAAAGCGTTTTTCTGAAACTTGTCATGTTTGAAGTCCGTGTACGCCATAACTCAAAATCTACTGGACCAATCGTTTTGAAATTTTGCACAGTACTTCTTCACATAATTCACCATGTATTGTCGGGAGCTTTTTTGTTTTTCTTTTAATAATTATTAATTTTACAACAACAATTTAGCCGATTTTTTAAAGCGAAAATCGGTTTTTAGCTCCCAAGGGGCCGTCCATATATTACGTCATCGATTTTTGCTGATTTTCGACCCCCCCCCCCCTACAATCATCCTATCGTCATTTCCACAACTCTCGCAAAATTGACGTCATTACCAGTTTGGCAAAATTAAAACATTTGCGGATTTGAGAAAAATTGGGTAACATTAAAACATTTTGTTATAGAATCATCTTTTATTATTTTGTACTTTGGCAATGTTTATTAATATAATAATATTATTCTTCCCTATTCTTTAGTTTTCTTTGGATAGCTCCCACATTTTGTTATAGAATCATCTTTTATTATTTTGTACTTTGGCAATTTTCATTAATATAATAATATTATTCTTCCCTATTCTTTAGTTTTCTTTGGATAGCTCCCACGGAGTTTTCACCCATTCTTGCAAATCCTGGATCACGGGTAATATCTCCGTATCCTCCCCATATTCATTTTGGCTCGATCGAACTATTTTCATAGGTACGCTGTTATTTGAAGTTCTCGAATATAATGTAGACAAACCTTTTGTAGTAAATAAATAAATAATGAGTTCAATAATTAATACCATTAGGTACTTGCAAAATATTTTTCATCACTCATGCGGGGAAACCACTCTAGTTGTACAATATACTATTGTACATTTTGAAGTAACTGGTATCACAAGAATGACGTCAATTTCGAAACGCCCCCCCCCCCCCTCATCCATCATTTACCGTCATCCGCAGACGAACCCCCCCCCCAAATTTAGAATGACGTAATATATGGACGGCCCCCAAGTGCTACGAAAAATTGAAAAATCGAAGAAAAAAATCCTCCCGTGGTTACCTCGAGAAAAATCTCCTTTAACAAGTGCATTTTGATTTTTTTGTTTCAGATGATTCTGTTGCGAGTTATGATGTACACCGCAAAACAACTTTTTTCCGCGGCGCCTCCGGATATTCACTGTCACTCGCACAATTTTCAATATTTTGCCATGGAAATTTGAGAAAATATTTTTTGAATGTTGCATTATTATATGGAAATTGACTGAATAAACTAACACTATCTGTATCGCCAAAAAATCTTTAAAACATGCCTTTTTTCGCCGAATTAACCTTACCCCGCCCTTAATCGAAAACTTTTCATTTTACGAGCAATTTTATACGAAATTGTTCACTGACAATTCATTCGAATACCTACAACCTTTGAATAAAACAATATTTTTTTTAATTCCGTACGTACTTCGCTTGGTATTCTAATGTAGATGCACGAGAATTTTTGTTTTTTGTTCTAGGTAAAAGATTGTGGATGCCAAATGTCAGGCCGCGGAGCGCCTAAAAAAAGATAACAAAATTAAATATTAGTCAGCCATTTTGTACATCGAGGAAAAAATTCTAACAGCTTGATATTTATACTGTATAGATGTGTAATTAATTTTAGCTGTGAATCACTTTTTCATACGAAATAAAATTGTTAAATTCGCAGATGTTATACCTGTTACTGTGGCCTAACCCCTTAAATCTACCGAGTCGCATGATTTCGAAACTGCTGGCGATACTAAAACAAGTTAGTAATAACTGAGCACCTCAATCATTTCCATATCGTTCAAGGTTTTTCCAGTAATTTTCAAGAGATTCTTGATCGCTGGAGCGGGCCCGATTCCCATGATGCTCGGATCGACACCGACCGTGCTATAACCGACGAGACGAGCGAGAGGCTGGAGGCCCTCGGCTTTGCAGGCATCCTCGCTCGCGACGATAATCGCACCTGCACCGTCGCTGATACCCTTGAACCGAAAAGAACATTTTTCATCGAAATAAGAGAGAATATTAGGAGTAGGGTTGGGCATATTCGAATTTTTTTAAATTCATTTATAATAAAGAAACTTATTCAAAATTCGTTCCGAAAATGTATAAAGAATCCCACTGGATTCAGTATTCGTTCCGAAAATGAATAATCAATCCAACTCAATTCAGTATTCGTTCCGAAAATGAATAATGAATCCAACTGGATTCAGTATTCATTTCAACACAAGTAATGAATCCAACTCGATTTAGTATTCATTCCGTATTCGGATATCGTCAAATTGAATAATCTGGAAAAATGGACAGTGCAAATGGGACAAATACAGGGTGTCCAATAGGAAGTTGCTAAAACTAAATAAGTGTCTCTTCCCTCCATGCATTCAATAGGGGTCCCATTTTCTAAGGCGCATACCTGAGGCCCCGCAGTTTTATTCCAGCCGTGGTTGAAGCAAGTACGCGCGCGTCAAAATGAGTGAGCTCACCACGGAAGAAAAAGTATATCTTATTGAGTGCTTCTTCTCGAGGGGAAAAATTTATAGTAATGCGTATAGAGGGTTTCGTACTAAGTTTCGAACTCATAGAGTTGCCAGCGAAAACACTCTGAAAAGGTAAGAATTTAATATTTATTCATATTCATCTATCACACAACTTGTGTTTCAATTCAATTAAACTGCATTGAAGTAATTTTACGTTAATTTTTGTAGGATAATCGATAACGTCGTGAAGTATGGTACACTCCAGGACCGTAGACACGAGTTGCCAGGTCCATCTGTTACGGTGACTACACCAGAGAAGATCAACGAAGTTGAGAATTATTTCAAACAAAATCCAAATGATTCGATTCGGAAAGCTGCTCAAGCATTAAAAATAACCAAATCTTCATTACACAACATTTTGAATTATTTTTTAAAGTTTCATCCGTATAAAATAAGCACTCGTCAATTGTTAACTGAACATGCCATGACGAAACGCATCGAATTTTGTAATACTATTACGGGAATGTTTGAAGCCGAAGAACTTAATGAGAAATTGATTATTTATTCCCATGAAGCACATTTTTGGATGCATGGGTACGTAAACAAGCAAAATTACCGGTTTTGGGGAACGGAAAATCCCAACATATCGCTAGCGAAGTCCCTTCATCCACAGAAAGTAACGGCATGGGCAGCGATTTCGGTAAAAGGAATTTATTTGCAATTCTTGGAATCTACGGTAACAGGAGAGAGTTACAAACAGCTTTTGGAAACGAAATTCTTCCCTCATGCAAAAAAAAGAGGGGACTGGTTAAAAATGTTTACTTCATGCAAGATGGAGCGACGCCGCACCGGACTCATGAGGTGTTTGAAGCTATTCATCGCATATATGGGACTCGAGTAATCGGTCTGGGGTACCCTAAATTGCTCAAGGCGGACTAGAATGGCCTCCGTACTCACCGGACCTGAACCCTTGTGATTTTTTCTTGTGGGATTCCATTAAAGATCATTGTTACGCTAAAAACCCCAGCACAGTAGAAGAACTGATCGCGGCCATCAAGGAAGTGGTTCGCGGCATTACGAACGATATGTTGGACACAGTTTTTCAGTTTTCAAAAGAGAATTGATTTTTGTGCATAATCTAGCGGTTCGCACTTCGAAAATATCTATCATTAATCACTGTACTTTTTCGTTATTTTTATAAGACGTAATAAATTGACATAAAAAATATTTGACTGGGTTTTATTTATGTGCGTTTAAAACTTCAGAGTTTCCTCTATTTAAAGCAATTTGGCTTTTCTGATTCTGTGCACGTGTTTTAAAATGACAGTCGATTAGTTTCAGAAACTTCCTATTGGATACCCTGTATAATGCCCCATTTCTATCCCCATTTCTTCAGTTACTAGATACTAAGTGCGCGATTTCCCTTGGGTAAATATAATGTAACCGGACGACAATTTTTCAATAAAATAAACATGCTTTCTGTCAATATTTCCAGATTATACAATTTGATGATATCCGAATACGGAATGAATACTGAATCGAATTGGATTCATTACTTGTGTTGAAATGTATACTGAATCCAGTAGGATTCATTATTCATTTTCGGAACGAATACTGAATCGAGGTGGATTCGTGATCGAAAAAAAATTAATTTCCATCCGACATGTATTCGGTATTATTTTCCTGCTCGAATACTAAAAGTATTCGAGTATGCCCATCTCAGATTAGGAAAAAGGCTTTTTTTCTAAACACACAAAAAAAACTATCGCGAGGAAGAAAAAATTACGCTGCCTGGACTTACGGATGCGGTGCCAGCAGTGACGAGACCGTCCTTCTGGAACAATGATTTGAGTTTATTGAGATCGCCGATTTTCGTCTCCGGTCGCGGATGTTCGTCCACGTCAACTTGAACGTCTTGTTTCTTGATTTTGAGGGTGACCGGCGCCATTTCGGCCTTGAAGCGACCCCCCTCGTTCGCTGCAAACCGAACACGACCATGCTCTAGTTACTTTTCTTCCCCCAAAGTATTCCCCAAGGGGCAGAAAACAAAATGGAGGAAAGAGCACCAGTTTTCCAGAGCTGCTGGCTCCGCAGCGCAAACTCGTCGACCTCTTCCCTCGTTACGCCGAATTTCGCGCCCAATTTTTCCGCCGTCATTGCCATCGGTAGACCGCAATAAGTGTCGGACAGACCGACCCAGAGAGCGTCCTCGAAGTCGAACTTTTGCCCGAGTGTCGTGCCGAACCTAACGTTTCTCACGACGAACGGTGTCTGGCTCATGTTCTCAGCACCACCGGCCAGTACTATGCGGGATTCGCCGTTCGCGATGCTCTGCGCGGCGTTGACGACCGACTGGAAACCGCTACCGCAGAGCCTGTTTACACCCAGGGCCGGCCTTTCCACGGGTATTCCGCATTTGAGGAGCACGTGACGCGGCATATAAATGCCGTCGGGTGAGGTCAACTGTGACGCATCGGGAAACAATATAAAATGGATATTTTTATAAACAGACACACCCCACCCAATTTCCATCATTATTTTCCATAAAATCAAATTACCTTATTTCTACTAAAATATTAGGAGTACAACTTTGCAGTGACCGTTTTACTTAGAGAGCCACCGCGGCCGAAGTAGTGGCCCTAGCTCAATAAAAAAGTGGCATTTTAAACTAGAGCCTCTGTCAATGTAAACAATTTAAAAAAGCTAACGGATACGTGTATGCATTATAAAGTTATTGGAACTCAAACATGGCAACCTACGAGCCGAATTCTCAGCATTTGCGGGAACTGCTCCAAAGACAACAAAGGAAGGGATTTTTGCATCGGATTGTGACTGGAGATGAAAAGTGGGTTTACTACGATAATCCTAAACGCCGAAAATCATGGGGACTGCCTGGTCATATTCCGTCATCGACGCCCAAACCGAATATTCACGGATCCAAAGTGATGCTGTGTATCTGGTGGGACCAGCTGGGCGTTGTGCACTATGAGCTGCTCAAACCATCCGAAACCATCACAGGGGAACTCTACCGACGTTAGTTGATGCGCTTGAGTAAGGCACTCAAAGAGAAACGGCCACAATTCAACGAAAGACATGACAAGGTGATACTGCAGCATGACAATGCCCGACCCCATGTTGCAAATGTCGTGAAAAAGTACTTGGAAACGCTGAAATGGGAGGTTTTATCCCACCCGCCGTACTCTTCAGACATTGCCCCTTCCGACCATCACTTGTTCCGGTCAATGGCACACGATTTGGGTGACCAGCACTTCGGTACTTACGAAGAAGTCAAAAATTGGGTCGATTCCTGGATTGCCTCCAAGGACCAAGACTTATCGACGCGGGATTCGAATGCTACCTGAAAGATGGGCCGAGGTCGTAGCTAGCGACGGGCAGTACTTTGATTAAAAAATATGTAGCCACTTTTTTATAATAAAGCCTTAAACTTTTGAAAAAAAAACGGTCACTGCAAAGTTGTACTCCCTAAACTATAATTATTACGTACACTAATTGTTATTATTATTATTATTGTGCACTTTTAAGGGGCTATACCAGTGTGACACTTAAAAAAAATCGATTTTTTTGCCTTTATCGTATCGACAGTTCATACTTACAAGAATATCCTGTAAAAATTTCAAGGCCGTATCTCTAAACATTTCATCTTGCAAAATCGATAGTTAAGTTTCAGCGTGAAAAAAAAACACTTTTTTGCGATGTTTTTTTTCATCTATATGGAAAGAGTATATTTATTGACACCTTTTGTACGTTATTACGTGTCATTTCAAGAACATTCCGTGAAATTTGTACGCGAAAAAATCCACAAACAAGCAGGTGCCGCGTTTTTCTCGAAACTACTTTTTCAAAGTCCGTGTTCACTGCCATTTGAAAACTACATGACCGATTTATTTCAAACTCCCTCCAACGGTTAGTTTGAGCTTTTTTTTACATTGAGGGGGTTTTCCACCCCCAAAATGGCGGAATTTTTCGTGAAAAATAGCACTTTTCACTTTACATGACCACCAAAAATTTAGAAATGAAAAAAAGATTATCAAAGACCGTTGGGGGGAGGATTTGATGATACGTTGACTACATTTTAATGGTACTTGATTTCAGAGACCGGCTTGTTTGTGGATATTTTCGCGTACAAATTTCACGGGATGTTCTTGAAATGACACGTAACAATGTACAAAAGGTTTCAATAAATTTACTCTATTCATATAGATGAAAAAAAATCGCAAAAAAGTGTTTCTTTTTCACGCTGAAATCCCTTCCGTTAAACGCGTTTTTCTCGAAATGAGGTTTTTCAAAGTTGCTGACATTGTAACTCAATGAGCAATTATCCGATTGACTTGAAATTTGAACTGAGTACTCTTAAATATATTTACTCTACAATGACGTAGGATATTTTTGATTCGATGAAAATTGACGATTCGGCATTGAAAAAAACGACCATTTTTATAGGCAAGAAAACATACTTTTCTCATAACTACTCCATTTTGTTAGATTTTGATATTTTTATCGAAAATCCTACGTCATTATACAGGAAATACCTTCCAGTTTAACGACATTTTTTTCCTTTATCGGTTTCAGCTACTCAATCGGCCGGAATCATGTTAGCAGTGGAGGAACTTTTTTTTGGCGCCTCCGAAGGCAGCGCATAAGTCGCTTGGATCTCAATATTTTTCTATGAAAAAATTATGTAATATAAGCCAAATTAAGCCGAATATATTCTTAATTTTCCGAAACATTAAATTGGGCACTTTTCTTCCAAAAAATTCCCGAAAATCACCCAAATTTTCAGCGTTCACACTGGTATAGTCCCTCAACCCTCCGCGGTCACCCGCAACATTTTTTCACCGAGCTGATATTTTTCAGGGTACTTTCTTATGATTATACAACTCGACGGAAGACAATTTCCACCCTCATTTTAACCCTTAGACAATTTCCACCCTTATTTTAACCAGGGTTGCAAATAACTAGCGTTTTCATTACTCATCGCTTTACATTTTGTAATGAAAAAAAAAAAATCATTACCCATTACATTACAGTCAGTAATGTAACGAATTTCCGTTACTCATTACATTACGTTTTGTAATGCAAACAATTGCCATTGCCCATTACGATGGATTTTGTAATGTAAACAAAAAATTCCGGGCATTTTCTTATGATTATACAACTCCACGGAAGACAATTTCCACCCTTATTTCAACCCTTAGACAATTTCCACCATTATTTTAACAAGGGTTGCAAATAATGCATTACTTTTTGCAATGCATTAGCGTTTTCATCACTCATCACTATAAATTTTGCAATGAAAAAAAATTCATTACGTTATATTTTGTAGTGCAAACAATTGCGATTACCCATTACATTGGATTTTGTAATGTACGAAATTTCCATTTCTCATTACATTACACTATGTGATGTGAAATATTTTCATTACCCATTACAATTTAATGGGCAACGGAATTTTTTTTACATTACAAATTCCAATGTAATGAGTAATGGAATTTTTTTTTACATTACAAAGGCCAATGTAATTAGTAATGAAAATATTTTACATTACAAAATGCAATGTAATGAGTAATGGATTTTATTTACATTACAAAATGTAATATAATGAGCAATGGCATTTTTTACATTACAAAATACTAGGTAATGTGTAATGGAATTTTTTCACATTACTAATGCAATGCAATGTGAAAAATCTCCATTACTCATTGCAATGTAATGAGGATTATTATTCGGTTCCCACTAGGGGCAGCGTTTTATGCACTGGGTCGATCTGACCCGAAGGGAAACGAATAGTAGTAGTTTTTATTTGTATGACCTTTATGGCCATTTACAAAAATTGTAACAATATCTCTCTCTCTCTTTTACAATCTATTTTGTTCGCTATCACACAAATCTTTGGTTCGCACTCGCCTTGTAATTAGTTCTTCTGTTCGCTATTCTCAACTTATATCTAATGCTATTGTTTTCTATTATTAACTTACATCTATTGCCTTTTTTACTTTATAATTAACTTGAACCTAATTCGGAACTCCCGCTCTTCGTTATAATCCCTTCTCCTTTTTACGCATTTTTTCTATTTCCCTGAAAAATTGACACAACTCTACATCGATTTCTCCTCTTAGGGAAACGAATAATAATCCGTGTTATCTTCTAATGAGTAATGGAGATTTTTTTACATTACATTAGTAATGTGAACAAATTCCATTACTCACTACCTTATATTTTGTAATGTATAAAAATTTCCATTACTCATTACAATACAATTTTTAATGTAAAAAATTCCATTACCCATTACATTGAAATGGATCATAAAAATATTTCACATTACAAAATGTAATGCAATGAGGGATGGAAATGTTTTACATTACAAATTCCAATGTAATGAGTAATGAATATTCTTCACATTACAAAATTCAATGTAATGAGTAATGGCAATTGTTTGCATTAAAAAATGTAATGTAATCAGTAATTGACATTTTCTACATTACAAAACCCAATATAATGAGTAACGGAAATTGTTTACATTACAAAATATAATGTAATGAGTAATAGAATTTTTTAACACTACTGAATGTACTGTAATGGGTAATGAAATCTTTTTTCATTACCCATTAAAAAAGTAACGAATAATGCATTACTTTTTCATAACAAATTTCGCAACCCTGATTTTAACCCGCTCGAGAAAATCTTCACGAGGAAAATTCAACATGATGTACAAGGCCACAAACATTAGGCATCTTTCCTGTTTCACATTTGTTTGTTCCAGCCATGTATCCGTGCGAGAGGATTTTTTAAAAGTGCACTGTTACTTTGTCACTTTATTATTCTTTCTCTCGTCGCGTACTTTTTGACACCGCCACTGCAGTGTGATTTTCATTAAACATTGTCTCTCCACCGCATTGGGTACACTTCATTACACTTTCTATCGCTCCATGGTTTTTCAACATTTCTAAACTTTTATTACGATTTTAAAATGCAGAAGTAGCTGCGATAAGCGAAATCGTACAATCATCGCACGCCATGGTTGTGAAAATACTGTTACAAATTTGAAATGATCTCTTAAAAGTCGCATACCAGTGAGGCATCGAGTCTAGTATGCAGCGCGTTTGTTTTGAATCTCGGTTTACCTGATTTGTTTAATTGACGTTCTAAACGTCACGGTAAATAAAATGTAAGAGAGAGAAAAATATATTTTACACGCACACGCGCATAAAAATCTGCTCGGAACGGCTGAGCGGCTCAATATTCACGTCGAGGTGTTTAAAATCCGCAATTTCGTTGCGTGTTCTCCCAATTTTGAAAAAACCCAAAATTTATAAAGTTAATAAAAATTATTCGCCTCCACGGACGAAGTATTATTAGTGGAGACGAATTGAAGCTGCTCATAGCAAAAAAATGTTGACGTTTTTGGTCAGGCGCCCCGATTCTAGACATTTACCCAAAAAAGTTAAAAAATTTCGAATGTTTTTCTTCTTAAATTTAATAAGCAACTATGGCAAAGTTGTAAAAAAAAGTGGAAGAAAATTAGTTTTCATTTCGACGATGATTACACGATGTTCAGGAACGATACACTTGTTCTTTTCCCACATAGAAATAAAATATATAAAAAATATATCGAAAGATGCATAAAACATATATTAAATACATTTTGTACGAAAAGTTGGATATGTCAAGTATAATTTTGGATATGATTAAAAACCTATACGATATATAAATATAAATCCATTTAAGATACACCTTAAATATATCAAGCATACAAACTGAATGTATGTTTTATATATTTTAAATATGGTTGGTTAAGCAAACTTGAGTAACAGATGACGTTGCAAATGAAAAACATCTTCAAGTCGGTATCTCGCGAAGACCTAGCCGCACTAGCCGGAATAAATGATCGGACAAAAAAATTGAAGGTTATGCAATCTCGTAACTCGATTCGATTATCGCTCTCTATGCGAACGCAATTAAGTAATTGATCCGATAATGTTAGTTACTCTTGTAAATCCACACATTTCTCAATAAACTAACTCTGTGTATTGTACGATATGCAGACGATACGAAAGTTAATTTAACAAGTAGAACTAGCTCAGTGGGGAACGTCCCAGCTCATCACTCAGAGGTCCCGGGTTCAACACCACCTTACGGTGTGTAAGCGTCTGACATAATTTAAATTTGAACCATTAATATATTTGAACCGCAAACACCATAATCGTAATTAAGGACAAGAAAAAAATATCGTAAAAGGATGCAATGATGTAAATAACGTCATAACAACATTTTTAAGAATATTTCAAGTATAGTTTAAATATATTTCAAGTATATCTTGAATACACGTTGAATATATTTCAATAATATTTTAAATGTAGTATGAACATATTTCAAGTATATTTTAAACGGAGTATGAACATATATCGTGTATATTTTAGATGTAGTTTAAATACATTTAAAGTATATTTCAATTATAAGTCGAATACAGTTAAAATACATGTGTAGTATATTTTGAGGGTAATTTGAGTACATTGTAAGTATATTTTCAATACAATTCGAATATACGTAACCGCCTATACAACATATATATTTTTATATACATTCTGAAGATCTATTTTCGGCGAAAACTTTGCTATCGCGAGTATATTTTTAATGCATTTCCCGTATATATTGCATATATCTAATCTATATCTAAGATGGATAATTTATATCCGAAAAATATTTCACATCCATTTTTAATATATCGACAAATATATTTTTACATATATTTTATTTCCATGTGGGTTAATTGTGTTGTAAAACTTTGATCAATCGGTCCGCAAAAACGGTTCGATGGATCAATTTGAAAATTTACAGGGCTATTCTGGGTACATTCTGCTGAAAAAAACCTGGCAACATTAGTATTTCCGTCGATATTTGTAAAGTAGTGGTAGATTTACTGAAAATGTCGCTTTTTTGTACTTTTTTCGCATTAATGTTAAGGGTGAACATTTTTTTTTTTGAAAAATCAACGAAAGAGTTTTGTAGGAAATTTATTCCAAGTTTTCAAAGCTGCCCTTTGATTCCCTGTGCGATCATTGGCTGCTGAGATATCGATGATCAAAGACAAAAGGATATTTTTTCATTCAAAGTCGGATATTGCAGCAAAAAAATTGACGTAGAAAGAAAAAAAAACAAATTGAAGCTCAATAAACAAGCTAACTAACCTATACACTGATATAACTTTTAAAAAAATTCCCGAGCCCGTGGACTCTTTGATAAAAACCAAAAAAATTGGAAATTTTTTCTCGTGCTATTTCTTATGATTGCGCGACAACCGTAGCTCACATTTTTTGCCAAAAGATCTCGAAACTAGAAACTCGAAGCGTCAAAATGCTTTTTTTTCATCTCGATACGACAATTTTTCACAAATATACTGCGTTAAAAAATTGAAGAAATGTTCCGTTCCTTAATTTTTTTGGCGTATTGGATAACTCTACAACGATATTACAATTGAAAAGTATTAAGGAGTAAGGCCACTGTAAATTTTTTGAAAAATCGATTTTTTTTTATTGGCTTAAAAAATAGTTTAAACCCTCTAGTTTAAAAATAGTTTAAATCCTTTTAACTTCTTTTTTAAATTTTTTCCAATAAAAAACTATTCGCAAAACTTTAAACGCGTTTTTCTCGAAACATGGTTTTTCAAAATGGCACGCAGCATAACTCGAACAATTTTCATTTTTTTTACTTGAAATTTTAACCAGATGTGAACATTTACATTATCTTGAGAATGTCGATCGGAATTTTCAAGAACTTTATTTATTGATTTTTTATTAACAAAAAACTTGCCGTTTTTTTCGTCAAAAATCAATTTTTTTTTCAAACGCACGCCAAATCCACAAAAATTGATACTTTTTAAAATCCGATCGACATTCTCTAGCTATAGCCCACTAGATTAATGGTTTTTTTTTGTTCTAGATTCAAAAGTGCACCAGTGGTGCTGCGTGCCGCGGAGCCCTGGAAGCAAAACATGTCCCGGGAAGATAGCTGTGGAACCGCCATTTTGTTTTTTTTTACTGTAAAAAAATTTTATAATAAAGTTTAATGTATGCCCGATAACACCATTAAAAGTTTTTTTTCAAATACCTTCAATTTCGGGAGCAAAAAATTAGTGAAAAAACCTTTTTTTTGGGCCGTTACAGTGGCCTTACTCCTTAAATCGCCACTTTTGCATTTTTATCTGGAACCGAGAAAGAAAAAATTCGTACCGTGGCGCAGCAGGTCAGCGATAAGATAAAGCAAGTTTAACCAAATTTAGGAACCGACAGTGCGCATTCGTAGCAAAACAAAATACTCACGCTCATAACGTTACCGAACACTACGTGATCGATCTTTTCGGGTGCGATTCCGGCATCCTTGATCGCCGCGTTCGACGCAATCACCGACAGCTCCGTCGCGCTTTTGTTTACGAACATGCCGCCCATCTTTCCGAAGGGCGTGCGTTTCGCGGCGACGATGAAAATACCTGCGCCAGAGAAAAAAAGACCGCGGATATTCCGAAAAGTTACTAAATTGTTGAAATGCTTGGTTCTTCTTCATTCATCTCTATCTCTCTCGCACAAACACAGACACGAATAACCCAATAAATAATAAGTTAAATATTGTTTAAACTCTTGGTAAAAATTACCTTTGGTGGCGACCGACATGTTTACGTGGATGCTCTGCGGCAGCTGAACAGCGTAAGAGTTGACCAACAAGGTCTCGAGCCGGTCGCGAGAAATAAAAATCTCACACGTACGTACACACGTAGAGGCAGCCGGCACGCGGCTCAAAGTCCACGAGGGCATACTGCTACGTCATTGCCCCGCGTCTACACCTCATGGTGGTGGGGATGGAAGATTTCGCGGTGGGGAGAACGGAATCCTCGTATACGGCACATGGAATTTACACTTTGACATCTTTCGTCACAAAGCTCCGACTTCATAACAATAATAATGGCGCCTTGCTTCTCTCAAAACGCCGATTTTGTTTTTTGCTTGTTCAGTATATAGTCTAGGTGCGCAACTAAGTTTCCGGGTTTTTCGGACGAATAAAAAATCGAAAATTTCAAGACAAATACAAAAAATGGTTCATTCGAAGTATTGTCCCTCGCTATTTACACATTTTTGCCATCTCTCCGGCAATACGTAAGTACCGCGACGATAAAAAGACGCGTCTTTGGACTGAAACCATTCGTTCAACCAATTTTGTACTGCATCGTAATTGGCCAAGTGTAGCCCACCCAAGCCATGCGCCATCGACGCCCTGATGGAAATCCGCTTATTGGAATTCGACAAATAATGTTGAAATCTGTTAAAAAATGTCAGAAACTGTGAAAATGAATAGATTCTAACATAATTTGATGGAATCGTACATATTTTGATAGATTCTGTCGGAAATAATCTATGAAAATCGGACAGAACCTCACATATTATGTTAACTTTACGGAATGTCATAAAATCATAGAATTCGATACTTTCTGTCATCTTTTTGTCAGAAAATGTCATCTTTTAACAAAAAATGATAAAATTAATTTTCCATTTTTTCACATATTGTTGCATCGAAAAGAATGACAGAAAATGACAAAAAATGATAGAAAACGATAATTTTTATCATAATTTGTTGTCACATTTTTGTTGAATTCTGACAGATTTCAGCTGTCATTAAATCACAGAGTTTGATACTTTCTGTCATCATTGTGTCGGAA
This sequence comes from Ophion obscuratus, assembly GCA_964007375.1. Taxonomy (NCBI): domain Eukaryota; kingdom Metazoa; phylum Arthropoda; class Insecta; order Hymenoptera; family Ichneumonidae; genus Ophion; species Ophion obscuratus. Next base: position 23,527,449 of record OZ023324.1, read on the forward strand.
AATGTCATCTTTTAACAAAAAATGATAAATCAGTTTTCCATTTTTTGACATATTGTTGCATCGAAAAAAATGACAAAAAATGCAAGAAAACGATAATTTTTATCATAATTTGTTGTTACATTTTTTCGTGAATTCTGTATTTTTATCTATGTATTTTATCTGCGTCTCTGTATGTTGAATATTTTTTAAGATCTCAACAGTTGCCAAATATGTGTCACCAAATAAAAGTATTATTGAATATAAAGTCCCAAATTTCTTTCTTTCAGCATTTCCATTAAAATTTAGAAAATTATATGTAAATTCCATCAAATATTGACGAATTCTGACAATTTATTATCAGAATCGATAATTAAATGTCAAAATTCATCAGAATATATCATATATTTATAATGCAAAATGTCAAAAGATAACAAGTTCGGTCATTATATGACAAAAAATAAAAAAGAATGATATAATTTGACAGATTCGGTCATAATATTTCATGAATGTTAAAGAATTCCATTTCATTCCATTAAATAATGACATTTAATGACGAAAATCTCACAAAAAATAAGAAAGAATGATATAATTTGACATATTCGGTCATAATATTTTATAAATGTTGAAGAATTCCATTATATTCCATAAAAAAATGACATTTAATGACGAAAATCTCACAAAAAATAAGAAAGAATGATATAATTCGACAGATTCGGTCATAATATTTCATGAATGTTGAAGAATTCCATTTTATTCCATCAAAAAATGACATTAAATGACGAAAATCTCACATAAAATGGAAAACTCTTACGACATTATATGACATATTATGTAAGATTCTGACAGAAATTACTGAATTATAACATTACTTTTCTGATAAAATATGACAGATTCTGTAAAGCATGTTCCAATTTCCGGTCAGAAATCATGAACTTCTCACAGAAAATGGCAAATCTCGAAATAATATGACAGATTCTGTCGTATAAATGACATATTCTGACATTATTTCTCATTGAAAGTTGACGGAATATTATCAAATCTGACATTTTTTGTTAAAATCTGACGAATTCCAATAAGCGGATTTCCATCAGGGCGGGAACAAGTGATAGTCCGAAGGGGCCAGGTCTGGCGGATACGGCGAGTGCGGTAGCAGATCCCATTTCAGTGTTTTTATGGTGTCCTGGACGATGGAACTGCGATGGCACGGAGCGTTGTCGTGCTGCAATATCACACGTTCGTGTCTCGTGTCCCATTCTGGCCGTTTTTTTCGAGCAATGCGTGGTTCAAATTGATTAGTTGTTGTCGGTAGCGATGCCCATTGACAGTTTCGCCTGGTTTCAGCAGCTCATAGTACACGATTCCTTTCTGATCCCACCAAACGCAGAGCATTGTCTTTTTTCCGAAGCGATTTGGCCGTGCCGTCGATGTTGACGCTTCGCCAAGTGAAAGCCACGATTTTCTGCGTTTGGGATTCTCGAAATATATCCATTTTTCATCGCCAGTAACAATTCGATGCGGGAAACTCTTTCTGTTCTGCCGCAAAAGCAACATTTCGGAAGTGGCTCTTCGATTTTCCATTTGTCTCTCGGTCAACTCATGCGGCATCCACTTTCCTTCCTTATGAATTTTTCCCACGGCGTGCGAACGCTTCGAAATACATTGCCGAGTCACATTTAATGCCTCGGCAAGTTGATCTTCCGTTTGAGTGTCATCTTCATCCAATAACGCTTGCAGATCGGCGTCCGCAAATGTTTGCGGTCTTCCCGAGCGCTCCTTGTCCCCAGTCTCAAAATCGCCACTTCTGAACCGCTTGAACCAATCTTCACACGTTGTTTTTGATGGTATATTTTCGCCGTAGGCCTCCTCAAGTAACCGACGTGCTTCAGCTGCTGTTTCTTTTTTAGGTTGAAGCAGAAAAGCAAGGCTTCCCGCAAATGCTGTTTATTTGGCACAAACTTTGACATTTTCGAGGTTAGAAAAAAGGTCGTTGTGTTGCGATATTTGTTTCTATTATGACTGGGTATTCTTAACAGATGTCCAAGCTATAGGCATCCAATTTCAGACCTGTATGCCGACTTCATATGTCGCTAGCGCCGTTAATGTGTGAAACCCGGGAACTTAGTTGCGCACCTAGTAGTGTTTCGTTTGGGTTGAATAGTGTTTTTTTTTTACATCTCTAGTAGACTTTGAATCTTGATATTCTCAATTAAAAGAAAGTGTCGAGTGTGTGTCAGGGACGGGCGTTAAACGAGGATTAGGGAGTTAGGCCACAGTAACGGGTATACAATCATGTGCGAATTCAACCATTTTTTCTTGTATGAAAAAGTGATTCACTTATAAAATTAATTTCATGTCTATTTAGTATGAATATCAAGCTGTTAGAACAAATATATATATTTTTTTCGATGTACAAAATGGCCGACGACTCGAAACTTCTCGAAACGGCTTTTTTCTAATTGGCGTGACAAATAACTTCAACAATTTGCACTCGATTTACTTCAAATTTAAAAGTTACGTTCCTAATTGCATCTCGCAGAGAAGTACGTACGGAATTTCCGATTAATCGAGAACTTTTCGTTTTATGAGCAGTTTATGAGTAGTTATAACGAAATTTTTCACTGAAAATTCATTTCTCAAGTTCAAATACCTACAACTTTTGAGTAAAACAATATTTTTGAAATTCCGTACGTACGTTCTTTAGGTATTCTAATGTAGATTGACGAGAATTTTTGTTTTTTGTTCCAGGTCAAAAATTCTGCATGCTAAATGCCACGCCGCGGAGCGCCAAAAAAAAAGATAACAAAAGAAAATATTAGCAGTCGGCCATTTTGTACATCGAAGAAATATATACATTATCTAACAACTTGATATTCGTACTAAATAGATGTGTAATTAAATTTTACGAGTGACTCACTTTTTAATACGAAAAAAAAAAAAATTGTCAAATTCGCACATGATTTTATACCTCTTAAGGGGGGGTTGTCTTTTTTTTTCGCAAAATTTACCGCTTTTTGGGAATTTTTTTGTGAAGAAAGTATACAACGGAAAACTTGTGAAACTTGGCATATAGTTTTATTGATCTGTTTACTACATACAAACAAAATTTTTAAACAATTTCATCAAAAAATCCGCCTCCCACCCCCCTCGACGCGCGATGGTCCTTTTTTGATGGTGTGCACGATTTCTCAAAAACTATTCAACCGATTGCCTTCAAATTTGGACAGAATGCTCAGCTGACATCCTTTTATCGTTTGATGAAGCAAAAAAGCAATACGTTTAATAGTTTTTTATTTATAACAAAAAATCGATCAATTTTTTTCGAAAAATCGATACTTCAAGTTCAAAACGTCACCAAATCGTCAATTTTTTTTCCCCTTCATCGAACGATAGCTATATGTGTCTAAAGTAAAATGCTTTTTGGGCTTTTGTTGCAGGATGAACGTGAAGGCTGTAATCGTGCACACCATCAAAAAAGGACCACCGCGCGTCGAGGGGGGGTGGGAGGCGGATTTTTTGATGAAATTGTTTAAAAATTTTTTTGTATGTAGTAAACAGATCAATAAAACTATATGCCAAGTTTCACAAGTTTTCCGTTGTATACTTTCTTCACAAAAAAATTCCCAAAAAGCGGTAAATTTTGCGAAAAAAAAAAGACAATCCCCCCTTAATTAGATTGTTGGGTGTACGCACACAATATAATAATCCGAGCTCGATCGATCCGTATCTCCTGTTGTCGAAATGACCATCTTTTTATTTCTCACTTGATGCTTTTTGTTTAAGACTACTTAATAAATATCCAGCTCTCAAAACGTCGAGTTTCGAGGCCTACTCAATTAATAAGAAAAATAAAATAAAACGAAACACACCGAAAAGGATATGATTTTGTCCTACTGTTTCGCATTTCTTATCTTTTTATCATTCCGCCTTTTTTTTCCCCTCACCGCGACTACCGAATGCGAGATACAAAAGCGTCGAAAGCGTTTCAAAAGCGCAGACACAATTGGACAAATTTGTTGTGCCTCGTCGCTTCTTTCTTTTATTGCGTAAATATTAAATTTCTAAACATTTCTTCTCGTCTTCGTGTGTACGGGTGTCGCTTTTTTCTTTTTTTTTTATTCGCTAGTTTTTCTTGCCTTTTTTGAGATCGGTATTAGCCCATTTACAATAATTCGGAATTACGCCCTGTTAAAACGCAATGTAATGATGACCAATAAGATGTGTGATCTTCGGGTTTATCGCATTTTTTTTGCCTTTTTTCTTTTTTTTCGTATTTTTTTTTTTTTTAGAACGACAATTACCGTTCAGGTTGATAAACTCGGGTCGTTGAGGCGAAATAAAAAAACGATATATATATATATATATATATATATATATATATATATATATATATATAGAAATATGAAAAAAGAAAAAATTTCTTCAAGATCCAATAGGTACACTCAACGGTATTCAGGAGTTTTGCAACCTTTCGGCTACTTCGTCGTCGCGTTTTTTCTCTCTCTCTCTGTCTCCCTCCCCCTGTCCTGGCGCTGGCCCTATTCGATTCTCAGATCGTAATACGAAGCCTCGCTGATGTCCGCTTGTTTCGCGTATTCCTGACCCTGAGAGGTAAAAAAAAATATATATATTAATTTCGGATACTCGTTTAGAGGCCATAGCCGGGTAAGTAGGGAAAAATTGCCCCCGCATTTTCTCCAGCGAAATTATGAGTATATTCTGAGGTATAAAAAAAAAAAAAAAAAATTCTGAAAATTTCATCCCCGTCAACGCAATGGTTTTGGAAAAATGAATTTTTTTTTTTATACAAAAAAATAAAAATTCCGGAAACGCTTCAGTGGATCGATTCGATTTTTTTTTGGTACTTGTTACGATCAAACGTGTTACGAAAAAAAATTATAGAACTTGCGAAAGATTAAGGTTTTAAAAAAATAATGTTCCTTGTTTGTTTTTTTTTTTACTATAATCCACTTGGGGTACAACAACGACATTTTTTTCATATAATCTTTGGGCACCTTATTAGATTATATAATTTTTTCAAAATGATCGGTTTGGTACGCCACAGTGAAAAAAAAAGAAACAGAATTTATTGATATATTTTAGTTATATATCTATATAACTAAAATATATCAATAAAGTGCGTTTCTTTTTTTTCACTGTGGCGTACCAAACGGATCATTTTGAAAAAATTATATAATCTAACAAGGTACCCAAAGATTATATGAAAAAATTTTCGCTATCGTACCCCAAGTGGATTATAGTAAAAAATAATAAAACAAGGAACATTATTTTTTTCCAAACCTTAATCTTTCGCAAGATGTTCTATAATTTTATTTCGTAACACGTTTGATGGGAACAAGTACCAAAAAAAATCAAATCGATCCACTATACCGTTTCCAGAATTTTTTTTTGATATTTAAAAAAAAATTCATTTTTCTAAAACCATTGCGTTGACGGGCATGAAATTTTCATAATTTTTTTTTATAGCTCAGAATATACTCCAAATTTGGCTGGAAAAAAATGCGGGGGCAATTTTTCCCTACTTACCCGGCTATGGCCTTTATTTGTTCAATCATTTAGTGGATGAATGAAGAAAAAAAACAGATATACTCACGTCTTGGAAATTGATGTACATCTCTTGAGCGAGTTCGGTGAAGGCGAAGACCGCTTTGAGGGAGCGTCGCACCGGCGGATTCGGCACCTCGTCGATCGCGGTCCACGTGCAAGCGTTTTGATTTATCTGGTCGGACAAACGGGATAAAAGCTCGTAAATAATGTACGTTTGCATATGGAAATATACAAAATAAAAAAAAATATATAAAAATTAGGTGAGAAAATTTACCTCCATCGTAGTTTCCATGCTGATAACGGTGTTGCTCAATATTTCACCGGTATTGTCGGCCTCTACGATTATCTTGGCACCGTAAATCTCAGAGTCGTAAAGAATCTTCAAAATCCCGGTACCCAGAGATTTCCAAACGTTGTCCTGAAGCACGAGTAGATCAGCGCCGCTGGCGAATATCATCGAATGTTCCTCGTCCTCTTCGTCCTCGTCCTCCTCCTCCTCGTCGACTTCCTCTTCTTCGTGTTCCTCGCCGTAACACTCGTTAGAGTCGGCCTCGGTGATCGCGACTGTGCGGTCAATACGTAAAGATTACATTTTTCATTGCACTCGGGCCCAATTGACAAGTCGTCGAATCTATTCTCGTAATTCCAAGTTACACCCCGGGGTTGCGAAATTTGTTATGATAAATTAATGCATTATACATTAGTTTTTTAATGGGTAATGAAAAAATATTTCATTACCCATTACATTGCATTCAGTAATGTAAAGAAATTCCATTACTCATTACATTATATTTTGTAATGTAAAAAATGTCCATTACTCATTACATGATATGGGGCCGTCCATGTATTACGTCATCGATTTTTGCTGATTTTCGACCCCCCCCCCCCCCCTACAATCATCCTATCGTCATTTCCTAATGACCCCCCCCCCCCTCTCGCAAAATTGACGTCATTACCAGTTTGGCAAAATTAAAACATTTGCGGATTTGAGAAAAATTGGGTAACATTAAAACATTTTGTTATAGAATCATCTTTTATTATTTTGTACTTTGGCAATGTTTATTAATATAATAATATTATTCTTCCCTATTCTTTAGTTTTCTTTGGATAGCTCCCACATTTTGTTATAGAATCATCTTTTATTATTTTGTACTTTGACAATTTTCATTAATATAATAATATTATTCTTCCCTATTCTTTAGTTTTCTTTGGATAGCTCCCACGGAGTTTTCACCCATTCTTGCAAATCCTGGATCACGGGTAATATCTCCGTATCCTCCCCATATTCATTTTGGCTCGATCGAACTATTTTCATAAGTACGCTGTTATTTGAAGTTCTCGAATATAATGTAGACAAACCTTATGTAATAAATAAATAAATAATGAGTTCAATAATTAATACCATTAGGTACTTGCAAAATATTTTTCATCACTCATGCGGGGAAACCACTCTAGTTGTACAATATACTATTGTACATTTTGAAGTAACTGGTATCACAAGAATGACGTCAATTTCGAAACCCCCCCCCCCCTCAGCCATCATTTACCGTCATCCGCAGACGAACCTCCCCCCCCCCCAAATTTAGAATGACGTAATATATGGACGGCCCCTATTTTGTATTATAAAAAAATTACATTACTCATTGCATTGAAATTTGTAATGTAAAAACTTTCCATTACTCGTTACATTACATTTTGTAATGTGAAACATCTTCAAGTTGTCATGGGCAATGGACATTTTTTACATTACAAAGTGTAATGTAATGGGTAATGTAATTTTTTTACATTACCAAATATAAGGTAGTGAGTAATGGAATTTGTTCACATTACTAATATAATGTAAAAAATCTCCATTACTCATTACAAGGTAACATGGATTATTATTCGTTTCCCATCGGGTCAGGTCACTGTCGTACATACAGGTCCGGAAACTCCGGCGTTTTTGCACGATGGAAAGTGTCATCGTTAGTGAGGCAAAAAACGTAGTTCCTCATTTATCCACTGGAAGCGCTGTCAAGTAGAAGCAGTCTTGTAGATATAGATATTACAGCAATGGAAAAATAACCTCCCGACAGCCGGTACACGTGTTCACAACGTTTCTAGAAATCTAAACTACCTGAAACGCTCCGGTAGAACCGCACAGTGTGGGCCCGGCTTATCCTTCGCTATATTTTATTACGTTCGATTGAGGATGCGCCAGTTCGCCTATCAACGAAACCAAAAACGGCAAAAACAATTTTTCGTAAACAAACTCGCCAAACTGACAAATCAATAAAAACTGTGCCGTTCAAACATACACAATGCGTTCATTTCTTTTTTTTATTTTTTTATTCCGCTTTGATTATATTTATTTTCAGGCTCTTATTAACATTGTTAAAAAAGCGAAAGCAAAAATAAAAATTGTAGAAACAAACAAGCAATGCAATATACTAAGAAGAAACATTAATTATGAGGAAGAAAAATTTAGACCGCACAAATTTGTTCATACCCCATCTACTCAAATGGCGAAAGACCAAATAAAAATATTACAGAAGTTCGAACATACGAGAAATACAGTCTGCTGAAATAATAATTCTCATTCTGCCCGGGGGTTCAGGAGTGAAAAAATACTCAATCATTTTCCATTTATATCGCTCTTACAAATATTGGGTCTGTTCATTTTGACTACATTTTTTTACACTTCTTACGCCTTCCGAGGACTTTCTATTACTGTATCTATTGAAATTATGTGAAGTCTAGCTAAATCGGACAGACTCGGTATTTATTTTGAAAAATCTGCGCGTTTGCACAGCTGTTCGGACCTGCGTTTGATTGGCTACCTTCTACCTAGCAGCGCTTCGGGTGGCAGAAGCGAGAACTGCCCGTGCGCCTCATTATCTGAGTCACTCCGCACCCTAGGAGTTTCCAGACCTGTATGTAAGATCGTGGATCAGATCGACCCAGTGCAAAAATCGATGCCCCTAATGGGGAACGAATAATAATCCTCATTACATTGTATTAAGTAATGGAGATTTCTTACATTGCTTATTACGTTATATTTTGAAATGTAAAGAAAATCCATTACTCATTACATTACATTTTGTAATGTAAAATATTTCCATTGCTCATTACATTGGACTTTGCAATGTAAAAAATTCCATTACTCATTACATTGGACTTTGTAATGTGAACAATTTCCATTTACCATTACATTGTAATGAATCATGAAAATACTTCACATTACAAAATGTAACGTGACGAGTAATGAATATTTTTTACATTACAAGATTTAATTCAATGAGTAATGAATATTCTTTACATTACAAAATTCAGTGTAATGAGTAATGGCAATTTTTGGCATTAAAAAATGTAATGTAATGCGTGATGATTTTTTTTTGGCGTTACAAAATGTACAGTAATGAGTAACGGAGACGCTAATGCTCTACAAAAAGTAATGCATTATTTTCAACCCTGGTTATATCCTGGGTTGGGCATATTCGAATTTTTTTTATTCATGAATAATAAAGAAACTTATTCAAAATTCGTTCCGAAAATGACTAAGGAACCCCACTGGATTCAGTATTCATTTCAACATAAGTAATGAATCCAACTCGATTCAGTATTTATTCCGTATTCGGATATCATCAAATTGAATAATCTGGAAAAATGGACAATGGAAATGGGACAAATATAATGTCCCATTTCTACCCCCATTTCTTCAGTTACTAGATACTAAGAGCGCGATTTCCCTTGGGTAAATATAATGTAATCGGTCGCTAATGTTTCAATAGAATAAACATGCTTTCTGTCAATTTTTCCAGATTATTCAATTTGATGATATCCCAATACGGAATGAATACTGAATCCAGTAGGATTCATTATTCATTTTCGAATGAATACTGAATCCAACTGGATTCATTATTCATTTTGATATAAATACTGAATCCAGTAGGTTTCATCATTCATTTTCGGAACGAATACGGAATCCAACTGGAATCATTATTTATTCTCAAAACGAATACTGAATCGAGATGGATTCATCAAAGACATTAAAAGATATAGACCGACAACGCCCTCAACCGCTAGGCTTGCCCCTCGAACCACCCAGCGGTCAGATGACCTCTACTGTTAAACCGGCGTCGAATGCCCGTTCAGTGTGCATTCGGCCGCCCTGCGCGTGATTAGTATTCGCTTGTGCGTAAATTACTACCCCGTACTTACTAGCTAAAGTGATGAAAACCCTAATTGGGAAAACTATTTTTCCAGAAATAGATTTTCACCAATATAACACAGATCCATTAAATAATCATATAATAGATCTCTGCAAAGCTATAGCGCAAATATACATCAACACGCGACTAACATACTTGACTAAATCCTTTTCATTTAAGTTGTCCCAACGCCAAAAACTGAATAAAATTACTTTATTCAGAGGTGACTAATTCGAAATGCTTTCGTGGTTTGTTTAAAAAAAATATTGTTTATTGTCAGACAGAGGTTCAGGAACTGATGAATAAATACTGTGTAATCCGATGAAGATTAATTACGTAGGTTATGGCAAAGTTACAAATAGTGCCAATGTACACTATTATTTTGAATAAATGTATTTGATTTAACAGTTTTATTTTACATTCCCATACTTCCTTAGGTGTATATGTTACGGTCAATGTGATAATTGTCAATTTATTACTCTGACCGTAAGATATACGATCGAAATTGATTTAAGGGGGGATTGTCTTTTTTTTCGCAAAATTTACCGCTTTTTGGGAATTTTTTTGTGAAGAAAGTATACAACGGATAACTTGTGAAACTTGGCATATAGTTTTATTGATCTGTTTACTACATACAAAAAAATTTTTAAACTATTTCATCAAAAAATCCGCCTCCCACCCCCCTCGACGCGCGATGGTCCTTTTTTGATGGTGTGCACGATTTCTCAAAAACTATTCAACCGATTGCCTTCAAATTTGGACAGAATGCTCAGCTGACATCCTTTTATCGTTTGATGAAGCAAAAAAGCAATACGTTTAATAGTTTTCTATTTATAACAAAAAATCGATCAATTTTTTTCGAAAAATCGATACTTCAAGTTCAAAACGTCACCAAATCGTCAATTTTTTTCCCCTTCATCGAACGATAGCTATATGTGTCTAAAGTAAAATGCTTTTTGGGTTTTTGTTGCAGGATGAACGTGAAGGCTGTAATCGTGCACACCATCAAAAAAGGACCATCGCGCGTCGAGGGGGGTGGGAGGCGGATTTTTTGATGAAATTGTTTAAAAATTTTTTTGTATGTAGTAAACAGATCAATAAAACTATATGCCAAGTTTCACAAGTTTTCCGTTGTATACTTTCTTCACAAAAAAATTCCCAAAAAGCGGTAAATTTTGCGAAAAAAAAAAGACAATCCCCCTTAATTATGACGAATATAATTATTATAACGTTATTGGTAACGAATTATATCGATAGGTCTGTCGTCACCGCTGCACCGTCACGACACTAGCCGTAGACTTCCGAACACAGCCGAGAAGCCGTCTCGTGGTGTGCGTGTAACGATGAGCAATTTGATTGGTCGCGCTATATCGGACGCGCCTGCCCTCCCCGCAAAAGTTGGTCGACGCAGACCCCGTACTTTAAAGTATGCGTTGTCGGTCTATTTCATACAACGTCTTCGGGATTCATTATCGAAAAAAAAAAAAAAAATGAATATCCATCTGACATGTATTCGGTATTATTTTCCCACTCCTAAAAGTATTCGAGTATGCCCATCTCTGGTTACACGACATATGAAGCTGACCTTGTCCGCTGGCCTGACGTTCCTTGAGCTCGTCCTTGGCCTTCTCCACCGCTTCCTTGAACTTGTCCGCGAGTTCGGGTGTTTTGAATTTCACGGCGAGTTCCTCAATAGCGTAAGGTTCCTCGGCGTGATTGTATCCCGCCCACATCCAGGCTCGATCGGAGCTGTGCAACGGCCTCAGCTCCAAATCACCGTTCACCAATTGATTGCAAACGACCTTGTGGACTTGTTCGCGACGCAACAGTAGCCTATAAGTGCCCTGGGCGGAGTGATGCAACAATTTCATTTCCCCGGTGCCACGTTCCTTCCACTCCTTCGTCTCGGACTCGTATCTGTAGAGTTTGGCGCGTTCGCCAAAGATCTTGTCCTCGTCTTCCTCGCCGGTGCGAACCTCGATTGCGTCCGGTAGCGGAACGATTGGTTCGAACTGAGGATCATGCTCGCCGTTGGGATCCTCGTTTTCCCCGGAGGCGGCGGCTGCGGCAGCGTCCTCGTCGTTTTCCGGCTCCCCGCCGTCGGCCTCGGGCCCGGTGCTGCTCGCCTCGGAGTTTTTCTTGGCAGCGAAGGGATTCTTCGGGCCCGGTGGACTCGCGACAGCGGCTGCTTTCCCGCCAAAGACCGTTGCCCCGGCACCGGCGAACGAGAAGTTCGGATCTTTCTTGAACGTCGCTGCTGGATTCTGCTGAGCGGCCAGGTCGGAGAAGGTCACGGTGCTGGTGAGCGGCAGATACGACGCCACGTCGTTCTTCTCGTCGCTCGTCTCTTTTTCGCCCGAGTCCTTTTCTTCGGTTTCCTTCGAGACCTCGGAACTCACGATCGTCGCTGGGTGAGGACCAAACGTCAATTTCGACGCGGCGGTGCCCCCGAAGATATTGCTCAGGGTGTTGGAACCACCGAAGGTGTGAGTCGCGCTCTTGCCACCGAACATCGTGTTCCCCGTGATGGCGGTGGTGGTGCTCGTAGCCCCGAAGCCCGAAGTGCCAAAGATCGGATTGCTGATCGTACTCTTGTTCGTGCCGCCAAAGATGTTCTCGAACGAGGACACGGAAGTCGTCGTTGTCGTCGTCGTTTCCGCCTCTTTGTCCACCTCGCTCGTTGTCTTCGGACTCGCGTTACCGCCGAATATCGATATTCCCGGACTCTGCGCCGCGCCGAATATTGAAGTTTGCCCGGTGAAACTGCTCGTCGCCGTCCCAAAGTTCGTCTGTATTCTGCCAAATGGTTGTCGCTGCTGTTCCTGATTGTTCGAACATTCCTCCGTTAGGCTCGTCTGTTGAGGCTTGCTCGAGGGACTGCAGATACTCAAATTTTCCGCACTGAAGACGTTCGTTTTCGCGTCGAAGATCGACTTGGCCGGTTGCTGATTCGTCGCGACGCTCGAAAAAATGTTGGGCTTGTCGCTCGTTGGAGCACCAAAAGAGAAACTCTTGGCACTTCCGCTCGTAAACTTGTTCGTTTCCTCGCTGGCGTTGCCAAACGGAGGGACGGTGGTCTTTGGCTGGAGACTCGTCGCGTCGGTATTTTTCACAACGCTCGTAGGCGTCGTGAACTTCGGGGGCGCTATTTTCGCCACTATCGGCGAACGCGACGCGCTCTTGTCCTTCTCGGTCTGGTGTTAGAGATTGAACGTTAGGAAGAACAAGTAGACAAAAAGGATTTTGTATTTTTAAATTAGAGACTTGCATGTTGCTTGCTCGTTATTTTATCAGCGTTCACCGTGAACGAGAGGATTTCTCCGAAATTGTCTTCCTCATAGAAGAAGCTTCGACAGCGAAATAAAAAAAAATCATGGAGCCTGCAAGTTTCTATTAGGTGTTGGAATTAATTCGTAGCGTTTTACAAGAGATGGCGTAGGTAGTACGGCATTTCGTTGTTACCGATGTATTCATCGTGAAACAGCTATCATTGAATGTCATTTGCTGTACATAACCTCTTTTTGAATCGTAAATAACAACACTTTATGATTTATTGAATATGTCAACATTTGTGCCGAATAAAGTGCTTTTGCGGGGAGTTTTACTTCATTGCTTTAATATGAACAAAAGTGCTGCTGAGGCTCATCGTATTTTAGTGGAAGTGTACGGTGAACATGCTCTAGCTGAGCAAACGTGTCGGAAGTGGTTTGCACGTTTTGAAGCTGGTGATTTCGACTTGAATGACGAGGAGCGATCTGTCCAGCCGAAAAATTCGAAGATAATGAGTTGGAGGCATTGCTCGATGAAGACTCATCTCAAACACTTCAAGAATTGTCTACATCATTGAGAGTTGACTTATCAACGGTAGGAAAACGTCTTAAAACTTTGGGCATAATCCGGAAGGAAGGACATTGGCTCCCATATGAATTGAAACCAAGGGACATTGAGAGGCGTCTTTTGACATGTGAACTGCTGCTTCAACGGGAGAAAAGAAAAGGTTTTTCGCATCGAATTGTCACTGGTGATGAAAAATGGATCCATTACGACAATCCGAAGCGCAGAAAGTCATGGGTTAAGCCCGACCAACCATTAACATCAATGGCAAAGCCAAATATCCATGGGTCTAAGCTCCTGCTCTGTATTTGGTGGGATCAGAGGGGTGTGATTTATTATGAACTGCTGAAACCGAATGAAACCATAACTGGGGATCGCTATCGACTGCAATTGATGCCCTTGAGCCGTGCATTGAAAGAAAAACGGCTGGAATACTCCGAAAGAGACGACGAAGTCGTGTGCATTATGCTGCCCGACAATGCTCGTCCGCACGTCGCAAAGTCGCAAAGTCGTGGCATTATGCTGCCCGACAATGCTCGTCCGCACGTCGCAAAACCTGTACAAACATATCTGGAAACACTTAAATGGGAAATCCTACCCCACCCACCGTATTCTCCAGATATCGCTCCTTCTGATTACCATTTGTTTCGTTCGATGGCTCATAGCCTGTCTGGAAGGGTCTTGTTTCCACAATGTTTATCTCTACAACGTTGCAAGTGCGGTTCTCAACTTTACAATGGCTTTATATCTCATCTGTATAAACTTGGAAATCCACCAACTGTACAAGAGTCTGAAGTTTGCAATATTGAACCTCCACAACGATCTAGCCTTATGATTATCCCTAAAACGTATTTATTCGGATTTGCATCAACTACACAATACATATTTGCAAAATTGCATTAATTCTATAATGTATTGACTCTGCAAGAACTTTGAGTACTCAACGTTCAACTGGGCAATATTCTTGTTAGCTCTACGACAGCTGATATATCAGGTGTATTCTTCATTGAAGAACAAAGAAGAGATATACATGAGAATATAAATATACATTGAAGAAGATATTTTATATTGTCGTACGCTGTATGAGCCAAATTCGTGAATTTTATACCAAAATGAGTAAAAATACGTTATTCAGCGATTAAAAATATTTTTTCATACATTTGTCCACGAATGTTTTGATTGTACCCCGTTTTTTCAAGTTAAAACCCCTTTTTTCACCCCTTAGGAAGGGTCAAGTCAAAGATAATGTCATAAATCGGAAGAACGGGCGATTTTACCTATAGAGTGACATTATTTCTGCTGTAGACTGCAAAAAATATCCTTTTTCTCTCAAGCGTTCAAACATAGTTGCTTGGACGTTAAGGGGCTATACCAGGGTGACGTTTTCAAAAAATCAATTTTTTTTGTTGCCTTTTTCGACAGTTATACTTTCAAGAATATCATTACAATTTATACCATTTATATCAATATCATTTTATCTTGCAAAAATCGATGGTTAAATCTTTAAACGAGCTTTTCTCGGAGTGAGATTTTTCAAATTTGCTGACATTGTAACTCGAAGAGCAATTATCCGATTGACTTGAAATTTGAACTGAGTACTCTTGAATATATATTTACTCTACAATGACGTAGGATATTTTTGATTGGATGAAAATTGACGATTTGGCATTGAAAAAAAAAACGACCATTTTATAGGCAAGAAAACAGACTTTTTTTCATAACTACGCCATTTTGTTAGATTTCGATATTTTTCGAAAATCCTACGTCATTGTACAGGAAATACCTTCTAGTTTAGCGACATTTTTTCCTTTTTCGGTTTCAGCTACTCAATCGGCCGAAATCATGTCAGTAGTGGAGGAACTTTTTTTTGGCGCCTCTGAAGGCAGCGCATAAGTCACTTGGATCTCAATATTTTTCTATGAAAAATTTATGTACTATAGGTCAAATATAGGCCAAATAGATTCTTAATTTTCCGAAACATTTAATTGAGTACTTTTCTTCCAAAAAATTCCCGAAAATCACCCAAATGTTCAGCGTTCACACTGGTATATCCCCTTAATGTATTTTTTTATCTTCATTCAAAATAAATATTTTTTATCATTAAAAAAATGCTACGAATTAATTCCAAGTCCTAATAATTAGAGCTATTTTCGTATTCCAAAAATGTATTTTAATAATGCAACATGAAACGTTCAATAGTAGGAATAGAAACAGAGTTGGGCGTAATTCTATTTATAAATACGAAGACGAATTTATTCACATCGTTATTTTCATGTGAATATAAATACAAATTTATTCATATTTCACTTATTGTAAATACGAGTACAAAGAAATTCGTATTCACAAGTGTGAATATGAATATATTTGTATTCACACGCATGCCTACAAATACAATTGTATTCACAAATATTCTAAAACATACAAATAAATTCGCAGAAAAAATTGTGAATATTCACAAAAAATGTGAATATTTACAAGGAATCCCGTGAATTAAACTTCACATAAAAATCTGTGGATGCAAATGTATTGACAAAAAATTGCAAATAAAAAAAAATTCACAAAATAAGTTATGAATTTTTTCGTTTTTAGGACAAATTAAAATAAAATTCACAATGATTAGATTAAAATTTACACCAAAAGTGTAAAGGGCCTGAACACAATGTTTTCTCTCAAAATACGTAAGAACTCACTTGTGGTGTAAATTTCAATATAATTGTGAATTCGATTTTAATTTTCTTCAACTTGAGGAAATTCATATCTCATTTTGTGAATCTTTTTATATTTATAATGTAATATTTGAAACACAACTTTTTTTGCAAAAATTTCTTTTCCTCGACGCAATGGTTTTAGAAAAATGAATTTTTTTTTAATATCAAAAATCAAATCCGGAAACGATACAGTGGATCGATTTGATTTCTTTTTTGGTACTTGTTCCGATCAAACGGGTTACGACATAAAATTATAGAGAATCTTGCGAAAGATTAAGGTTTGAAAAAAAATAATGTTCCTTGTTTTATTTATTTTTTACTATAATCCACTTGGGGTACAATAGCGAAAATTTTTTCATATAATCTTTGGGCACCTTATTGGATTATATAATTTTTTCAAAATGATCGGTTTGGTACGCCACAGTGAAAAAAAAAAAAAGAAATACACTTTATTGATATATTTTAGTTATATAGATATATAACTAAAATATATCAATATAAGTCTGATATGTGACTAAATGATCGGCTTGGTAAGCCACAGTGGAAGAAAAAGAAACACACTTTATTGATATATTTTAGTTATATATCTATATAACTAAAATATATAAATAAAGTCTGTTTCTTATTTTTTTCACTGTGGCGTACCAAACCGATCAGTTGGAAAAAATTATATAATCTAATAAGGTGCCCAAAGATTATATGAAAAAAATTTCGTTATTGTACCCCAAGTGGATTATAGTAAAAAAATAAAACAAGGAACATTATTTTTTTTAACCTTAATCTTTCGTAAGATGTTCTATAATTTTATTTCGTAACACGTGTGATCGTAACAAGTACCAAAAAAAAAATTGAATCGATCCACTGAAGCGTTTCCGGAATTCTTTTTTTTTTTTATTAAAAAAAAATTCATTTTTCCAAAACCATTGCGTTGACGGGGTTGAAATTTTCAGAAAATTTGTTTTTTTTTTATACCTCAGAATATACTCCTAATTTCGCTGGAGAAAATGCGGGGGCAATTTTTCCCTACTTACCCGGCTATGAGCCTTTTAATCTAATCATTGTGAATTTGATTTTAATTTGTCTTAAGGGGTAAGGCCACTGTAAATGTTTTGAAAAATCGATTTTTTTTATTGGCTTAAAAAATAGTTTAAACCCTCTAGAATAAGAAAAAAAGGTCCTGTGCGACCCAAACAAACCCAAACAAACCCAAACAAACTATTCGCAAAACTTTAAACGCGTTTCTCTCGAAACATGGTTTTTCAAAATGGCACGCAGCATAACTCGAACAATTTTCATTTTTTTTACTTGAAATTTTAACCAGATGTGAACATTTACATTATCTTGAGAATGTCGATCGGAATTTTCAAGAACTTTATTTATTGATTTTTTATTAACAAAAAACTTGCCGTTTTTTTCGTCAAAAATCAATTTTTTTTTCAAACGCACGCCAAATCCACAAAAATTGATACTTTTTAAAATCCGATCGACATTCTCTAGCTATAGCCCTCTAGATTAATGGTTTTTTTTTTGTTCTAGATTCAAAAGTGCACCAGTGGTGCTGCGTGCCGCGGAGCCCTGGAAGCAAAACATGTCCCGGGAAGATAGCTGTGGAACCGCCATTTTGTTTTTTTTTACTGTAAAAAAATTTTATAATAAAATTTAATGTATGCCCGATAACACCATTAAAAGTTTTTTTTTCAAATACCTTCAATTTCGGGAGCAAAAAATTAGTGAAAAAACCTTTTTTTTGGGCCGTTACAGTGGCCTTACCCCTTAAATACGAAAAAATTCACAACTTATTTTGTGATTTTTTTTTGTATTTACATTTTTTCGTGACTACATTTGCATTCACAGATTTCGATGTGAATTTTTCTCAATTCACAGGATTTTTTGTAAATATTCGCATTTTTTGTGTATATTCACAATTTTTGTCTGTGAATTAATTTGTATGTTCAAAATATTTCTAAATACAATTGCATTTGTATGCATGCATGTGAATACAAATAAATGCGTATTCACACCTGTGAATACGAATTTATTTGTATTCGTATTGACAATAAGTGAAGTACGAATAAACTTGTATTGATATTCACATGAAAATCGCGATGTGAATAAATTCGTATTCGCATTTATAAATATAATTACGCCCAAGTCCGAATAGAAAACTGTATTTCGGTTATTTCCGTACCTGAAATAAGGGCGTTTCGGGTTCGCGGCATCCGCGGCAGCCTGGGCAATCGTCCTTGCGCTTGTACGCGTAAAAGTTCTCGGGCAGTTGAAGTTTGAGAGCAGCTTGTCTTTCCTCGTTGCTCGCCTTGACCTCGTAAACGACCTGGACCTCCTGTATCACTTTGTCTTCCACGAGGCCCGACGGTTCCGCCGCTACCTTGCTCGTGTCATCGCCGCGAGTCGTTCCCGCGTCGGCCAACGCATCGTCGAGATTCTTCTTGAACTCGTTCGCGATCTGTGCATTTTTGAATCGGCAAGCCAACTGAAGATACTCGATGTCCCCCTCGCTGTAATCGGCGGCGTTCCAGAGCCAAGTTTTTTCGTCCTTCGGCTTGATCTCGAGTTCCAAATTGACAAGATGATTGAGGCACAGCTTGAGTGTTTGATCGCGTCGCATGAGGAAGCGCAATTTTCTCGTATCGGGATTACGAAGTATCTTTATATCACCGAGGCCTCGTTCTTTCCACTCTTTGTCATTGGAGTCGTAACGAAAGAGTTTGGCCCTATGAGCGTAGACAATCTCCTCGTCCTCCTCGCCCGTTTTCACCTCGACCTTGTCCGGCAAGGGAATTACCGGCGCGAAGTAAACGTCCTCGCTCTCGGCGACCTCGTCCTCGCTCGCCTCGCCCTGACCACCACCCGGTGACTTCGCCACCGGTGATTTCGCCGAGAAATGAAAATCGAAGGATTTTCCCGGCGAGCCAAAAGTCACGCCCGACGTCGTTCTACTGACCTCTGGTGTCGTCGATCTCTGTGGCATACCAAAAACAAAATTCGTGCTCGGCGTCGAGATCTTCGCGCCGCCGAATATCGCCTTCGTATCGCTTGGCCCTTTGACGTCTTGATGGTTGGCAAACTTGAAGCTGAAACCACCGTCTTTCGTCACCGTTTGGGGAATACCAAACGACAGGCTTTTGCTCGTCTCGAGGCTCGTCGTCTGCGCCCCGTTCGCCTCTTTACCCGATACTTCCGTCGTCGTTGCCTTTGGTATGCCAAAACTGAAGCCCGCGCATTCTCGGTTCGTCTCGTTGAGATTGAAACCGGACGTTTTTGGTTTTGGTGGCATCGAAGGATCGCGGCCGGTGTCGCAAGCGACGCAGTAACAATTGTCCTTGCTGTTGCGTATATAGCAGCTCGGGCATTCCCACGAGTCGGCCTTGGGTTTGAACTGATTCCACAGATCGGCTTTCGCTTGCGTCGCGCCAGTTGTCGTTGACGGGCCAGGCGCTTCGCACGCCAGGCACTTCGCGACCGTCGAGTCGTTGCGCGTGTAACACGAGCTGCACTCCCACGAGCCGCTCGGTGCTTTGAACATCTCCGAAAGGGATTTTTCCTCGTTCGTACCACTCGCCTCGACCAAACGCACAATTTTGCCCTCTTGACGCAAACACGACACGCTCACGCGATCGTTTTTCATGCGTCGCTGCAGCGAGGCCATTAGATCCTGAAATTGAGCAGCCATCTCGGCGCTATCGAACAGACAAGCGAGATTTTCACTTTTGCCGTTTTTCCCGCTCTCCGGTACGCACCAAGTGACGACGTTGTCGGTACCCGCGAGCAGCGAGAATATCGTCTTCTCCGTAAATCCGTAATTGCAAAAGATCTTGCCGTTGTCCTCGCGTTTAACGTGTAACCGGGCCTTGCCGTTTTTCGGGTCGACGAGCACGCGAACGCAGCCGAGGCCTCGATTCTTCCACGAGCCCGACTCGCCGCTGCATCGCATGAGATTCGCGCGTTTTTCGTAAAACACCGCCTCGCCGCTGTCCTCCTTCATCGTTCCGCGTATCTCCGACGCGGCCGTCTTCCGATCGAGCAGCGTCGCGGGTGCCGGCGCGTACGGCCGTCTCAGGCTCGTCTTCGTCTCGGGCGCGACGTTTTTGAGAAACGAAAAATTACCGGACGTCTGTCCGGTATTGTCGTTGCTCGTAGTTGTCGCAGTGGTAGTTTTCGTGAACGAGAAATCAGCGAACGGATTGGGTTTGACGGTATCGTCGTTTTTCTTTGGCTCCGACGTGGGCGCCTCCTGGACGATAGGCTCGGATGTGAACGTGAAACCGCCGAGGACAGTGCCGCCTCTCGAGCTTTTCTCCTCGACCTTCGTGGACGTCGTGCTCGACGTTGGCTCGACACTCTTCGCCGGCCTCGTGCTCCCTTTCGCAATGTCAAAGTTCTCCTTGAACGCTTGCGCCTCCTCGGCGTACTTGAACTTGATGCACAATTTTTCCAGCCTCACTTCCTCGTCGGCAAAGTCATTCGCTACCCATATCCAGGCTCTCTCGTTGTTCATCATTCTCGTCAGTTCCATATCTCCCGTGAGCATGTGATTGGCGCATATCTTCAGCACTTGTTCGCGCCTCATCACGAGTCTGACCTTGCCCTCGGTGTTTCTCAGTAGCTTGACATTCCCCACGCCTCGTTCCTTCCACTCTTTGTCGCACCAGCGATAAAGTTTCGCGCGTGCGCAGAACAACGCTTCCTCGTTTTCCTCGCCGGTGGTGACTTGAACCTCCGCTGGTAGCGGAATAACCGGCACGAAATCGGGCAACGGGTCGTGCTCGATCTCGGCGCCGTCGCCCGAATAATTGTGCGTGCTCGTGTTCGATCTCAGACTTGTGTTTCTCATCTGATTTCTCTCCTGCTCGGCGACCGTGGCTGATATCGTGTTCGTGATGGTGGTCGAGAGAGGCGGTAGATTGACCGTGGTCGGTATCATCGCGGCTGTGGGCATTGATATTTGATAGCTGTGAGGCGCGACGCTCGTAGTCGCGGCGCCATTTGCGCTGCTCGCTGCGATCGTTTGGGCGAGTGACGACGATGAAGGAACGGCACGATACTGGGGTGGTATGGTGACGCTCAGGGGTTGTTGAACAGCTGGTGCACCGGTCGGCAGAGTATCCGACGTCGTGATAACGACGTTCACGGGCGCTGGCCTACTAGCCGTTTGATCCTTCGTTGGCTGTTGAACGTGCGTGATGTTCGTGTCCTTGGCCGGTGGATCGTTTCGCGTGGCGTCAAAGCTTTGCAGGTGCATCGAGAGATGGGACGCTGCTGGGTTCGGTATCACAGGCTGCTGCTGAGTACCGATCGGCGCTGCTGTTTGGGGCACGAGATCAGCCAGCTGGCTCATCATACGATTCGCGAACAGACCCTGCACGTTTTCCGCCATTTTTGGCATTCCCGTGAGACTAGGATCGAGGCCGGGACGCGGATAATACGCGGGCATTTGAAAGACTCGGGCGCCACCGTACAAAGACGAGACGTGGGGATCATTGTAGGCTGGCATTGCCGGCGGATAGTAACCCTGCAAAGCCGCCGCGGCCGCAGCGGCGGCTGCCGCCTGAGGATAAACCAGGGGCGAATAGGGATTTCGTTGCTGTTGCAAAAACATATTTGGCAATTGCGCCTGCTGCGGTGTCGTCTGCTGTTGCTGGCTGTAATTCATGTCGGCGTAATCCTCGTCACCGATCACGTAGACGTCCTCGTCAATGTTGTTCTGGCTGGTGGTCGAGCGCGCGCGATTACGCTTCGTCGTTGCTTGCTGCTGCGAGTCTTTGCAAAAGTTTGCAAACTGACGCTGCAACTCCTCGATCTTTTCGTTCATCGTTTTGCTCGACTCTACGAGGGCCTTGTTCGCCTCGAGGAGCGTCTTGTTTTGCTCCAGTATGGTTTGTATCATGTTGTCCTTGGAGTGGATCAATTGGCGGATTTGAGCGTCGAGACGCTCCGGACTGGGACGTGCTTCCTGTTGCTGTGATCGACGGTAGACGCAAGTACGTAAGGCGGAAATCGTAAAAGGAAGAATCCAAGGATGGTGTAGTCGTTAATACTCACCGCGCTCTTTCTCGTCAATTCGAGAACGTCGTGATGCTGAATACGGCACGGCGTGCTCGCCTGCTTCGGCGTACGATGGGCCGACGATTTTTGGGGCGTTCCGAGCATGTGAATCGTACTGCCGATACCGCCGGTGAAACTGTTCTGTATTGCCTGGTGCTCGCCACTGTGCGCCGACGAATAACTCTCCTCCGACATAACGTCGCACTCGTGTCTGTTGGCTGGAGAACAATACAACAGACACAATAATGGCAAAGAATGGCACAAGATAAATCGAGATTACGAAAAAGGGGGTTTATCACACATATCAGTGAGTGTATACAATAATTTTTTTTTTTTGATGCGATTAATTTCGAAATGTCGGCTGTGCAGGGTTTATCTCAAAACTGCATTTTTTTAAGGGGTAAGGCCACTGTAAATTTTTTGAAAAATCGATTTTTTTTTATTGGCTTAAAAAATAGTTTAAACCCTCTAGAATAAGAAAAAAAAGGTCCTGTGCGAAAAAAAATTTGTTGGCCTTAGGAAATGAAGGTCGCCGCCAAGCGTGTCAAAACCCAAACAAACTTTAAACGCGTTTTTCTCGAAACATGGTTTTTCAAAATGGCACGCAGCATAACTCGAACAATTTTCATTTTTTTTACTTGAAATTTTAACCAGATGTGAACATTTACATTATCTTGAGAATGTCGATCGGAATTTTCAAGAACTTTATTTATTGATTTTTTATTAACAAAAAACTTGCCGTTTTTTTCGTCAAAAATCAATTTTTTTTTTTCAAACGCACGCCAAATCCACAAAAATTGATACTTTTTAAAATCCGATCGACATTCTCTAGCTATAGCCCTCTAGATTAATGGTTTTTTTTTTGTTCTAGATTCAAAAGTGCACCAGTGGTGCTGCGTGCCGCGGAGCCCTGGAAGCAAAACATGTCCCGGGAAGATAGCTGTGGAACCGCCATTTTGTTTTTTTTTACTGTAAAAAAAAATTTATAATAAAGTTTAATGTATGCCCGATAACACCATTAAAAGTTTTTTTTTCAAATACCTTCAATTTCGGGAGCAAAAAATTAGTGAAAAAACCTTTTTTTTTGGGCCGTTACAGTGGCCTTACCCCTTAAGTTGGCCGGAAACATAACTCACGAGGAACATCCGTCAGGTGACACCCTTCGATTTTTTTGAAACGTCATAGCCGGGTAAGTAGGGAAAAATTGCCCCCGCATTTTTTTCCGGCGAAATTTGAAGTATATTCTGAGGTATAAAAAAACAAATTTTCTGAAAATTTCATGCCCGTCAACGCAATGGTTTTAGAAAAATGATTTTTTTTTAATTTCGAAAAAAAATTTTTTTTCCGGAAACGGTACAGTGGATCGATTTGATTTTTTTTTGGTACTTCTTCCGATGAACCTTGTTACGAAATAAAATTATAGAACATCTTGCGAAAGATTAAGGTTTGATAAAAAATAATGTTCCTTGTTTTATTACTTTTCACTATAATCCACTTGGGGTACAATAGCGACAATTTTTTCATATAATCTTTGGGCACTTTATTAGATGATATAATTTTTTCAAAATGATCGGTTTGGTACGCCACAGTGAAAAAAAAGAAACACACTTTATTGATATATTTTAGTTATATAGATATACAACTAAAATATATCAATAAAGTCTGATATGTGACTAAATGATCGGCTTGGTACGCCGCAGTGAAAAAAAAGAAACACACTTTATTGATATATTTTAGTTATATAGATATATAACTAAAATATATCAATAAAGTCTGTTTCTTTTTTTTTCACTGTGGCGTAACAAACCGATCATTTTGAAAAAATTATATAATCTAATAAGGTGCCCAAAGATTATATGAAAAAAATTTCGTTATTGTACCCCAAGTGGATTATAGTAAAAAAAAATAAAACAAGGAACATTATTTTTTTTAACCTTAATCTTTCGCAAGATGTTCTATAATTTTATTTCGTAACACGTTTGATCGTAACAAGTACCAAAAAGAAATCGAATCGATCCACTGAAGCGTTTCCGGAATTTTGATTTTTTTTATTAAAAAAAATTCATTTTTCCAAAACCATTGTGTTGACGGGGATGAAATTTTCAGAAAATTTGTTTTTTTTTTATACCTCAGAATATACTCCTAATTTCGCTGGAGAAAATGCGGGGGCAGTTTTTCCCTACTTACCCGGCTATGGCCTTTGCATGTTATAAAGCACGGAAAAGTAAGCGATACGTATTTTTTTTATCGCCAGAAAAACGGCTTTAAGGGCTGGAACGCACCCTCAAAAATGGGGATGTTTTTCGTTTTTCGTCGATAACGTTTTAACGGTGCGAGATATTTAAAAAATTCAAATTGCAACGATGTTTATTTTTTTGTGCACTATACATTGGTGATGAGAACGATAAGGGGCCGTCCATATATTACGTCATCGATTTTTGCTGATTTTCGACCCCCCCCCCCCTACAATTATCCTATCGTCATTTCCTAATGACCCCCCCCCCCTCTCGCAAAACTGACGTCATTACCAGTTTGGCAAAATTAAAATATTTGCGGATTTGAGCAAAAATTGGGTAACATTAAAACATTTTGTTATAGAATCATCTTTTATTATTTTGTACTTTGGCAATGTTTATTAATATAATAATACTATTCTTCCCTATTCTTTAGTTTTCTTTGGATAGCTCCCACATTTTGTTATAGAATCATCTTTTATTACTTTGTACTTTGGCAATTTTCATTAATATAATAATATTATTCTTCCCTATTCTTTAGTTTTCTTTGGATAGCTCCCACGGAGTTTTCACCCATTCTTGCAAATCCTGGATCACGGGTAATATCTCCGTATCCTCCCCATATTCATTTTGGCTCGATCGAACTATTTTCATAGGTACGCTGTTATTTGAAGTTCTCGAATATAATGTAGACAAACCTTTTGTAGTAAATAAATAAATAATGAGTTCAATAATTAATACCATTAGGTACTTGCAAAATATTTTTCATCACTCATGCGGGGAAACCACTCTAGTTGTACAATATACTATTGTACATTTTGAAGTAACTGGTATCACAAGAATGACGTCAATTTCGAAACGCCCCCTCCCCCCCCCTCATCCATCATTTACCGTCATCCGCAGACGAACCTCCCCCCCCCAAATTTAGAATGACGTAATATATGGACAGCCCCTAACGTTATCGACGAAAAACGAACTACACCCCTATTTTCGAGAGTTCGTTTCGCCCCGTAAAACTGTTTT
This sequence comes from Ophion obscuratus, assembly GCA_964007375.1. Taxonomy (NCBI): domain Eukaryota; kingdom Metazoa; phylum Arthropoda; class Insecta; order Hymenoptera; family Ichneumonidae; genus Ophion; species Ophion obscuratus. Next base: position 23,553,045 of record OZ023324.1, read on the forward strand.
TCCGCCGATAAAAAAAAATACGTATCGTTTACTTTTCGGTGCTTCATAACATATCCAAATTTCAACAAAATCGAAGGGTCTCTCACCTGAGGGATGTTCCTTGTCAAACAATTTTCAACCGATTCACTCAAAATGTTGAATATATCATGCAAAATACATTGTCTATGGAAGTACGTAGGATTATTTTTTTTACATTGCATAGTTTCGTTTGTTATTGACAATTATCTGACAATTTTTCGGCGAATTTTTCACTTTCCAAAAATTTGCGTAAAAAATCGTTAATAACAAATGAACTAGGCAATTTAAAAAAAAATCCTACATACTTCAATAGACAATGTATTTTTCAAGATATATTCAACATTTCAAGCAGATTTGGGCGTAATTCTATTTATAAATACAAATACGAATTTATTCACATCGTGACTTTCATGTGAATATAAATACAAATTTATTCATACTTCACTTATTTTTATTCACATGCATGCATACAAATATAATTGTATTCACAAATATTCTGAACACAGAAATAAATTCACAAAAAATGTGAATGTTTACAAGAAATCCTGTGAATAAAAAGAAATCACATAAAAATCTGTAAATGCAAATGTATTCACAAAAAATTGTAAATACAAAAAAATTCACATAAGTTGTGATGTTTCTCGTATTTAAGACAAAATCAATTTTACAATGATTAGATTAAAATTTACACCAAACGCGAGTTCTTACGTATTTTGAGAAAAAAAAAAACATTGCGTTGAGGCAAATAAATGTTTGCGAAAAAAGTTGTGAGTTTCAAATATTACATTATAAATGTGAAAAAATGTACAAAACGAGTTGTGAATTTGCTCAAGTTGAAGAAAATTAAAATCAAATTCACGACAATTATATTAAAATTTACACCACAAGTGAGTTCTCACGTATTTCGAGAGAAAACATTGTGTCGAGGCAATGAAATTTTCGCACCAAAAGTTTTGTGCAAAAATTTCTTTGCCTCGAGGCAATGTTTTCTCACAAAATCCGTACAAACTCACTTTTGGTGTGAATTTTAAGGGAGACTTTGTCCCGGATTGAGCAGCGGGAGATGTTAGCGGCTCAACATGAGCAGCCAGAAGAAGAGGAGGGATGCCTCTATGGACCAGGCATTGCCGATTACCGGTTATTATAAACACATTTGTGTAAACACATTACAAAACTTCAAACGCGTTTTTCTCGAAAACACGTTTTTAAAAATGGCTGACATTCTCCTGACCGCTGTAATTAACATATCGACCTGAAATTTGGCGAGCATACTCAGAAAATATGTCTTCACGGAATGACGGATCGTTTTTTCGATAGATACATTTTTGCATTTATTATTTATCTTTTTATGCGAAAAAAAACGCGAAAATTCGATTTTTTTTTAAATTACCGCCATTTTCCGAAATTTGTACTAAACGAAAAACCCATCCGTCATTCCATGACCAAAGGGTCACAGATTGATAATGTGCTTTGAATTTGTATTTCGGATCAACAAAGAGGGGGCAGTGATGTCAGCCGTTTACCTCCCGCGATTTGAGGACCTGTTTTCGCGGAGCTGCAACGGCCGCCATTTTGTTTTTTTTTTTTCAAAAAAAAATTTTTTTAACATTCTGTATATCATGAATAAAAGCAAGAAAAAACCGCGCTCAAAAAGCTTTACTCGTTTCCTTTAAAAAAAATAAAATGTAAACACCCGAAATATGGCACTCCAAGGACAAAGTCTCCGTTAATCTAATCATTGTAAATTTTATTTCAATTTGTCTTAAATACGAAAAAAAAAATCACAACTTATTTTATGATTTTTTTTGTATTTACAATTTTTTGTGAATTTTCTTAAATTATTTTTTGTAAATACTCACATTTCTTTCTGTGAATTTATTTGTACGCATGCATGTGAATACAAATAAGTGAAGTATGAATGAATTTGTATTTATATTCACGTGAAAATCATGATGTGAATAAATTCGTATGCGTATTTATAAATAGAATAACGCCCGACTCTGATTTTCAAGAGAATCGGTTGAAAGTTGTCGGAGTTATGGTTCCGGCCAACTTAAAAAAATGCAGTTTCGAGATAAACGCTGCACAGCCGCCATTTTGAAATTAATCGCTTAAAAAAAATTATTGTAGATAGTCACCGATATGTATGATAAACGCCCTTTTTTGTAATCTCGATTTACTTTGTAGTTTTTCCGAAGAAAACAAAATCCCCAAAAAGCCTATTTTTTCGGTCTCTAGAGTTGCCTAAGGCCTGAAATATTTCACCTTGCCACTCGTCCGGATCGATTCTCTTCAGATCGTTCTCAATGTCGGCTATCCTCGTGCCCAGCTCCGAGTTCAGCGGATGCTTCGGATTCATTCCCGGACTTCGCAGACGATCGAGCGTCAGATAATAACAGCCGCGGGCCTTCGAGAGCATCACTATGTGCTGAGATCTCATTGCCGAGGTGAGACTCTCCTTGGGCAAAGTGCTCATCAACTCGTCAGCGAGACTCTTGTAAATCTTTGCGGTAAAAACCGACGAAATAAAAGTAAGGCGGTATTCATTTTGAATAAAGCAAGGGTAAAGTGGAGAACGGAGAGCAGCGTACCTCTCCTTGCATGAAGGAAGCTTCCGGACATTTGAGGGCCTGCAGAGCCTCGATGGCCTGCTCGTGTTGCTTGTCGCGAATGTATCTCTGAGCGAGCAGCAATCTGCCCTCCTCGAGTGCATTCGTCAGCTCGACGTTGTTCATCTCCTTTCTGCGGAATTGAGAAGGCCCATTTTTTTGTTTCTACTCTACATCCTTATTTTACTACAGTCGTGCTGTCGCTGAAAAACCCCGTAATCGGAAAAATTATTGGGTTGGTACAAAAATCTTGCAGCACTTTTTGTTCAATTAAAATATTTTTCCTAATAACGAAGTTCGAGAACATTCGAGAATAGGAAATACAAGAATGGTCTAGAACCTTCCATGCCGCAGGATATATAAGCGAGTCAGATGTTCCGCGGAGTCGGTATGAGCAAAGATGGATCAACGTGCACTTCGAGCAATCGCACATTACGAATTCTTGCAAGGGCATTCTGTAAGAGCTGCAGCCCGTAATATGTGCAGTGCGTTCAAGGCTAATGTAGTTAATTATTCTACGGTCTCCCGTTGGTATCAGCGTTTTCTTTCTGGCGATACATCTTTTGAAGACAAACCTAGGTCCGGCAGGGAATCGATTGTGGACGATGAAGAACTGCGAGCACTTACAAAGGCAAAGCCTAATATGTCGTCACGAGAATTAGCCAACAAACTCAACTGCAGTCATCCCACTATCCTTCGACATTTACAAGAGATGGGATATAGGAAAGTTGATTCGTCTTGGATACCGCACAATCTCAGCGAATCAAACAAAGCAACACGCATGTCCATTTGTCTTTCACTCCTGCATCGTCCGCAAAGAAAGGATTTTCTTCAAGAAATAGTCACTGGGGATGAAAGCTGGGTGTTGTATGTTAATCACACGCGCAAGCGTCAGTGGCTATCGAAAGGGGAAAAACCAGAACCGACCCCTAAACGGCCCCGTGAAACGAAGAAAGTTTTACTCTGTTGTTGGTGGGATTCCGAGGGCATGCTCTATTACGAATTTCTGCCAACCAACACCACAATACAGGCAGAGATTTATTCTGCACAACTGCAAAAGGTGGCTAAAATTATGAAACAGAAAAGGCGTTGACGTCTTCACGTTCGGCTTCTCCATGACAATGCTCGACCCCACGTCGCTAAGATGACACACGAAACTATTTCGCAGCTAGGATGGGAAGTTCTACCACACCCGCCGTATTCACCAGACTTAGCACCTACCGACTATCACCTGTTTCGAGCTTTGAAGAACTATTTACGGGATAAAAAATTTGATGATCTGTCAGATCTCAAAAATACATTGGACGACTTTCTTAATTTACGATCAAAAGAATTCTGGTAGGCGGGCGTGCAAAGTCTACCAGAGCGTTGGGCAAGAGTTGTAGATGCGGAGGGAGCCTACATTACTGAATAATCGTTTATTGTTAAAATAAAATATTTTTCTTTTTTACTCGTGTTGTGTGTTGCAAGATTTTTGTACCAACCCAATAGAAGGCTCGTTTTTTAATTACAACCCCTACGAGGTCGGCGTCGCGAGACGAAATGTGCAGAAAAATCCAGGCTTTAGTTTTGTCCACAGCGCCGAAGTCGTGGAACTTCATTTTGGGAGTGAAAAAGTAGGGTGAAATTTTGAAAAATCAGTTTTAATTCAATAACCATTTAGAAAAAAATCGTACATTTTTTGTTCAAATGGGAACGTTGTAGCCCTTGAAAAGACGCGTCGATCAAGTATTTGATCATCACTCTCCGATAATATCTTCACGCCCCAAAAAAGGTTAAAATACAAAAAAAAATTGTTTATTGAAAAACTCAAAAACAATGGATTTTTCGGGTATGGGTCAAATGTATGAAATGTAGAGAATAATTTTCTCTACGTTTTCGTTTCTATGGACCACCCTTGAATTTTGATTTTCCAACCCCTCTCGGGGGGTTGAAAAGTCAAAATGAAATTCTGGGAAAACTATTGACCGTACGAATTCGGCGCTGTGGAAGAATTTGTAGCTTGAACCCTCAGCTACATTTTTGTCCACAGCGCCAAACTCGTGTCTCTTCATTTTCGGTCAATAGTTGTCCCGGAATTTCATTTTGAATTTTAAACCCCTGAGAGGGGTTCGAAAAAGCAAAATTCAAGAGTGGGCCATAGGAACGAAAATATAGAGAACATTATTCTCTACATTTCGTACATTTAAACCATCCCCGAAAAATCGATTGTTTTTGAGTTATTCAATAAACAATTTTTTTTTACTTCAACAATTCTTTTCGGGGTGAAGATATTTTCGGAGTGGATTGATCAAATACCCGATCGACGCGTGTTTTCAAGGGCTACAATGTTTCCCTTTGAACAAAAATTGTATGATTTTTTCCTAAAGAATTATCGAATGAAAACTGATTTTTCAAAATTTCACCCTACTTTTTCACCCCCAAAATGAACTTGCACGACTTCGGCGCTGTGGACAAAAATAAAGCCCGGATTTTTCTGAACATTTTGTCTCCCGGCACCGACCTCGTGGGGATCGTAGTTTGGCGTTAATCCACTACCATCCCCTTTCATCCCCTAAAAAAATCCTGCACCCCAATATTTCGGCAAACTTGGATTTAGCACCCGCGGCACCCACAAAATCACCTGTCAAAAAACTAGCCTTCTAATTTTTGTCCGATTCCAATATACAGCACGACTGTACTGTTTCGTTTATTTGTTTTTTTTTCTTTCGTCGAATTTCCTAAACCGACTTACCCCTGGTAATCAAACATTTTCGTACTGGTCGTACGTATCGCTTGATTGTTGAGCAGCCTCTCGAGCAGGGGAACAACTGCGGACCAGTAGAGCTCGCACCTCGCCTCGAGGAACGGCAGATCGTTGTGATTCTTGTCCTTCTCTCGTAGCAATTTGGCCTTGAAGGTGAGGGGCGCGGAAGATATTGGAAGAAAAAAAAAAACGTCAGAAGAGATAAAAATATACGTCCGGGAAATGGATTTAAAAAAAGGGACAGAGAACGAGAAAAAAGATTCGATTCGTACTCTGTGATGAAATATTCGGGCAAGATGAACGAGTATAGCCGGGTGCAAGCCGTGATTCCCGATGCAACGTACGACCTCGAGGCCCCGCTGCAGTTCCTGCCTTATCTCACCCAAATCGCCGCAAATCTCGTCCTGCTTGCGATAAATGTTGTAAGCCGAGGACCACCTGTGCAAATATCATTTTTTTCCTCTCTTGATGAATTTGTCGAATGGAAGCGCACGCGTTGTTTTTTTTTCGAATATATTTTCCCTTCTAATCTCCTCGTATTGTTTCGCTTAAAAATTTTACATGCGAAGAACATGACGTTGGTGTCCGTCTTCGACTCAGGCGAAAGCCATGTAAATGGCAGAGCGTTGAAGACTATTAAATACGTATATTTTTTTATTGGCGGAGACACTTTTTCACCGTGCGCATCCATCCTTTTATTTTCCTTTATCTCAACGCAATGAAGGGGTGTATTAAGGGGTACCTGAGTAAACGGCGAGAAAAACAGGTAAACTTCGGGAATTTTTATCTCAAAAACTGATGTTTCGATTGGATCCGGGGTTTTTTTTTTTTGGAAAATATGTACATTGAGGTATGTTTGGGAATTTTTAAAAATAAATTTGTTGACTGGAAGCGATTAAAACGCGATTATCTCGAAACATAGTTTTCAAAGTCGGTGCCAGATGTTTCTCGAAAACGGCTTGTCTGATTTTGTCCAAATTTGGATACAATATTGTGGGATAAATAAACGATAGATGTTAGATCGGTCTCCCAAAGATATAAATGAGGATAGGTTGAGGAACAATTAATGGTTAAAGATTCTTTATTAACGGCGGGGTAAAGTTAATTCGGCGAAAAAAAGGCATGTTTTTAAGATTTTTTTTGGCGTAACGAATAGTGTTCGTTTATTGAAAAATTTACATATAATAAAGTAACATTTGAACAATATTCTCCTAAATTTGCATTGCAAAATATTCAAAATTGAGCGAGTGAAAATTAAAGCCCGGAGGCGCCTCGAAAAAAGTTGGTTTGCGGTGTGCACCATAACTCGCAACAGAATCATTTGAAACAAAAACATCAAAATGCATTTGTTAAAGGAGATGTTTCTCGAGGTAATGACGGGAGGATTTTTTTTTTTTTCGTTTTTTCGATTTTTCGTAGCACTTGGGAGCCAAAAACCCGATTTTCGCTAAAACAATCGGCTAATTTGTTGTTAAAAAATTAGTAATTATTAAAAAAAAAGGCTCTCGACAATACCTGGTGAATTATGTGAAGAAGTACTGTGAAAAATTTCAAAGCGATTGGTCCAGTAGATTTTGAGTTATCGTGCACACGGACTTCAAATATGACAAGTCTCAGAAAAACGGTTTGAAAAACGCAGAAGAGAAGAGAACGGCATGGAGCAATAGACGCTCAAATACTCATAACTTCGTCAATTTTACTCCGATCGACTTGAAATTTTAACACAATATTCGTGATATATTATGCATTCATTAAAAAAATTTAAAAAAAATGAAAAAAAAATTAAATACTTTACCCCGCCCTTAAAAGTTATGTTCCTAATCCCATTTCGCCAAGAAGTACGTACGGAATTTCTGATTAATCGAAAACTTTTCATTTTACGAGCAGTTATAACGAAATTTTTCACTGAAAATTCGTTTCTCAAGTTCAAATACCTACAACTTTTGAATAAAACAATATTTTTAAAATTCCTTACGTACTTCTCTAGGTATTCTAATGTAGATTGACGAGAATTTTAGTTTTTTCTTCTAGGTAAAAAATTGTGGATGCTAAATGTCACGGCGCGGAGCGCCTAAAAAAAAAGATAAAAGAAAATATTAGTAGTCGGCTATTTTGTACGTCGAAAAAAAAAAATATATATTTTCTAACAGCTTGATATTCATACTAAATAGATGTGTAATTCATTTTATGAGTGAATTACTTTTTATTCTTGATATATTATGCATTCATGTAAAAAATTAAAAAAAAAAATTTTTAAAAAATGTAAATACTTTACCCCGCCCTTAATGTGGAATGATAAATAACAGAATATGCGCCCCCTTTTCTTTTTGTCGTGTTCTCGCGATTATTTCATGTCTTACATCCTCAATGTCTCGTTGTCAACACCCTCCTCTTGTTTTTTATTTAACGCCCTCGCAACGAGCACTCGCTCGCAATCCCTTGTTTATTCATTTCGTCTCGTTCCGCGCAGTCGCTCTCTCACATGTTTTAGCACACACAAAAGCTTCGAATGCTCTTTTCCCTACAATATTCTTCGATAGTTTTTCTCGTTCGCTACGTAGGATTTTTTTGTTGAAATTTTCATTTTTGACGAAATTGCGACCGTTTTAATTTAACATTCGTTTTTCGTTCGCAATTTCCGAAGATTTTGGATTGCATACATGTAAAAATACGCATACGCATAAAAAAGGAATGGTTCAATCAAATGAAAAACCCCTACGTGGCGAACGAGAAAAACTATCGAAGAATATTGTATCCAAATTTGGACAAAATCGGACAAGCCGTTTTCGAGATGCATCTCGCACCGACTTTGAAGACTATGTTTCGAGATAATCGCGTTTTAATCGCTTCCAGTCAACGAATTTATTTTTAAAAAACCCCAGTATTAAAAATTAAAAAATAAATTAAAAAACCCAGATCCAATCGGAACATTAGTTTTTGAGATAAAAATTCCCAAAGTTTACCTGTTTTTTCGCCGTTTACTCAGGTACCTCCCCTTGAATTTAATGAAACGGGTGACGCTTTGAAGGAGCGGATTAAATCATAGTTTACCTGATTTTACATTTTGGCCGGATAAAAAACTTACGGGGGTACATCACATTTCATACGCATTTGACGATTTCTAGTAGAAATTGTGTGTTGGTGGAAAATGAATAGTCAATTCGCATTTAGATGATAAAAATGCATCAATAGGGACTTATACAAAAAATATTAAAAATTCAAACTTTTTTCGCACCTCGGCTAAAAAAGTTCTTTCACTGAATCGTCGATCTTTCTTTTCTTTCGTTATCGTTTGCTTTTGAAATGCCGTTTGATTTATTAAAATCCGATTATTTTACGATTTTTTTCAATATTTCAAAATTCCAGCACCAATTTTCGCAAATTTTTCCGTACACACTCTTCGCCTCTTTTTCGGTAATTTTTCAAATGTACCTGCCAGAAAAACCATCTGAGATTTCGGGATAAACGAAGCGGCATTTTCCAAGTCTATCGATATCCTTTACAAAAACCCCCCCTGTAAATGTGTGTGGCTCGAATAAAAACAGCGCTACGGCCGTTCCAAATTTCGCAATTTTGACGATTCTGAAAAAGGGGGCGTCCATTAATTACGTGAGGTGTTTAGGGGGGGGGAGGGGGTCGAGCGAAATCTCACCCAATCTCACGTGGGGGAGAGGGGGGCTTCGGCAAATATCACGTAATTTTAGTAATTTTAGTAAATTTAGTAATCACGTAATTTTTATCACCTAAGGAGAGTCTCCCTACTACTTTACATGGTGGAGTAAATGGTACTACAACCGCAGTTACTTCTACTACAATTTATTTTCCGTGAACTTATGCATTTTGAAAAATCTCACGTGAGATTAGGGGAGGGGGGAAGGGGTCGAGCAAAATCTCACATCTCACCACGGGGAGAGGGGGGGTCGAAAAATCGCCAAAATCACCTCACGTAATTAATGGATGCGCCCAAAGTGGACGGAAGAGCAGAAAAAAAATGTTTTTCGACTTTTAAACCGTTTTAAGGGTCTATCCTAAGGGAATTTTCTTGTCGATTACGAATATCGTCCGGTTTTTGTCCAAAGCTCAAAATTAAGGGGGGGGGGGGTAAAGTATTAAATATTTTTTTTTGCATTTTTTAAATATTTTTAAAAATAAATGCATATCTCAAGAATATTGTGTCAAAATTTCAAGTCGATCGGAGCAAAATTGACGAAGTTATGAATATTTGAGCGTCCGTTGTTCCAGGCCGGGTTTTTATAGCTTTTATAGAGCAGAGGAGCAAGCGGCGCACGATAGTAAAGAAGGAAGAGTTTTGCGTAAACAAATGCAAAAAGATGCTCTAGATCATGTTGATGGAAGCTTTTTGCTCTACGGACCTGGCATCGACGACTCTGTGTGAGTATGAGAAAATTATCGAGTTTTATTTTGAATTTTTCCGTGTGCAAAACTTTAAAGCGTTTTTCTGAAACTTGTCATCTTTGAAGTCCGTGTGCGCCATAACTCAAAATCTACTGGACCGATCGTTTTGAAATTTTGCACAGTACTTCTTCACATAATTCACCATGTATTGTCGGCAGCTTTTTTGTTTTTTAAAATAATTATTAATTTTACAACATCAATTTAGCCGATTTTTTAAAGCGAAAATCGGTTTTTTAGCTCCCAAGTGCTACGAAAAATTGAAAAATCGAAGAAAAAAATCCTCCCGTGGTTACCTCGAGAAACATCTCCTTTAACAGTAGCATTTTGATTTTTTTGTTTCAGATGCTTCTGTTGCGAGTTATGATGTACACCGCAAAACAACGTTTTTTCGAGGCGCCTCCGGAGATTCACTGTCGCTCGCTCAATTTTCAATATTTTGCAATGAAAATTTCGGCAAGTATTGTTCAAATGTTGCATTATTATATGGAAATTGACTGAATAAACTAACACTATCTGCATCTTCAAAAAAAATCTTTAACGCAGGATTCTACTTTGAAACTTTGAAACTTTGAAATTGGATGAAAACACCCACCTGGAACACGTCGAAGGCATATTATATGGCCCAGGCATCGCTGATTGAGGGTAAGATAATTTTTTCTACGATTTATCACTCACCAAAACTTTAAACGCGTTTTTCTCGAAAAGACATTTTCAAGTACCGTGGTCGTGATAACTCAAAAAGTACTGAACCGATCCTTATGAAATTTGGAATACATATTCTATATGTGTGTACCAACCGACCTAACTACAATCAACTTAAAATTTTGATTAGAACTATTTTTTTATTGCAAAAAAAAAGACCCAAAAAAAAACGCATTTTTTTTTCGTATTTTAGCCGCCATTTCGTTAATTTTGCACGTATATAAAATATTCTAGTTAGGTCGGTTCCTGAAGACATACTGAACATGAAACTATTTGATTTTTTTGTTTCAGACCATCCGTCGGGAAGATTTCACGACCACGGCAACGGTACCTGCTTTTCGAGGCGTTGGCTTTAAACATATTTTACGTGTACAAAAAATGAATAAAATACATTTAAATTTTTTTTTTATGTACTTAAAGAGTGTATTTATTGAACAGTTTAAACCCCATATCGATATCTTTAATAGTATTCTCAGAAAAAATTCACGAAAATAGCGTTTTTTTCATGGTTTCAAAGTAGAATCCTGCCTTATAACATGCCTTTTTTCACCGAATTAACCTCCACCCCGCCCCTAAGCCGGCCAAACGGGAAAAACGTTACCATACACATTCGGGTGTACGCTTGCGAGTAAACTGCGAAATCTTCGCTCTAAGAGATGGCCTTGAAACCGATTTTTTCCGCCGATAGTAAAAAAAATACGTATCTAATGATTTTCGATGCTCTCCCGTATACACAAGCCTCTACAAAATCGAAGCCGGACACCAAAGTGATGTTCCTTGCTAGCATCGACGAGCTTGATTTCAAAATTATCATTATAATATCAATAACAATGCTGACAAATAATAAAACCAGAAGTACATAATAATAACGGTAGCGATACATTAAAAAAATAAAATAAAAAAAAGTAAACAATAATAACTACGACGATGATAAAAAAAAGTGGCTTAAACTTGAAAGAGAATAAAATAATATAAAAGATATGCGGGTATACCAACCATTTCTCTTGATTACAGGTGCAAAGTGTATTGGTGATGTCTGCCGGCAAAGTGGGCAGTCTGTCAGGGCTCAAGAAGCCACTTCGCTGTTGTTCCTCAACAACCACAGAGGCGCACAAAACTGTATTGCACAATCATACAGTATACAGTCATACGAGTAATGCTCTCCATCCGTAACCAATGAAAATTACATAATTCGATAATTACAAGACATAATACAAGTGTGTATACACATACACGTACATAAATCTCAATATGGCGACCTTTGGAATGAAAAATTGCGCGTGATTGTTCGCGCGTAAATAAAGAAAATCAAATGTTCTCGATTGATAATATTCGCAAAAAAAAAAACAACGAATGTTTACTTCCTTATTCAATTGCGGTTTAGAAACAAGATATACGCCAGGGTAGTTCGTAATTTGGTGATGTTGTAAATTCTTTGGTATTGTTCCTCAAAAGTAATCAACGTATGTAGAAAAAAAATTGGCCGCAAGCGGAAGTTTGTCCAATAATTCTAACCCACCCCACCGAGCTGTCGAATTTTTATATGAAAAAAAAAAAAAAAATGATTTTTTTCCAGCACGTTTTTGCCATAGATTTCAGCGTGCATGTAACTTTTTGATTTTTTTACGCATTCTGGCAAAGTTTGTACCGGTATACCGGCTTTATCGCAAAACATAAACACTTCTTTGGCAGTTATTGTGGCACTTTTTTTTTGCTAATTACGTGATAAATATTAAATCCACGAAAATTTTACACCTTTTTTGTGGAGCATTAAGGAACACTTTGTCCCGGATTGAGCAGCGGGAGATGTTAGCGGCTCAACATGAGCAGCTAGAAGAAGAGGAGGGATGCCTCTATGGACCAGGCATTGCCGATTAGCGGTAATTATAAACACATTTGTGTAAACACATTACAAAGCTTTAAACGCGTTTTTCTCGAAAACACGTTTTTAAAAATGGCTGACATTCTCCTGACCGCTGTAATTAACATATCGACCTGAAATTTCGAGAGCATACGCGGAAAATATGTCTTCACGGAATGACGAATCGTTTTTTCGATAGATACATTTTTGCATTTATTATTTATCTTTTTATGCGAAAAAAAAAACGCGAAAATTCGATTTTTTTTTAATTGCCGCCATTTTCCGAAATTTGTACTAAACGAAAAACCCATCCGTTGTTCCATGACCAAAGGGTCACAGATTGATAATATGCTTTGAATTTGTGTTTCAGATCAACAAAGAGGGGGCAGTGATGTCAGCCGTTTACCTCCCGCGATTTGAGGACCTGTTTTCGCGGAGCTGCAACGGCCTCCATTTTGGTTTTTTTTTTCAAAAAAAAATTTTTTTTACGTTCTGTATATCATGAATAAAAGCAAGAAAAAAACCGCACTCAAAAAGTTTACTCGTTTCCTTTAAAAAAAAAAAATGTAAACACTTGAAATATGGCACTCCAAGGACAAAGTCTCCCTTAAATTTCCTACAAAAACATCATATGACATTTTTTTTTTATCATGTATAGTTTTGAAATAATAAATAATTTTCTTAACAAAATTTTAAATGCATTTTCTCAAATAAAAGTTCGACAGCTTGGTGGAGTGGGTTAGAATTATTGGACAAATTTCCGCTTGAGGCCAATTTTTTTTCTTTATGTGTTGATTACTTTTAAGGGCGGGGTAAAGTATTAAAAATTTTTTTTCATTTTTTTTTTAATTTTTTAAATGAATGCATAATATATCAAGAATATTGTGTTAAAATTTCAAGTCGATCGGAGTAAAATTGACGAAGTTAAAAGTATTTAAGCGTCTATTGCTCCATGCCGTTCTCTTCTCTTCTGCGTTTTTCAAACCGTTTTTCTGAGACTTGTCATATTTGAAGTCCGTGTGCACGATAACTCAAAATCTACTGGACCAATCGCTTTGAAATTTTGCACAGTACTTCTTCACATAATTCACCAGGTATTGTCGAGAGCTTTTTTGTTTTTTTTTAAATAATTACTAATTTTTCAACAACAAATTAGCCGATTTTTTTTAGCGAAAATCGGGTTTTTGGCTCCCAAGTGCTACGAAAAATCGAAAAATCGAAAAGAAAAAAAATCCTTCCGTCATTACCTCGAGAAACATCTCCTTTAACAAATGCATTTTGATTTTTTTGTTTCAAATGATTCTGTTGCGAGTTATGGTGTACACCGCAAACCAACTGTTTTTTCGAGGCGCCTCCGGGGTTTAATTTTCACTCGCTCAATTTTGAATATTTTGCAATGCAAATTTAGGAGAATGTTGTTCAAATGTTACTTTATCATATGTAAATTTTTCAATAAACGAACACTATTCGTTACGCCAAAAAAAAATCTTAAAAACATGCCTTTTTTCGCCGTATTAACTTTACCCCGCCGTTAAATTTCCTACAAAAACATCATGTGACATTTTTTTATCATGTATAGTTTTGAAATAATAAATAATTTTCTTAACGAAATTTTAAACGCATGCATTTTCTCAAATAAAACTTCGACAGCTTGGTGGAGTGGGTTAGAATTATTGGACAAATTTCCGCTTGAGGCCAATTTTTTTTCTTTATGTGTTGATTACTTTTGAGGAACAATACCAAAGAATGTCCAACATCACCAATTCAAGAACCACCTTAATACACGCTCTTTCAATCTATAATCGTTCGCAAGTAAGCTTCGAATAAATGAAAGAAATACACTTTTTTGTTTCGTTATCAAAGAAGCTCGAAATAAATTCGTGTGGTGCAAGATCTGGCCGAGTCGGTCATTCATGAACTTTCGCACACTCACCACCTGGACGAAGCTCGGGATTCCTTTGCCATGTTTTTTTTTTATTTTTCCATATTTCTTTTCTCAATGAAACAAGACGGAAAATAAAAGTTCACTGACCTGCGGCGTTGAGAAAGGCGTCGACGTCGAGTTGGCTGAGACTGTCGGGCGCTGCCTGGCTCAGGTTGAACACCGACAGTTGCAGCGCAGGAAACACGTGACAATACTGATGCGGACGAGGACCTGAGACCTCTAGAATGTTGCGATTGTTCGTCCTGTTGTTGACTATGCCGAGCCACACGTGATGATGCAGAGACGCCGGCCACACCTCCTCGGCAACTGAAATAGTCCCGTTTATTCAAAATGTCTCATTTTCCAACTTATCTTCGAATTTTCTCGACTGGCCAGGTCGCTCCTTGTCGTCCAAGTCGAAATCACCAGCTTTAAGACGTTCAAACCACTTCCGACACGTTTGCTCAGCTAGAGCATGTTCGCCGTACAATTCCACTAAAGTACGATGAGCTTCAGCAGCACTTTTGTTCATATTAAAGTAATGAAGTAAAACTCTTGTGAACAATTAGGCGTTGGAATTAATTCATAGCGTTTTACGAGGGATGGCAAAAACGTCCATGGAAATCCAGCTGAGAAGGGTGGCGCTGTTCTCCTACCGACCCGAATTGAAGTTCGTCCAGTCGAAATAGGATTTCAACTGGAATTAATTCCGGGCTTCGATTTTCTTTTTTTATACTGGGGGGGGGGGGGGGTAGTTGGTAGTGTAAATCTCGATTTTCGGGAAAATCCCCCTGGTGCGTTTGCCGCCATCTTGATTTGAAGAGGGTTTTTTTTTGTTTTTCGAATAACTCGCTTATTTTCAACCTTAGAGTGAAAATGATTGTATTCAAAGTTGTGGGAAATGTAATTCTCCACAAGTTTGGTGATTATAATTTTTACCCTAGGATCGATATTTATAGAGTTAGACTGCTAAAAGGGGTAAAAAACGTTTTTTTTTAAACTTATCTCGTTTATTATCAAGTTTATTGTAAAAATGGTAATAAATAATCACATAGGAAATTTTATTTCCTCCAACTTTGGTTATTAGCATTTTTACCCTCGGATCAATATTTTCGGACTTATACTTAATTTAGGGGTGAACTTTTTTTTTATGTTCAGTTATTTCGTTTATTATCAAGTTTATCGTAAAAATGTTAAGGAGTAATCGGGTAGGAAATTTTATTTTCTTCAACTTTGGTCAGTACCATTTTTAGCCTAGGATCAATATTTTCGGACTTGTACTGAATTCAGGGGTGAACTTTTTACCCCTATTTGCAGTGTAACTCTACAGGGTGTCCCAAAACTCAACGATAATCTGAGACCGGATGAAAGGCCAAGTTATACCAGTTCTGGGAAAAATATTTTAAAAAATCCATATCACTCAGTTCAGCGATAATAAACATTCAAAAAAAAAAAGTTGAAATTCGACACCCTTGGTCGCATTTTCAAGTCCTGTGATCACCAATGTCACAATTTCGCTGTGATTTTTTTAATTTCGTGATCTTCATTAACGATGCTATTAATCGCAACTACAAATTAATGCAAAAAAACATCGTTAATTTAATAAAATAAGTTAAGTTTTAGTGAGTCATGGTTCACACAAATATTGTTACTTAACTTTGACACTTCATTTTGAAAAAAAATGTACTACACTACCCTTGGCAAGTTATTCCAAAAGATGGCGCATTTAATCAAGATTTCAAAATGGTGCAACACTTGCCACTTTTCTTGCCATTAAAAATTTTATTTCTTATTCTTTTCAAATTGAGCTCATTTTGAACAACTCAACATTAGGAATTGTTGTTACTAAAATTTGTTATTTTTTGTTTCTGGTCTGAAATAAAATTATTATTTTTAGTAAAGAGGTAATTGAGTCAGTTAATAACCAATTTTTATTGTAAAAAACATATGTTTTTTATAATAAAAATTGGTTATTAACTGACTCAATTACCTCTTTACTAAAAATAATAATTTATTTGAAGTAATTGAGTAATTGGTAATTGAGTCAGTTAATAACCAATTACCTCTTTACTAAAAATAATAATTTTATTTCAGACCAGAAACAAAAAATAACAAATTTTAGTAACAAAAATTCCTAATGTTGAGTTGTTCAAAATGAGCTCAATTTGAAAAGAATAAGAAATAAAATTTTTAATGGCAAGAAAAGTGGCAAGTGTTGCACCATTTTGAAATCTTGATTAAATGCGCCATCTTTTGAAATAACTTGCCAAGGGTAGTGTAGTACATTTTTTTTTTCAAAATTAAGTGTCAAAGTTAAGTAACAATATTTTTGTGAACCATGACTCACTGAAACTTAACTTATTTTATTAAATTAACAATGTTTTTTGCATTAATTTGTAGTTGCGATTAATAGCATCGTTAATGAAGATCACGAAATTTAAAAAATCACAGCGAAATTGTGACATTGGTGATCACAGGACTTGAAAATGCGACCAAGGGTGTCGAATTTCAACTTTTTTTTTTGAATGTCTATTATCGCTAAACTGAGTGATATGGATTTTTTAAAATATTTTTCCCAGAACTGGTATAACTTGGCCTTTCATCCGGTCTCAGATTATCGTTGAGTTTTGGGACACCCTGTATAAATATCGATCCTAGGGTAAAAACTATAATCACCAAACTTGTGGGGAATTACATTTCCCACAACTTTTGATATGATCATTTTCACTCCGAAGTTGAAATTAAGCGAGTTATTCGAAAAACAAAAAATCCCTCTTCAAATCAAGATGGCGGCAAACGCAGCAGGGGGATTTTCCCGAAAATCGAGATTTACACTACCAACAAGCCCCCCCCCCCTAAGTATAAAAAAAGAAAATCGAAGCCCGGAATTAATTCCAGGTTAATCGAATTTTAGACCTATCTCGACTGGACTAAGTCAGCAACAAACCAGCACAGAAAACACCCTTTGCTACTTCATATCGAGCGATAATTTGATCACATCAATTGTAAAACCAGTGCCGGACGATATGCGAAAAGCACCCTTCGCTTCTTCATATGGAACGGTAATTTGATCATATTAATTGTGAAACCAGTTTGTGAAGGAAATTTCTATATATTAGATAGATAGAATTTTTATATAATTAATATAGATTGTTTTGGAGAATAATAACGAAATGCGGAAATTCAGTCAATATGTTTTTTTTTTCGTTGCGGAAGCAGTAACAAACAAAATTTATTTATAGACATAATAAAATTCATAAGAACTTTGAATCTAGACAAAACTTCTACAAATTATCACTCATTATGATACGCTGTACAGATAAACAAGAATAACGAAATACACAAATTAAGTCAGTATGTTGTTTTTTTTTACGGAAGCAGTAACAAAGTTTATTTCTAGATACACGAAAATTCATGAGAATTTTGAATCCAGACAAAACTTTCACAAATGATTACACATCATATTCACACAATATAATACGCTGTACAGATAAAGAATAATAACGAAATACAGAAATTAAGACAATGTTTTTTTTTTCGTTGCGGAAGCACTGACGAATAAAATTCATTTATAGACACAAGAAAATTCATAAAAATTTTGAATCCAGACTAAAACTTTTACAAATGATCACACATTATATTCACACGTTAGGGGGCGTCCATTAATTACGTGAGGCGTTTAGGGGGGGGGGGGGAGGGGGTCGAGCGAAATCTCACCCAATCTCACGTGGGGGAGAGGGGGGCTTCGGCAAATATCACGTAATTTTAGTAATTTTAGTAATCACATAATTTTTATCACGTAGGGAGAGTCTCCCTACTACTTTACATGGTGGTGTAAATGGTACTACAACCGCAGTTACTTCTACTACAATTTATTTTCCGTGAACGTATGCATTTTGAAAAATCTCACGTGAAATTAGGGGTGGGGGAGGGGGTCGAGCAAAATCTCACGACATCTCACCAGGGGGAGAGGGGGGGTTGAAAAATCGCCAAAATCACCTCACGTAATTAATGGATGCCCCCTTATGATACGCTTTACAGATAAATCGATCTTACAGTTTTGACTTTTTCCTATTGTCTTTCGTTTTTATTTTTCTTGCATTATTATTTTCGTTGATCGATCGCGCTAGAAAGGGTCCTCTCGTGACGAGATAATAGTTTGTCATTCTCACAAAATTCATAAGAATTTTGAATCTAGATGAAACATCTACAAATTATCACACATTATAATACGCTGTACAGACAAAGAATAATAACGAAATACAGAAATTAAGTCAATATGTTTTTTGTCGTTCCGGTAAAACTTTTGTCTGAATTCAAAATTCTTATGAATTTGCTTGTGTCTATAAAAAAAACTGTTACTGCTTCCGCGACGAAAAAAATATTGTTTTCATTTCTGTATTTCGTTATTATTCTTTATCTGTGCAGCGTATTATAATTTGTGAATATGTGTGATAATTTGTAAAAGTTTTATCTGGATTCAAAATTCTCATGAATTTTCATGTATCTACAAATAAATTTTGTTCGTTACTGCTTCCGCAATGAAAAAAAAAACATTGACTTAATTTTTGTATTTCATTATAATTCTTTATCTGTACAGCGTATCATGATGTGTGATCAGTTGTAAAAGTTTTGTCTGGATTCAAAATTCTTATGAATTTTCTTCGGTCTATAAATAAATTTTGTTTGTTACTGCTTCCGCAACGAAAAAAAACATATTGACGAAATTTCCGCATTTTGTTATTATTCTCCAAAACAATCAATATCTATATACGAATTCGATCTATAGAAATATATCAAAACTCCCTCGCCGACTGGTTTCACAATAAATGTGATCAAATTACCGTTCCATATGAAGAAGCAAAGGGTGCTTTTTGCATAACGTACGGCACTGGTTCTACAATTAATTTGATCAAATAATCCAGGGAGACTAGAGTAAAGGAGTGGACACTGTGTGCTAGCGATTTGGCTCCAAAATCAAGGAAAATAAGAGTTGTAGGTGGCGTTGCAATCGGCTTTCCCTTATATATAGATATACTCTCTTGCTTGGCTTTCCGTCGGCTACTCATACATGGCTGTCTGTGGATTGAATCCATGCTCGAAAATAAAGTATTATATGATGTGTAAAAAAATTATAAATAAAAACTCACATTTTAAATAAGTTTTGTGTATAGTTATTAATGTTTTATAAGAGGCAATGTTAAATGTGTATAATTTAAGAACGAAATATTTATTGAACCGTTCGGTGAATCGTTTTCAAATTTGATAGAAGATTATTACATAGACAAAGTAACAATGGGTGTAATTGTGATAACTTATTATTTGAAAAATTACGCTCGTACAATAGAATATTTGTGATTATTATTATTACTTATTGTGAGAGTCATTTATTATTACACAGACATAATGTACACCAAAATGCGCCTTGTTAACAGTACAGATTGTTTATTTAATTCATTCGCAGTGAACCATATTTAAATTTATTATTCAAAATTATATTGATTACTTTTCATTGTAACACTTCTGTCTGCCGTTGTTAATCGCACGCGTGAACGCTTCCAGCATCGCTCTTAACATTATTGGAACAATAAAAATGGAAAACATTGCAAATCCTCCAGTACGTCATGCATTGAAGCTCAATCTGACTCTGTGCATTTTTTTCAGCGATGCAACAATCTTACATTTTTCATTCTCATTATCTCACTTTCTACAACCAGAGTTCCGCACATTAGCTCCGTCAACTACGAAACACGAATCGTTTTTGTGTTTTATAATAAACGAAAAATATAACTGAACGCTCGCGAAAAGAAAAAAAAACTAAATGTTAGCATAGTACATGTTTGCAAATATCATGCAATACCAAAAAAAAAAAAAACGCAAACCTCGATTTTGACAACTTTCCTCTAATGCGCATGCCTGGAACCTTTAGCTACAAGTATTACTATACATCGGGGAATTGCGATCGCAGCGCCCCTTGCGGTCACTTAAAAGTCGGGATTTTGGGGCCGTCTTTCGCTGCTTATCTCCTATGGAGTGTCCACTCCTTTACTCTAGTCTCCCTGAAATAATCGCTGCATATGAAGTAGCAAAGGGTGCTTTCTGCATATTGTACGGCACTGGTTCGTTGCTGACTTCAATTCGGTCCGATAAGAGAGCAACGCCACCATTCTCAACTGGATTTCCATGGACGTTTCATCAACACTGCCTTTGCACTCCTTACCTCTAGTCTTCTTGCAGCTATCATTGAATGTCATTTGCTGTACATAACCGCTTTTTGAATCGTAAATAACAACCCTCTGTAATTCATTGAATATGTCAACATTTGTGCCGAATAAAGTGTTTTTGCGGGCAATTTTACTTCGTTACTTTAATATGAACAAAAGTGCTGCCGAAGCTCATCGTATTTTAGTGGATACCGATGTATCCGATGTTTAGTGTTACCGATGTATTCATCGTGAAACAGCTATCATTGAATGTCATTTGCTGTACATAACCTCTTTTTGAATCGTAAATAACAACACTTTATGATTTATTGAATATGTCAACATTTGTGCCGAATAAAGTGCTTTTGCGGGGAGTTTTACTTCATTGCTTTAAGGGGTAAGGCCACTGTAAATTTTTTGAAAAATCGATTTTTTTTATTGGCTTAAAAAATAGTTTAAACCCTCTAGAATAAGAAAAAAAAGGTCCTGTGCTTCTTCTTTTTTTAATTTTTTCCAATAAAAAACTATTCGCAAAACTTTAAACGCGTTTTTCTCGAAACATGGTTTTTCAAAATGGCACGCAGCATAACTCGAACAATTTTCATTTTTTTTACTTGAAATTTTAACCAGATGTGAACATTTACATTATCTTGAGAATGTCGATCGGAATTTTCAAGAACTTTATTTATTGATTTTTTATTAACAAAAAACTTGCCGTTTTTTCGTCAAAAATCAATTTTTTTTTTCAAACGCACGCCAAATCCACAAAAATTGATACTTTTTAAAATCCGATCGACATTCTCTAGCTATAGCCCTCTAGATTAATGGTTTTTTTTTTGTTCTAGATTCAAAAGTGCACCAGTGGTGCTGCGTGCCGCGGAGCCCTGGAAGCAAAACATGTCCCGGGAAGATAGCTGTGGAACCGCCATTTTGTTTTTTTTTACTGTAAAAAAATTTTATAATAAAGTTTAATGTATGCCCGATAACACCATTAAAAGTTTTTTTTCAAATACCTTTAATTTCGGGAGCAAAAAATTAGTGAAAAAACCTTTTTTTTTGAGCCGTTACAGTGGCCTTACCCCTTAATATGAACAAAAGTGCTGCTGAGGCTCATCGTATTTTAGTGGAAGTGTACGGTGAACATGCTCTAGCTGAGCAACCGTGTCGCAAGTGGTTTGCACGTTTTAAAGCTGGTGATTTCGACTTGAATGACGAGGAGCGATCTGTCCAGCCGAAAAAATTCGAAGATAACGAGTTGGAGGCATTGCTCGATGAAGACTCATCTCAAACACTTCAAGCATTGTCTACATCATTGGGAGTTGACTTATCAACGGTAGGAAAACGTCTTAAAACTTTGGGCTTAATCCAGAAGGAAGGACATCGGCTCCCATATGAATTGAAACCAAGGGACATTGAGAGGTGTCTTTTGACATGTGAACTGCTGCTTCAACGGGAGAAAAGAAAAGGTTTTTTGCATCGAATTGTCACTGGTGATGAAAAATGGATCCATTACGACAATCCGAAACGCAGAAAGTCATGGGTTAAGCCCGGCCAACCATCAACATCAGTGGCAAAGCCAAATATCCATGGGTCTAAGCTCCTGCTCTGTATTTGCTGGGATCAGAGGGGTGTGATTTATTATGAACTGCTAAAACCGCATGAAATCATAACTGGAGATCGCTACCAATTGCAATTGACGCGCTTGAGCGAACGAATTATTATTGTACGTTTCCTCGGAGAGAAGTAAAAAAAAAAAATGTAAAAGTGGCACGTAAAGCAACAGAATAAATCTCAATCGTACCTTGATCGTAAATCTTCAATTCCGTAGTCGAGCAAAGGCGAAGAGGTGGATTGGGCGCAGTGTGATTGGCAAAATACGAGGTGGCGATGTGAGCCTTGCTGACGAATATTCTCTGGTAGATTCTCTCGCGCCACGAGCCAATGCAAAACTTGTCGATCTTGTCCATCATTCTCTTGAGATCGTCGCGAGCGTAATTTTGCAGGACATGACCTGCCTGGCTGCATCTGTAGGAGGCTTCGCGGTGCCACTGTTGAATCTGGGATTTCGTCGGTTCCTTGAGATGCGCGGCCCACGTGGCGCTTGGATCGATCGGTTGGACGTGCATTGCGGCCAACAAGAGGGGCGCGCACAGTCTTCCCGTGTCGCTCCAGCTGCCTTGCTCGCGTTTAGTTTTTCTCAACAATAGGCAAGCGAGATGGAAGTGCAACTGGCCCCACATGTGACTGAACATGTGCTCGACGAGGGTCGTATTATTCAGGAAATTCTGCAGTTTCGCCTCGGTCAGCGCTTGATCGAAACTACGCGAAGTGAGAAAACAATAATACGTATAAGTGCAAATGACATGTAAAGTATTTTTTTTACTTAATTCAAAGGCTTACAGCCAGGGTTGCAAATAATGTATTACTTTTTGTAATGCATTAGCGTTTTCATTACTCATTACTTTACGCTTTGTAATGAAAAAAATGTTTCATTACCCATTACATTACATTGGAATTGGTAATGTAAAAAATATCCATTTCGTTACCCATTACAATGTCATGAGTAATGGAAATATTTTACATTACAAAAACTCATGTAATGATTAATGTATTTTCTTTACATTACAAAATGTAATGTAATGAACAATGGAATTTTTTTACATTACCGAATGTACACTGTAAAAATTGATATGAAATTTACAATACATTTAAGATACATAGGTCCATATATTACGTCATCGATTTTTGCTGATTTTCGACCCCCCCCCCCTACAATCATCCTATCGTCATTTCCTAATGACACCCCCTCCCCTCTCGCACAACTGACGTCATTACCAGTTTGGCAAAATTAAAACATTTGCGGATTTGAGAAAAATTGGGTAACATTAAAACATTTTGTTATAGAATCATCTTTTATTATTTTGTACTTTGGCAATGTTTATTAATATAATCATATTATTCTTCCCTATTCTTTAGTTTTCTTTGGATAGCTCCCACATTTTGTTACAGAATCATCTTTTATTATTTTATACTTTGGCAATTTTCATTAATATAATAATATTATTCTTCCCTATTCTTTAGTTTTCTTTGGATAGCTCCCACGGAGTTTTCACCCATTCCTGCAAATCCTGGATCACGGGTAATATCTCCGTATCCTCCCCATATACATTTTGGCTCGATCGAACTATTTTCATAGGTACGCTGTTATTTGAAGTTCTCGAATATAATGTAGACAAACCTTATGTAATAAATAAATAAATAATGAGTTCAATAATTAATACCATTAGGTACTTGCAAAATATTTTTCATCACTCATGCGGGGAAACCACTCTAGTCGTACAATATACTATTGTACATTTTGAAGTAACTGGTATCACAAGAATGACGTCAATTTCGAAACGCCCCCCCCCCCCCCTCATCCATCATTTACCGTCATCCACAGACGAACCTCCCCCCCCCCCCAAATTTAGAATGACGTAATATATGGAGGGCCCCATAGGAATTGAATTTTACGAAGTCAGTAGATGGAATTAAATTCGAAACACTTGTACCATAAATTTAAAACAGGAACATGTAATTCTAACGTGGATATAGAATTTAATAGATGCCACATGGAATTTCAAAGACAAGTTTGTAAATTTGTGGAAAATGTATTGCATTAACCCGTGTCTTCAATTGAAAATTACTACAGATGTATAATAAATCAACTATAAAAACAGAGCATCGAAAATACAAAACAAGTTTGAAATTTATTTACAGCAGCCTGAAAAATATAATATACGTGAAACTGAATGTTACGATACGTACAATGCATGATCACAACAGATTTATTTACAAGTGCGAAACTGGAATTAAAAAAAAAAATCATAAACGCTAATGAACATCACATGAAAAAATGTGAAAATTATATCAAATTTACACTACATTTAAGTCGCAAAAGAATTGAATTTTACGAACACAATATACGAACGAATTTAATATACACTCGTATATTGATATCGGCAAATGGTTCTTGATTTCAATATACACGGATGTGAAGATTTTTTTACACGTGCATTATTTTTCAAACGCATAAGTATATTAATATTACGGGGCTACACTTTTATTTTTTAAATAACCTGCTTTGGATTTTCATAATATTATCTGAAATTTCATAAACGGGGTCCGCATAAAAACATACACTTGTGCATTAATTTTTACACGGAAGCTTTTTACAGTGTACATTAAAGGTAATACTTTATTACCGTGAAATTAATACACACCCGTATGCTGATATTAGCAAATGGTTCTTGAATTTAATATACACTCGTATTTTGATATCAGCAAATGGTTCTTGATTTCAACATACTTGGATGTGATTAGTTCTTTACACGTGCATTATTTTTCACACGCACAAGTATATTAATATTACGGAGTTACACTTTCGTTTTTAAAAAAACCCGTTTTGGATTTTCAAAATCCTATCTGAAATTTCATTAGCGGTATCCGCATAAAAACTTCCTACACTTGTGTATACATTTTTATACAGTGTAATGTTCTGGAAAATGAAATATTTATACATTACCCATTTCAAAAATAATCAATAATGCATTACTTTTTTATTGCAAATTTCGCCACTCTGCATACAGCTAGTTGAAATGTTTGAAGATATCGGAATTTAAGTCTTTGGATACTCGAAATGGTAAAATTCGTGATATTTACTTGAAAACCGCTTGCGCCGCCTCGGCTACTGTTTTCTTCATGACATGGCCCTGTTCCTTGAGCGATAGAGCGGCGTATCGCTCCAGCGAAGAGACGTAGAGTATCCGGTAAGACGATTCCGACTGTCTTCCCTCTTTGCACTTGGATAGAAGATCGCAAAGCGCCTCGTACCAGGCTACGCTGTCACGATGCGCGTGTGTCGATTCGACGTCCACCGCGTGCTTGTAAGCGTCGTCCAAACGGCTCTTGTCAGCGTAATACTTGAGAAGTTTCACGCGGAGATTAACGTCGGACGGCCTCGCTGACAATTCGGCTGCAGAATACATGACAATTATTATTATTTCCCTTTCGGTTGGACTCGTCGTCGGCTTACCGGCTATGAGAGCTTCGAGATCCTCGCCGCCGTTGTCGGGCCTGTCGACCGTAAGGAGCTTCTCCTTGAGCTGAAAAACGACCGGATGGTGAGGGAACCTCTCGTCCGCTCGGTCCACCCAGTACTTTACCCTGTTCACGTCGTGTCCCATCTCCATGTCAGCCAAAAGTTCGCACACTGCGAGATAGAAAAAAAAAAAAAAACGTCCCGAGGAACAATTAGCAAATCGAAGGGTAAGAAAAACAAAATGACCAAACGTAAAGTGGGTCCTGTTGACGGTCCACGGGGTAGGCACCCTTAGCGGCACTGTTTTTTTTTATTAGGTCTACAAATAAGTTTTAGGACACTTCGATTTTGTATCATAACAGCTATTCTAAATTAATTCAAAGGTCCCGCTCACTGATCATAGATGGCGCTTGATATGTAGTATCGAAACGTAAAGGAGTCATAAACATAACCTATAAATTCTGTAAATTAAACATGCAGACCGATAAGCTATTTATTAGACACTGCATTCGCTATGAATTCCATCAAGGAAAAAGTGTTAGGAAAGCGTGTGAATCGATATGTTCTGTTCTTGGAGACAACATTGTATCTAAAAGTACATGTGAGTATTGGTATAAGCGATTCAAAGAAGGTGATTTCGACGTTAGTGACCGTGAACGCACGGGGCCTCCTGTAAAGGTGGACGATCAGGAACTGCAAGCGTTGCTGGATGAAAACTCTTGTCAGACGGAGAAACAATTTTCGGAACAGCTTGGAGTAACTCAACAAACTGTTTCTTATCGTTTAAAAGCAATGGGTAAGATTCGAAAAGGAACAAAGTGGGTACCACACTTTCTGACTCAAGAAAATAAAAACAGCCGTCTTAACATTTGTGTGAGTCTTTACAACAAGCAACATAGAAAGTCTTTCTTGTGGAAAATTGTGACCGGCGATGAAAAGTGGATTTATTTTGATAATCCGAAACGCAAATATCATTGGGTTGACCCCGGCGAGCCGACAACATCCACGCCAAAGCGCAATGTTCATTGTAACAAAGTCATGCTGTGCATATGGTGGGATATGAAAAGCGTACTGTATTATGAACTTCTCAAACCTGGTCAAACAGTTACTACCGATCGCTATTGTCATCAATTGATGCAAGTGAATCAAGAAATTGAGAAGAAACGTCCATTTTCTGGTAAAGGAAAACGTCCAGTAAAACTGCTCCATGACAACGCGCGGCCTCATGTGGGTAAATCGGTCAAGGATACGTTACTAGCGCTTGGATGGGAAGCTGTACCACACCCGGCGTATTCACCAGACTTAGCCCCATCCGATTATCATTTATTCCGGAAAATGCAGAACGATTTGTCTGACGTGCGATTCAAAACATTTGAAGAAGTGGAAAAATGGGTCGCTAAATTTCTCACCTCGCAAGACGAAAGTTTCTTTGCGAAAGGCATCCGCGAGTTACCTGAGAGATGGCTGAAGGTCATTCAGTGCGATGGAGATTACTTCGATGAATAATTGTGTTTTACTTCTTTTTTAATAAATCTTGAATTTTTGGAAAACTGTCCTAAAACTTATTTGTACACCTAATATTTCGATTTCTGCCGCTTGGTGCGTGACGGCAAGGGAAAGTGGTGCGCGACAAAGAGAGAAACAGCTCTTCTGTCCTTTTCCCTCCTGACTACAGCGCATGCGCCGTATGCCCTATCTTAATTTACCGTAATGACGTTTAAACTGCATAATATACGAAAACAATAAAAAAATAACGTGTTGATATAAAAAAAGATGATTAGTTGTATAAAAAAAACTGAAACCTTTTTGAATACGTGCATTTATAACAGCACATATCTGTTCATTTTGCAATATATTTTATTTTGGGTGTTTATTGATGTAAGGAGCAGTATATAGTTTTCCGCTGTAGGTACACATTTTTTCCTTGTGATTTTACGAATTTATATCGATATTTCGATGATTGCGTCATTCGGCTAAATTTTGATTCCAGCTCAGGCATTTTAAAGCTAATTCGTTATGGTGACGCAGTTACTGAACAAACTGTTTTTCAACATAATGATATTTTAATTGTCGGAATAACTAAGTTTTTAGTACAGTCGTGCTGTATATTGGAATCGGAAAAAATTAGAAGGCTAGTTTTTTGACAGGTGATTTTGTAGGTGCCGCGGGTGCTAAATCCAAGTTTGCCTAAGAAAGGTGGGGGTTTTTTTTAGGGGATGGGAGTGGATTAACGCCAAACTACAACGCCCACGAGGTCGGCGCCGGGAGACAAAATGTTAAGAAAAATCCGGGCTTTATTTTTGTCCACAGCGCCGAAGTCGTGGAAGTTCATTTTGGGGGTGAAAAAGTGGGGTGAAATTTTGAAAAATCAGTTTTCATTCGATAACTCTTTAGGAAAATTTCATACAATGTATGTTCAAATGGGAACATTGTAGCCCGTGAAAAGTCGCGTAGATCGAGTATTTTATCAACCCACTCCGAAAATATCTTCATCCCCAAAAGAAGTTGAAGTATAAAAAAAAATTGTTTATTGAATAACTCAAAGACAATCGATTTTTCGGGGATGGTTTAAATGTACGAAATGTGGAGAATAATTTTCTCTATATTTTCGTTCCTATGGACCACTCTTGAATTTTGCTTTTTCGAGCCCCTCTCAGGGGTTGACCCCCCCCCCCCGCCCCCCGAGGGGGGTTGGAAAATCGAAATTCAAGGGTGGTCCATAGAAACGAAAATATAGAGAAAATTATTCTCTACATTTCGTACATTTGAACCATACCCGAAAAATCGATTGTTTTTGAGTCATTCAATAAACAATTTTTTTGTTGGTATTTCAACCATTTGTCGAGGGGTGAAGATATTATCGGAGAGTGATGATCAAATACTCGATCGACGCGTTTTTTTTTTCAAGGGCTACAACGTTGTCATTTGAACAAAAAGTGTACGATTTTTTTTCTAAAGACCTACTGAATTAAAACTCATTTTTCAAAATTTCACCTCATTTTTTCAACCCCAAAATGAACTTCTACGACTTCGGCGCTGTGAACAAAACTAAAATCCGGATTTTTCTGCACATTTTGTCTCACGGCGCCGACCTCGTAGGGGTTGTACTTTGGCATTAATCCACCCCCATTCCCTTTTATCCCCTAAAAAAACCCTACACCCCGATTTTTCGGCAAACTTGGATTTAGCACCCGCGGCATCTACAAAATCACCTGTAAAAAATTAGCCTTCTCATTTCTTCCGATTACGGGGTTTTTCAGCGACAGCACGGCTGTACTATTTTGGTCTAGACATTCTGCGTTTTCCAGGGTATCATCAAAGAGGTAAGTGTCTATTACCGTTTTATTCTCACAATTTATTAAGATAAGAGGCAAATATGTGAATTATCATTATTCACATGACCTAATCAACGATCATTTACATCCTTTTTTCTCCAATGTCTCAAAATACATCGTTCTTCCAAATGTTTTCACACACGTACTCAGGGTGTCTAATTTTGACCAGAACTGAAATCGCATGACATTTAAGGACTTTTAAGGCAAGGAATGGGGATTTTTTCATGACTCTTGGTATGACTTTCTGACATAGAAGTATACTTAATGATTCTACAGTGCGACCGATTTTCGAAATTTTTATATTTTTATTTTGCTCTTTCAAACGGACGTGTGTTGTATGCCAATAAAAAGTATACGGAATAAACGAAAAGTCACCAAACTGTACAATTCCATATGTGGTAAAAAATGTGAGAGAAACATAATTTGAAGACTGCTGCAAAGAAATATATTTTGGGAACATCTAGAAAAATATTACATACTTTTAGGAACTTTGAGTAATATCATCTGGTCGCTTTACACGAATAACAAAGAAAAACTAAAATATGTTGAGATAACGCATCATTTTCTTTTATTAGGAGTACAAATTTGCAGTGACCGTTTTACTTAGAGAGCCACTGCGGCCGAAGTAGTGGCCCTAGCTCAATAAAAAAAAGTGGCATTTTAAACTAGAGGCTCTGCCAATGTAAACAATTTAAAAACGCTAACGGACACGTGTATGCATTATAAAGTTATAGGCACTCAAACACGGCAACCTACGAGCCGAATTCTCAGCATTTGCGGGAGGTTATGATTTACTTCTTCAACATTAAGAAATCTGCGGCTGAGGCCCACCGTTTGCTTGTAGATGCTTACAGGGAGGATTCTATTAGTGAGAAAACGTGTCAGCGGTGGTTCATCGACGCCCAAACCGAATATTCACGGATCCAAAGTGATGCTGTGTATCTGGTGGGACCAGCTGGGCGTTGTGAACTGTGAGCTGCTCAAACCATCCGAAACCATCACAGGGGAACTCTACCGACGTCAGTTGATGCGCTTGAGTAAGGCACTCAAAGAGAAACGGCCACAATTCAACGAAAGACATGACAAGGTGATACTGCAGCATGACAATGCCCGACCCCATGTTGCAAATGTCGTGAAAAAGTACTTGGAAACGCTGAAATGGGAGGTTTTATCCCACCCGCCGTACTCTCCAGACATTGCCCCTTCCGACTATCACTTGTTCCGGTCAATGGCACACGATTTGGCTGACCAGCACTTCGGTACTTACGAAGAAGTCAAAAATTGGGTCGATACCTGGATTGCCTCCAAGGACCAAGACTTTTATCGACGCGGGATTCGAATGCTACCTGAAAGATGGTCCGAGGTCGTAGCTAGCGACGGGCAGTACTTTGATTAAAAAATATGTAGCCACTTTTTTATAATAAAGCCTTAAACTTTTGAAAAAAAAACGGTCACTGCAAAGTTGTACTCCTAATACTTTCTTCTATTTTATTTTCTATCGATTCGATATTCGCTTCTCTGTCGACAAGTACCACAAAGTTAGTTCACATTGAATCTAGACTCAACGATAATTTAGTAGGGTACAATAATTCAGGTAGACTGGTAATTTTTCATGACATTTCATGACTTTTTCAGGGTCGAGTGTAATTTCACGACATTTAAGATTTTTCATGACTTTTCAGGTCGGAAGACACCCTGGTACTGAAACCCTCTCAGTTCCGGAATAGCGTCGAGCCTTTTTTTGCATCGTTCGAAGTTTCCGGGCACTCGAAACACGGAGCATTTGTGCTTAAAACTTTTGTATCCCGTTTTACTATTAAGGGGCACGTGTACTTGAAAATTTCGAAAAATCGAAAGCAAGCAAGCACGATGACGAGCAATCAGAAGGGATTTTGCACGGTGCAGGAATTGCCGATTGAGTTTAGGTAAGAGTTTTTCATAGTATAAACTTCAAACGCGTTTTTCTCGAAACATCGTTTCCAAAATCTAGCTCCATCGTATCTCTGAAACTAATAAACCGATTCTCTTGAAATTTCAACCGCATATTGTCAACATGATTCGCAACAAGACGACCCTCGATGGCTTTAAAATTTTGATTTTTACTCTTTTTTTTGCGAAAAACTGAAGAAAAAAAAACGCATTTTTTTAAGGGCGGGGTAAAGTATTAAAAAATTTTTTTTCATTTTTAAATTTTTTTTTAAATGAATGCATAATATATCAAGAATATTGTGTTCAAATTTCAAGTCGATCGGAGTAAAATTGACGAAGTTATGAGTATTTGAGCGTCTATTGCTCCATGCCGTTCTCTTCTCTTCTGCGTTTTTCAAACCGTTTTTCTGAGACTTGTCATATTTAAAGTCCGTGTGCACGATAACTCAAAATCTACTGGACCAATCGCTTTGAAATTTTGCACAGTACTTCTTCACATAATTCACCAGGTATTGTCGAGAGCTTTTTTGTTTTTTTTAATAATTACTAATTTTTCAACAACAAATTAGCCGATTTTTCTTAGCGAAAATCGGGTTTTTGGCTCCCAAGTGCTACGAAAAATCGAAAAATGGGAAAAAAAAATCCTCCCGTCATTACCTCGAAAAACATCTCCTTTAACAAATGCACTTTGATTTTTTTGTTTCAAATGATTCTGTTGCGAGTTACGGTGCACACCGCAAACCAACTTTTTTTCGCGACGCCTCCGGGGTTTAATTTTCACTCGCTCAATTTTGAATATTTTGCAATGCAAATTTTGGAGAATGTTGTTCAAATGTTACTTTATTATATGTAAATTTTTCAATAAACGAACACTATTCGTTACGCCAAAAAAAAATCTTAAAAACATGCCTTTTTTTCGCCGAATTAACTTTACCCTGCCGTTAATTACTTTTTTCGTTTTTCATCTGTCATTTTTTTATTTTTTGATAAAACTTTATATCCGAGGATCATTTTGTAGCTGGTGTCATGCTGAATCTAACGGACTTTAAACGTTACGTTAAACTATAGCTTTTGTACTTAAAAGTGAATAAAAATGAATTAAAGTTTCTTCTAGGCATGTCGAGACTTTGTTCATCAAGCCCAACAACTTTTATATTCATATCTTTTATAAAAACCTCAAAAAAAAAAATTGCGAAAATAGCCTTTTCTTTCGTGGCTCCAAAGTGGACTGGCCCCTTAACCATTTCGCATTTTTTCTCGAAAACACTACGGAAAAAAATTCACCTTTATGCGTGAAAAAACGATGAAAAAATGCACGACGGTAACCCGCGTAGAACGTCGTGGTATACGGTAGCAAATAAAGGTTATTTCGACAATCGCGCCACAAAAACAGACGTAAACACCTTGATCCTATTCAGCGGTAAGAGGTAAAGGGCGCACACGCCTAGTCAATCGAAAAGTAAAGACGATACAAGAGCCGTAAGTCGGCGGTCCTGTTACCTTTGAGCACGAGATCGTCCTGTCTAGGTTCGAGTTCGAGTGACTGTTTGTACTGCGACAGGGCGGATTCCTTTTGTCCGAGGGCTTCGTAAATTTTGCCCAAGAGTTTGTGAGGCCCTGCCTGATCGGCCTTGACCTCGAGGTAGGACGATACGTACCGCCTCGCCGACTCGTAATCCTCCACTTGAAAATACAGCTTGGCGATGTTGTAACATCTCAGAGTTCTCTGCAAGAGCCAACGGTTCGGACAATTATAAAGAGAGCGAGAAAAACGCGCCCACAGGTGACCTTGACCGATGTTGTTTTTTTTCTTTTCCGACTCACTCGCGGTTTTTAAGCTACTTGACAAAAATGGCGAGCGACGGAGGGGGGAGCATGGGAAGCGAGGTTAATAGCGTCGAGGTGGGAGTGACGGAGAAAAAAAAGTGGGTGCCGGCATTCTGGACGCGGTCGATCGCGCGCCAAAAGGCTTAACCTCACATTCTCGCTAAACTCGCTTCTCCCTCCCTCTCTCTCACTCTCTCTCTCTCTCTCTCTCTCGCTCGCGGCCGTTACGTACCTCGTTTTCGTCCTTCACCTTCCTAAAGAGCTCCTGCACATGGCGATCGACCGACAATTTCGTACGGAACATTGTGCGCTTTCTTTCGTTGCGCGAACTTTTCTTTCTCTCTGAATCACGGGGACGCGTAGATTCTGCTCGACACCATCGGATGTGCCGTTCTTCTAGCAACGCTCAGACACTTTTCCTTCAATTTTCACTCCGTCCCGCGTACGTTTCGACGCGACTTTTTCTTTCTTACACTTTTTTTGTTCGCTTTCTTTTTATTCGGAAAATAGCCGAGGTGAACACGCAGATACGCAGCACGGGATGCGCGCGCGATTCCTTCCCCTCCCTTGCTCAATGACCGCGACCAAGGCGACTAGAGAGAAAGAGTCGACACTCTCTACTCAAACAGTTCTTTCAATCGGTCGCAGAGGTGCAGTGCTCAGTTCCGCCGCAAGCGTCGCTATGTTCCTGGGAACCGATAATATGTAGTGATACAAAACTGCATAAGGTGAAACTGACCGGTGTTTTGGCGGCACAATTGTTTGCGCCTGTCAAACACAAATATATCTGTCCTGTACAGCAGCACAGCAGCTATCGAACTATGTGTATAATAATGGAGATGACTCCTCGCGAGTCAATGAGATAAAGGGAACAAGTAAACACTCTAAATAGGAATTATCAAACAAATTTCAACTATTGATGGCAGTAAATTAAAAAATATATTCTTCCATTTTATTTTTGTTCGAGTTCTTTTGGGATTGGACGAGTTCTTTGATTGGTTGAAACTGGTTCAATTCGCTCGTACAACCAGATACCTATACGAATGCAAAAGGAAAAAAAAATTAAAACTACCGAGGTCCGATCTTAGGACCTTCAATACAGTAATCTAGCGTTCTACCAACTTCGCCACACAATCATTTGGCAATAAATAGAATCTTCTCATATTTAAGTGATGGCCGCGTTTGGGGTTATATTAGGCCTGACGGCTACTTCGGTTGGTTCATCGCTTAATTTAATTCATATTTAGCTCCATTTTAAACGTAACTTGCAAATCACGAGTTTTCATGGGTATATATACATTAGACTGATTCAAAAAAAAAAATTATTTTTTTTCCTGCAGGATTCTCGTGCTATTGTTGGGCACTAATAAAAGAAAATTTCTCGAAAAAGATGGGCGCGGTCACTCAATTTTTAAAGGTGGCTATCTCGACTTTTTTGTATTTGAATTTTTTTTAACGAACGTATTGCATTTAAGCATAGTCATGGCTTCGGATTACGGATAAAAATCACATCCAGCAGCTATTTCGTAACAAAAATAAACTCTAACAATTTGAAAAGATTGCAATATTCACCATTCAAATCCAGGTAGATCAATAATGGCGTCCATACTACTCTCGTTATTCATATAGATTTATTTATACGCATTAACATTTCGCACTTTTTACGAAAAATTAAATTATAAGCTTTTATTCATAAATCGTATATTTACATTTTCAAAATGCTACACTTATATAATCTTCAAACTCATTTATATTTCTTCCCAGCCACTGTGCATAACATCGCGCATTCCACTGCGCATACCACAGCGCAAGTCACTACGCATCCGTGGCGCCATTTTGTATTGGCGCAGCGCATTTGTAAGTGGTGTTGTTTTTTTTCAATGTGACTCAAGTAAAGACAATTTTAAACAATGCCTCGGAAAAACGAAGACAACATAATTTGGCTAATCGGCAAGAAAATTCCGAAAATAAGTACCCGTCATTTACCGTCAAATCGGAAAGTTTTGAGTTTGTTCTTTTACAAACATAAGAGAGAAAAACTGACCATACGTCGAAGTGCACACGAAACGATGAAAGAAGTTTTCGAACAATGGAAATGTGCTGAAATTCCAACGCGTCGATTGAATAACGCAATCGTGAAATTAATAAAATTCCATCTAGTCTGGAAAAAACTTTTAAACATCGGGTTAAACAGAATTTGCCGTCACAAATATTGAAGGAGCGTAAATTTAAGAGAGATTTGGACAAACTGTTCAACGTTGCACATTTTCGTTCTGCCCAAAATGTTAACGAATTTGAGCGATTATTTTTGCTACCACACGTTTCGATT
This sequence comes from Ophion obscuratus, assembly GCA_964007375.1. Lineage (NCBI taxonomy): Eukaryota > Metazoa > Arthropoda > Insecta > Hymenoptera > Ichneumonidae > Ophion > Ophion obscuratus. The sequence continues at coordinate 23,588,024 of OZ023324.1, forward strand.
ATTTCTCCGTTATGACGGCAAATTCTTTTTAACCCGATTTTTAAAAAGTTTTTTTCCAGACTAAAAGGAGTTTTATTAATTTCAAGATTGCGTTATTCAATCGACGCGTTGGAATTTCAGCACATTTCCATTGTTCGAAAACTTCTTTCATCATTTCGTGTGCACTTCGACGTATGGTCAGTTTTTCTCTGTTATGTTTGTAAAAGAACAAACTCAAAACTTTCCGATTTGACGGTAAATGACGGGTACTTATTTTCGGAATTTCTTTGCCGATTAGCCAAATTGTGTTGTCTTCGTTTTTCCGAGCCATTGTTTAAAATTGTCTTTAATTGAGTCACATTGAAAAAAAACAACACCACTTACAAATGCGCTGCGCTAATACAAAATGGCGCCACGGATGCGCAGTGACATGCGCAGTGGTATGCGCAGTGGCATGCGCGATGTTATGCACAGTGGCTGGAAAGAAATATAAATGAGTTTGAAGATAATGGTCGTGTTCGTTGGGTCTCATCATTTTAACACGAACAAGTGCGCATGTGCATAATGATGCGCAACGCGCAACTGCGCAACGAAACGTGCGCATCATCAAATGCGCATCATTATGCGCATGCGCAATCAAAATGGTGAGACTCAACGAACACGACCAATATAAGTGTAGCATTTTGAAAATGTAAATACATGATTTATGAATAAAAGCTTATAATTTAATTTTTCGTAAAAAGTGCGAAATGTTAATGCGTATAAATAAATCTACATGAATAACGAGAGTAGTATAGACGCCATTATTGATCTACCTGGATTTGAATTGTGAATATTGCAATCTTTTCAAATTGTTAGAGTTTATTTTTGTTACGAAATAGCTGCTGGATGTGATTTTTATCCGTAATCCGAAGCCATGACTATGCTTAAATGCAATACGTTCGTTAAAAAAATTCAAATACAAAAAAGTCGAGATAGCCACCTCTAAAAATTGAGTGACCGCGCCCATTTTTTTAGAGAAATTTTCTTTTATTAGTGCCCAACAATAGCACGAGAATCCAGAAGGAAAAAAAAATAATTTTTTTTTGAATCAGTCTAATATATATATATAATAAGCACGAGTTGAAAAGACAACCCCAGCATGTAGAGCCAACATGCTCGCATTCGCTCGGTTTCTTGCATGTACATGTTATTATTATTATTACTATTATTATTATTATTATTATTATTATTCTACAGAAAAACAGAGTAACGCGCATCCGAATTATAAATACATTACGCGATACATTACGGTTGGTTTGTCGCTTTATTCGTGTTTCATTATAATCAGCTATATTTTTAAACATAACAGGCAAATCGTAAGTTTCCACAATAAAATAACTCGTGTTGTACTTATATAATTATTATATCTGATGTGCTTATTATATAATAAACCCATGTGAATAAAACAACACGAGTTGTTTCATTAATAGTGCTCTATTAATATTATTGATATTTGATTTATTATATATATGTACACATTATTATTATATAATGGAAGGAATCCCCACTTGGGTGTATTATCGTACGGGTGTGCGAGAACGCACCATGAATGTTCCAAGTGAGTACGAGAGAGTAACACGATCACTCCAGTTTTGTGATTGGTCGTTGAGGCGCAGCTCGGACCTTATGCAGTTTTGTATTACTATATATTATCGTTTCCCAAGAATACTAGCGACGCCCTCGGTGGAACTGAGCACTACACCGCTGCTACCGCTTGAAAGAACTTCGTACATACAGGCTAGGACAGGGAGTTTGCACTCCTTGATCCCGACGATCGCGTGGAAGCGCCACGCATGAGCGCTGGCGTCTTTTCGAACTATTTTTCACCGCGGTCGATTCGAACGTTGTCAATGTGTGGCGACCACACTTGTCGATGTGACAATTGACAGAAATAGTTCCGAAACGGAAGAGGGATTTAAACCCGTTCGATATACAAATGTCAATGTTACGTTTAATTTGATAATTGTCAATATTTCGTTGAATAAAGAACGTCTCAAGAGACCGCAAAGTAGACGGAAAGAAAACAAACTTCGCTCTCGTTCCGAGAGGTTAGGTTCGCTCTGTCTGTTACCCATAACGCAACATCCTCGAAGAAAAACCTCAAACGAACAACCGGACACTAAAAATGTCAACACAGTCAGATCAACGATTGGTCAAGATTCTACGCCACAGCGACAATTTCCTGGTCCTCGAGAAACCCTACGACCTGGTGATAAACAGCAACGATCCTGACAAGGTAAATCCATCCGAAAAAATCGTTATTAAAAAAAAATGTATTTCCCTGAACGATCGTTTTTGGCCTTGTACAGTACACTCTGCAAAGCGCTATCCGAGGGCTCTTTCCCGAGCTGGCGAATCCGAAGCTTCGTCACGAATTTCACTTCGTGCACAGGCTGGACTTTGCGACGAGCGGAGTAATGTGCGTGGCACTCGGGAAGTGCTCGGCGCGCCTCGCATCCGCAGCCTTCTCCGAGAGACTCGCCAAGAAGTATTATTTGGCGCTGGTTCACGGCGACGTCGCGGAGGAACGTCTGATCATCGACGTAGCCGTAGGTCGGTGCACGGGCGTGCATAATTATCGCGTTCATTTAGACTTCGATTGGCACAAAGGAGTACATTTTTTCTCTCCCCCGTGCTAGCGAGCTTCCTCCGTGAGGAAGCCAAAGAAAGAACAAAAAGCAGGCGACAGAGATGGGCATACTCGAATCCTTTTAGTATTGACCGACAGAGATGGGCGCGCGGTCGGTGTGCGGGCTCGGCGGTCACTGAAATTAAGACGGAATGACACCTCATCGCGGTCGGTATGGTAGAACAATTACAGATCCCCAAAAATCTCTGAAACGGCTCTTCGTCTATTTATTTGACGTCGTTTGGCAAAGTTTCGACGAGATCTGAAGAGCCGTTTCAGAGATTTTTGGGTATCTATAATTGTTCTACCATACCGACCGCGATTCTATACTTGTTCTACCATACCGATCATCGCGGTCGATATGGTAGAACAATTATAGATACCCAAAAATCTACTGATCCCCTGAAACTTTGCCAAACGACGTCAAATAGATAGACAAACAGCTCTGTCTGCCCCTCAAATTTTCTGAATTTGAGGGGAAAAACGCCTTAAGCAGCATTGGAGGCTGCTAATACTTGGAGCGGTGACCGCTTGCCCGTGCACTGGTTTGCGCGTCAACCTCTGAGTGGGAGGTAGTTTGTCTGAGTGTTTGATGGTAATACAACTGAAACTCAGCCAAATATAGTCGCCTGTATCGGCCCAGGTTTTCTGCAGTTTCCCTGGGCCCTCGTGCAAATGCGATACAGTAGTGCATTAGGAAAGAGTGGCTGCGGTCAACACACTGGGGGGGGGGGGGGGGGGGGGACGACTCTGAAAGGATTGCCAACGTCGAAGGCAGTGGCAGGAATAAAGGCGGGGATGGTAAAAGGGGAAGGACCCCGTACCTTTGAGGAATACATATATGTATTAAAAAAAAATACTTTTATTATTCGAGTAGGAAAATAATACCCAATACATGTCAGATGGATATTCATTTTTCTTTTCGATAATGAATCCAGATGGATTCAGTATTCGTTCCGAAAATGAATAACGAAACCTACTGGATTTAGTATTCATTTCAAAATGAATACTGAATCCAGTGGGATTCTTTATTCATTTTCGGAACGAATTTTGAATAAGTTTCTTCATTATTAATGAATAAACAAAAATTCGAATATGCCCAACCCTGGCAGGCGAGGACCGACGCGAGAAGGAAGCAAGTAGAAGAATGTGCACCGACGATTACGGAGATTACTGCGAGAAGCCGCGAGCCTGTTGTACCGCCCTGATGGTTCTGGAGCGCGGCCTCAGAGCGGGCAAAGCCGCTACGAAAGTTCTTCTGAGAGCGGGAACAGGAAGGAGGCACCAATTGCGCGTACACTGTTGTCACATAGGACACACGATCGTCGGTGATTACACGTACAGCGATAGACAAGACACCGAACCGCATCGAACCTTCTTGCACTCGTTCAGGCTCGTCATCGACAACGAGATCGAGCCCATCGACGAGACAACGCTGGATCCCTTCGTTACGTCGGATCCGCTCAATCGGTGGACACCCGAGAGCATTGTGAGAAAAATTGACGAGAGCGCTTTCGCCGACATAGATCGCTTGCTCGTCCATCATCAAAACATTCCCACGCGCAATTGAATTATAACGTATTGTACAAATCTTGTATAAAAATATACACGGAGATTGGATGTGTAAAGAAAAACAAGAGGGAATTAATCCATGGCCGCCTCGTTGACTAGACACCCTTCACACCCGATTCTCGTATCTCGTAGGGAATTATTTTACGGCCCAAGTAAGGGGACTCACGAACGTGCAGATACCGACGATCGTCCCTCTTCACCAGACAATAGGAATTCGTCACGAAGGTCGACCACGTTATTCCCAATGTTGGCAAATCACCGTTGCAGACGTTGGACAAATGTTTACCTTCCACCGCTGCCGATATCTAAGGTGACGAATGAACGATGAGAAATGTAACGTTGATTATGAATATACTGCGATTCTTTTAAGGCCTTAGGCCACAGCAGGGTTGGGCATATTCGAATTTTTTTATTCGTGTATAATCAAGAAACTTATTCAAAATTCGTTCCGAAAATGAATAAAGAATCCCACTGTATTCAGTATTCATTCCGAAAATGAATAATGAATCCAACTGAATTCAGTAGTCGTTCCGAAAATGAATCTAATTGAATTCAGTATTCATTTCAACATAAGTAATGAATCCAACTCGATTCAGTATTCATTCCGTATTCGGATATCACCAAATTGGATAATCTTGGAAAAATGGACAATGGAAATGGGACAAATATCAAGTTGATAAAAAAGTTTTGTCGCAAAAATTTTAAAAATGTCTTTTCACGTATTGACGCAATATGACATCGAGCTATGTCGAGAATATTCTAGAATGTTTTCTACTCTTCCGCGTGACAGGGTATAAAACGGCGAGCGCGCGTTCTAGTGGACAGCAACTTCGAGCGATCATTTTTTACGAGTGGCGGCGCGGCACGAACGCAAGCACAACTGCTAAAAATATACAGGATGCATTCAGCGAGAACGTAGTTTCTCATCGAACAGTCCAGCGTTGGTTCAATCGTTTTAAATCTGGAGACACAAGCGTTGAAGATAAGGAACGTTCCGGACGACCGTCGACCATCGATGATGAAGCATTGCTCCGCTGCATCAAAGAAAAACCGGAAGCAAGTACGCACGAGCTAGCAAGAGAACTTGGCTGCACCCAACCGTCAATAGTCAATCACTTACACAACTTGGGATACAGGAAGGTTCTAGCTCAATGGATACCACCACCGTCTCACCGACGACAATAAGAACTGTCGCGTGACCATCTGCCAGTCTCTCCTGCTTCGCCACCATCGCAAGGAGTTTTTAGAAAATCTTGTGACGGGTGATGAAAGCTGGGTCTTGTATGATAACAGAACGCGTTTAGCCTACTGGCTTCCTATCGGAGAAAAACCGCCACACCAACCGAAATCTGATCGTCACTCACAAAAGGTTTTGTTGTGCTGTTTCTGGGACGCAAAGGGAACGCTGTTTCACAATTTTCTCCCTGTAGGTAAGACGATCTCCTCTACACGATACATCGAGAATCTCCAGGAATTGGCAAAAGCTATAAGAAAAAAACGGCCAAGACACGCGACTGTGCACCTTCTCCACGACAACGCGAGACCCCATGTCGCGAAGGCAACCCACAAAACAATCACTGAGCTTCACTGGAATACCGTTCCTCATCCACCATACTCTCCCGACATCGCGCCATCTGACTACCATTTGTTCAGACATTTGAAGGCATATTTGAGAAACAAAACTTTCAAAAACGTCGACGATCCCAGAAGGGATATTTCAAATTTCTTTGAGCTCCAGCCGCCCCAGTTTTGGGCAAAGGCAATAAATGAGTTGCCAACTAGATGGTCGAGTGTCATAGAAACCGAAGGCGAATATATTATTGATTAGAAATGTTTTGTATAAGATATATAAATAAATAAATTATATTGAAATAATTGCGACAAAACTTTTTTATCAACCTGATATAATGTCCCATTTCTACCCCCATTTCTTCAGTTACGAGATACTAAGAGCGCGATTTCCCTTGGGTAAATATAATGTAATCGGACGATAATGTTTTAATATAATAAACATGTTTGCTGTCAATTTTTCCATATTATTCAATTTGATGATATCCGAATACGGAATGAATACTAAATCGAATTCCATTCAATACTTGTGTTGAAATGAATACTGAATTCAGTAGGATTCATTATTCATTTTGGAATGAATACTGCATTCAACTGGATTCATTATTCATTTTGAAATGAATACTGAATCCAGTAGGATTCATTATTCATTTTCGGAACGAATACTGAATCCAACGGGATTCATTATTTATTCTCAGAACGAATACTGAATCGAGGTGGATTCATTATCGAAAAAAATGAATATTTATCTGACATGTATTCGGTATTATTTTCCTACTCGAATACTAAAAGTATTCGAGTATGCCCATCTCTGGGCCAAAGTAACGAGTATAAAATTATGTTGGAAATTAACAATTTTGTTTCGTATGAAAAAGTGGTTTACTCATAAAATTAATTACACATCTACACTAGGCCAAAGAATTAAAGGATATTGAAAAAGTCCGCCAATTTTAGGGCCATTTTCAAATAGCTGTAACTCCTCGAAAAATGGTCGTACAGCAAAATAAAATAAAAAGTAAATTGAAGGTGTGAATTTACTTTTGCTATTTTTGATCTTTTTTTTATCTATTCGATATTGGCAAAACAATCCTTAGTTAAAAGAATATTCGCAGATATGCCATATTTCACGTTTTTTAAAATCCATTTTCCCGCATAAAACAAAATCTTGATAAAAAAAATGATAAAGGCATCTTGTAGAGAATACTTCAAAGTTTCCAAAACCGTCTGGTTTTTTCTGTGCGACCATTAGTCTCCGAGTAATCAGTCATCAGAGTCAAAAGTGTCATTTTGTTTTGAACATCGATAACTCAGCGAGAAAACATCGTACAGAGCTCTCCCACCGCTCAAATTAAAGGGGAAGAATCCAGCTAGACGATCCTTTTAATCCGATCATTCAAAAAAATGTATTAAAGTCCGTGCTGACTGTGAAAGATGAGCAAAAATTTTGAAATTTTTTGTTTACTTTGGTTTTTTGATGGCTACTAAAATTGGCTGATGCGAAAAAATATTGAGCTCAATGTCTCAAAACTAGAGATTCACACCTTTGATTTGCTTTTTTTTATTTTGCTGTACGACCATTTTTCGAGGAGTTGCAGCTATTTGAAAATGACCCTAAAATTGGCGCACTTTTTCAATATCCTTTAATTATTTGGCCTAGTGTATTTAGTATGAATATCGAGCTGTTAGAAAAAAAAAATTTCCGATGTACAAAATGGCCGACTACTTCAAACTTCTCGAAGCAGCTTTTTTCCAATTGGCGTGACAAGAACTTCAACAATTTTCACTCGATTTACTTCAAATTTAAAAGTTACGTTCCTCATTGCATTTCGCATTATGCAGTACGTACGGAATTTCGGATTAAGGGGCCAGTCCACTTTGAAAATTTCAAAAAATCGAAAGCAAGCAAGACTTGAAGAAATCGACGATGATGAGCAATCAGAAGGGATTTTGTACGGTGCAGGAATTGCCGATTGAGTTTAGGTAAGAGTTTTTCATAGTATAAACTTCAAACGCGTTTTTCTCGAAACGCTTTTAAAATCTAGCTCCATCGTATCTCTAAAACTAATAAACCGATTCTCTTGGAATTTGAACCACATATTGTAAACATGATTCGCAACAAGATGACCCTCGATGGTTTAAAAAAATTTATTTTTACTCTTTTTTGCGACAAACTGAAAAAAAAACGCGTTTTTAAAAACTTTTTTCGTTTTTCATCTGCCATTTTTTTATTTTTTGATAAAACTTTACATCCGAGGGTCATTTTGTAGCTGGTGTCATACTGTATCTAATGGACTTTGATTTTTTTGTTTCAGACAAGCCGTTGCCGAGTTGTGATGGAGCTACCTAGCCCACCAATTTTTGAGGCGTTACGCTAAACTATAGTTTTTGTACTTAAAAATGAATAAAAATAAATTAATTTTTTTTTAAATGTATTTCAAGACTATTCATTAAGTATCTTATATATCTTTTATAAATATCTTTTATAAAATCCTCAAAAAAAATCGCGAAAATAGCCTTTTTTCGTGGCCCGTTAATCGAAAACTTTTCATTCTACGAGCAGTTTATGAGCAGTTATAACGAAATTTTTTACTGAAAATTCATTTCTTACGGGGAGGGTAGGGGTTTCAGCGTGAAAAAACACTTTTTTGCGATTTTTTTCATCTTTTTTTTTTACATTAAGGGGGTGTTCCGCCCCCAAAATGGCGGAATTTTTCGTGAAAAATAGCACTTATCACTTTACACGATCACCAAAAATTTAGAAATGAAAAAAAAATTATCAAAGACCGTTGGGGGAAGGATTTCATGATACTTTGACTAAATTTTAATGGTATTTGATTTCAGATAATTTCTAGCTGAGATACAGTGAACACCGCAAACCGTGTTTTTCCAAAGGCGTTCTTGGAAAAGCTTTGTCACCGGCTTGTTTGTGGATATTTTCGCGTATAAATTTCACCGAATGTTCTTGAAATGACACTTAACAATGTACAAAAGGTTTCAATAAATTGACTCTATCCATAAGGATGAAAAAAAATCGCAAAAAAGTGTCTTTTTTTCACGCTGAAACTCCTACCTTCCCCTTGGGTTCAAATACCTACAACTTTAAAATAAAACAATGTTTTTTAAATTCCGTACGTACTTTTCTAGGTATTCTAATGTAGATTGACGAGAATTTTTGTTTTTTGTTCTAGATACAAATTGTGGATGCTAAATGTCATGCCGCAGAGCGCCTAATAAAAAAAGATAAACGAAAATATTAGTCGGCGATTTTGTACGTCGAAAAAAAAATATATATTTTCTAACAGCTTAATATTTAATTTAACCAGATGTGTAATTAATTTTGAGTGAATCACTTTTCCATACGAAAAAAATGGTTAAATTCGCACATGATACCCTGTGGCCTACAGCCTTAACTTGCCTGATTGACGCAGACTATCGAAACCTCGTGATTTCTACAGAGATTGTGCAGGCTTTGTCCCACCGAGCGCAAACTCTTGGCACGATTTTTCAGCTCTCCGTCGGAGTACTCCGATCTATAAGGTGCGGCTATGGAATCGATAACGAGAAGGCCGATTTTCCGAGCTGCCATCAGCCGAGGTATTCTCTCCGACAGACAGCTCTCCAGATCGCTCTGCGAATCGGTACCAAAAACATGTTTTTTATCATTGGGTGACAAATCGGAATGCGTCGTCTCGTTGCCGCAATTTCTCGCCTTCCTACAATTGTGGAGACGTGTTCGACGAATATGCGATCGGCGGATGCTCCATGAACGGAGACAAGGTGAGAAAGCTTGAGCAACTGCTGCAGTCGTCTGGTGGGAAATATGGATTCGGTGCAGATGTAAGCGGCACCTGGCGAGTGGAAATGGGCATTGTAAAATAAAAATTTAATAACTTTTTCGTTAAGAAATAGTAGAAAAAAGAAATACGGTTACCGGCTTCAAAGCCTCCGCAGCTTTTCGGTATTTGCACAGAAAGGCAAAGTTGCAAAGCGTACTGAGTTTTCCCGGTGCCCGCGGCACCGTAAATTTGAGTTATACCCTTCAGGGAAATTCCTCCGCCGAGGGCGGTGTCCAATTTCGGGCAGCCTGTCGTCAGATATTTTTCACCCTTCAGCATCTCAGCCGCGTTACTCCAACCGTCCATTTTTCGAATTCAAAAGATGTCTAGAGTTTGGGCACCTGTTTTTGAGGTTAGGTTCACTCGCAAACTGTATCTCCGAAAATCCACTAATTGTCTATTTGTTCTCGAGAGTCACAGCGCACCTGCGATTTAAAAAAAAACGCGTATGGTGCAAATATTAATTTACTTGTACAAATAATAGAAGTCGGCACAAGCAACAGCCCAGGCAGCATAAATGTCCAACTGACGTCGATAAGTTACCGTTGTCAGGTTACCTTTAAGACGTGACCGTAAGATTCGACATCTTTCAAATGACATCCCGTATAATGCTGCCGTAAAGTTATATTTTTTCATATCTTTCGGCGATAAAAACGGATGTCTAAAAAGTATCCTAAAGTATTATCCAATTGATGACTTTTTAGAGTTATTCAAAAGTTATCTATTTACTGTTATCTATTGTATCTAGTCCAACGTTGTCCAAAGGATATAAAGACGAATTACATAAGACCACGGTCGTATATGCAGGTCTGGGCACTCCCGTATATTCCGTATACCCCAAAGCAAAGACGTTGTAAGAAATAGACCGACAACACATACTTTAAAGTACGGGGTCGGCGTCGACCAACTTTTGCGGGGAGGGCAGGCGTGTCCGATATAGCGCGACCAATCAAATTGCTCATCGTTACACGCACACCACGAGACGGCTTCTCGGCTGTGTTCGGAAGTCTACGGCTAATGTCGTGACGGTGCAGCGGTGACAACAGACCTATCGATATAATTCATTACCAATAACGTTATAATAATTATATTCGTCATAATTAAATCAATTTCGATCGTATATCTTACGGTCAGAGTAATAAATTGACAATGATTACATTGACCGTAACATATACACCTAAGGAAGTATGGGAATGTGTAAAATAAAACTGTTAAATCAAATACATTTATTCAAAATAATATTGTACATTGGCACTATTTATAACTTTGCATCATAACCTACGTAATTAATCTTCATTGGATTACACAGTATTCATCAGTTCCTGAACCTCTGTCTGACAATAAACAATATTTTTTTTAAACAAACCACGAAAGCATTTCGAATTAGTCACCTCTAAATAAAGTAATTTTATTCAGTTTTTGGCGTTGGGACAACTTAAATGAAAAGGATTTAGTCAGGTATGTTAGTCGCGTGTTGATGTATATTTGCGCTATAGCTTTGCAGAGATCTATTATATGATTATTTAATGGATCTGTGTCATATTGGTGAAAATTTATTTCTGGAAAAATAGTTTTCCCAATTAGGGTTTTCATCACTTTAGCTAGTAAGTACGGGGTAGTAATTTACGCACAAGCGAATACTAATCACGCGCAGGGCGGCCGAATGCACACTGAACGGGCATTCGACGCCGGTTTAACAGTAGAGGTCATCTGACCGCTGTGTGGTTCGAGGGGCAAGCCTAGCGGTCGAGCGTGTTGTCGGTCTATATCTTATAATGTCTTTGCCCCAAAGAGTGCCTCTATCTGACGCCTCTCTTTGTGGAACTGGCCGCAAAAGTGTAGAGCGCTGCTATCTCGGAGGCATGTGCGACAGAGCGCGATGTATGCGCATATGCGAATTGTCTTTTCCTTCACGTGGCTGTGATGAAAAATTAATACATCCTAAATAATTAGTCGAACATAAGAACTAAAAGCATAAACCGAAAATATGAGCGATGAGCCATTATTTAATGATACTCATCGTCTTTGACATGGATATGCCGATTTAACTATCGCTCAATCCAATTAAATTTATTTTCGTTTACGGAAAAGAAGAACATTCGAAATTTACGTGTAGTACGCATTCCTTTCATTTGTAGTAGCAGTAGAACAGTAGTAGAAAATATGAGTAGTCATCATTGGGAATTTTAAATAATGAGACGTGTTCCGGGTTATTTACGTAACCACTTCTGCATCCCGGAATCATGCACCGCTTCGGCATTGCAATATATAGACACTTCATCTTTTGTTATTCCGTATTGAATAAAAACCGTGGCTACGATACAGTCGAAATCACCCCGCCAAAACGAGGTTACGCCACACGTACACACATACGACCGTCACCACACACGTGCATGCCATGCCCCGTAAACGCGGTTATAAACAAAAGTACCACCCCTTCACTAGCGCCGCGGTGGAATGCGCAAATAGAGGCGTCACTTAGAGTCATGCATTTTTTAACGGAGTGCCCAGACCTGTATATACGACCGTGCATAAGACCAAAGAACAGATATTACATGGAACAACATGGATTTTGGGAAGATTTGGCAAGATTTCTCGGAGGAGTTTTGTAGTTACTCCCCCAACCACCTAAAGCGCTGCCTGTATCGATGTGCACGGACCATCCGCAAGCGCGCTTGGCTCCACCCAGCTCCAAACCTCATCAAAGTTGGCCCCCCCACTTTGACTAATCGAACTTTTTTTTTTACGAATCGTTTGGTGGTCGTTTGGTAGCGTTTGGTAAACCATTGAAATCGTTTGGTAGTCATCCGTTTTTCGAAAAATCGATCATCAAAAATTGGATAGTAAGTCGGCCCCCCCACTTTGACTAATCGAACTTTTTTTTACGAATCGTTTGGTGGTCGTTTGGTAGCGTTTGGTAAATCATTGAAATCGTTTGGTAGTGCTCCGTTTTTCGAAAAATCGATAATCAAAAATTGGACAGTAAGTTGGCCCCCGCCACTTTGACTAATCGAACTTTTTTTTTACGAATCGTTTGGTGGTCGTTTGGTAGCGTTTGGTAAACCATTCAAATCGTTTGGTAGTTTCCCGTTCTTTCGGAAAATCGAAAAGGAAATTCCGATCCATGAGATAGGACGATGGGCAGCGGAAAAAGACTCGATAACCAACGCCATCTGTCACAAAAACGTCGTATATTATCACGACCAATCACAGCTCTCTATTCCTGATACGCACGTATTTTGTGTTATCGTATTTGAATGATCGACTACCAAACGTCCCGAATAGAATACCAAACGCTACCGGTTGTTTTTCCATCGATCGCGGCCCATTAGAACGTAATCGGACAAGAAATAACCAGTGAATCTACGCTAATCTATAATTCTGCCCAGTAGCGCGATTCTGTAACTCGTTAAAACTCAGTAGCGACAGTTTTCGTTATCGTAAGCTAGTGACAGCCAATCGCATGCACGATCAAAAAAGAAAGGGAGCCTCTAATTGGCTGTCGCTAGCTAACGATAACGAAAGCTGTCGTTACCGAGTTATAACGAGTTACAGAATATGCCTACAGTGCGGCTTCTGGCGACCAATCCCAGCGCTCCATTTCCGATTCGCTGTATTTTGCGTTGGCATTATTGATTGATCGACTACCAAGGGATCTGAATGGAATACAAAACGCTTTGATTTCTTTTTCTATCGAATAAATCTCATTACAATGAATTAGCCACAAGATAATGGGTGAATTTTTGAGAGAAATTCATTTTTCCGGTGCGGCTTCTAACGACCAATAGCGGCTCACCATGATCAACTGAACGGTGAGATGTGATTGGTCGCCACAAGTCGCGGAGGACAAAGAAGCTATGTACGCACGTACGACTACTAAACGATTCGTGGATGAAAGCTTGATTAGTCAAAGTGAGGGGGGAGGGTGCTAAATTGTGGACCGATTTTTAAATCTAAAAAAATAACGGGTGAATTTGCGTTAATCAGCCGTTCTAGGACTACGGCTTCTGGCAACTAATCAGAACCGTCCACTGAGGATTCACATGTATTTTGCGTTTTCATAATTTAACGATCGACTACCAAACGTCGTGAATACCTTCGAATTTTCGTCGTTAAATATCAGAGTCGAACAAAAGCAAAGACAAACCGAAATAAATGGCCGGGATTTAAAAGTGGCGCATAGTTTCCGTTTTTCTTTTCTTTCAACGAGTCGACGTTCGAACTCGGCGAGAAAGTTACACTTTTGCTCGGAGTTGTGGAAGAAAAAATGAGATACCATAGATCGGCTTTTCCGTTGGAGAATTTTCTTTTCAGAGGCGTGCTAGTCGAAATGTTGATTGTCGAAATTCACAAATACGCGAGAATAAAAATCATAGTTTTGGCTGCATGGAAAACCTTTCTGGCGAATGTGACACTTCTTGAACGGACGAAAAAAAAGGATAACACCGCTTCGATGTACTGAATTTCGTCGAAGTAACCCTGACAGATCGCAACACCCAAGCGATGGGTGTCAAATTAACATTTGACACCCAACAAAACGGTGTCGACACTATTTTGGGTGTCGATAAAAAAAAAAACGGTGTTGACACTGATCTGGACGCACGCTGTTTTGGATGCCGACACCAAAAGAAAGGTGTCAACACTGATTTGGGTGTCGACAATAAAAAAAAACGGTGTTGACACTAATTTGGGTGTCAACACCAAAAAAAAAAAACGGTTTTAACACTGATCTGGACCGAGGCTGTTTTGGGTGTCGACACCTAAATAATTTAGCGTTGACACCATATTCGTGCACGTGCATGAATTCCGTGTCCTTGTGGCTTTTTTGTGTGTCCACACCGAAATTCGGCAAAAATTACAGTGCACACTCCTTCCTCCATACAATGAATACAAGCATATGTATGCCCAACTTATTTTGCAGTTAATTAATTCACTGAAAGATAAGTTCATAAATGAACTGAAAAATAAGTTGGACATACATATGCTTGTATTCATTGTATGTAGGAAGGAGTGTGCACTGTAATTTTTCAGAATTTTGGAGTTGACACTTAAAAAAGCCATAACGACACGGAATACATGTACGTGCACGAATATGGTGTCAATACTAAATTATTTAGGTGTCGACACCGAAAACAGCCTCTGTCTAGATCAGTGTCAACACCGTTTTTTGGGTGTCAACACTCAAACCAGTGTCGACACCGTTTTTTTGGGGGTGTCAAGACCCAAAACAGCCTCGTTCAGATAGGTGTCGACACCAAATTTTTTCCGTGTTAAAATTGTAATTTGACACCCAACACGTGACACTCAACACCGAAGAATTACGGTGTCACGATCTGTCAGGGAACGTGTATACGTGTGAATGTGTAAAAGAGACGAATATGATATTTGACGAGTGCGAAAAAGTCTATCGATTAAACGATCATGTTCAGGCTGTTTTATCACAAATGTAATGTATTTTTTAAGATACTAGAAAAGAAGGGAAAAAATGGTACAGACGCAACGAAATTTTGTCACACTTTATTATCTAGGTTTTATCGACGAGAATATTCGATTATCGAAATCCATTCACTGTACAATATTTTTATTTATTTTTTTCACTATACGGTAACCTTGTATACAAATTTCACGAAATTCCCATCGCCACGACATTGAACGACCTTGACAATCTTCCGTTGCCGGCTGCATGCTACTACCGCGAATGTGTCTTCGACCCGCCTCGTCGACTTGCGTTACGAGCGTAAAGACACCAACGATTGGTTTACTTTCTGCACCATATCTGCGCCGTTCGCATGCGCTTTATCTTTTTCTACAGCTGAAGAACTCCGTAGAGCAAAGCTTCCGCGGTCGGTGGACAGCCTGAAAGAGCAATTAAATATCGTTGAGGCCCGATAGGAAAACGTTTCGTCTTATTTAGGATAATTCAAGAGGTTGGCTTGCCTGGCACGTAAATGTCCACGGGAATAATTCTGTCGCATCCTCGAACAACGGAATAACTAATGATAGTAGCCACCGCCATTTGCGCAGCTCCCTATAGAAATCACCCATTTAGGATCGGGAATTTGATCGTAAACTTTTGGCAAAGCTGGCGCCATTTTGTTCGTCAATGTTCCAGCCACGGTCTTACATACAGGTCTTGCAACTGAATCAAATATTGGTGGTGGGGGTGGTCGTCTTACTGTCGGCTCGTTAATTTCCTTGACCGCCGCTCGCATCGCTTCAATCAAATCATAGTCGAAACAGCGGAAGACGCATGTGGCAACACAACCTCACTTAATCGGCTACTATAAAGTTTTACATAACCGTTATTAAAAAAATTACGTGTTCTTTTATGACGGTGATATCGTGCGGATTTTTACATAATAATGACGACTAATTCGTGTGCGGTTCGAACGTGTGATACTGGACGTCAGTTAGTAAAGGAAAAACGTTCGGTGTTTCGGGTTCCGTCGAATATCGAACGTCGTCAAAAATGGATCACTGCAATTCCAGGAATTTCTCAGCTCTGCCTTCGCAATTCGTGTGTGAGAAACATTTTCTCCAACAATACATTCTAAGAAAGTGGGTAAAACATGACTTAAACGGTCGAGTTATCGCAGAGGTAAGTTGATTTTATCTTTTTTTATTTGTCTATTTACTTGTCTAGCCGCTATGACAAGTTCGCAGCGCCGCTCTTGTGGCTATAAGCCAAAGTTTATTCCCGACATTAAGCGTACCACCCCCACCACCTTCGTTGCAAGACCTGTATGTAAGACCGTGGTTCCAGCTACGATGATAACGTCGGCCTGACGGGGCGAGGCGCGAAAAACCACGCCTCATCAGTCCATGTCGTAGCGAGGCGCGGCCATGTGCATCATCTCGACGGCGACTATTCGGCTGGGATAGAAATACAGTGCTGAATCGCACTGTTGGATATGCGTAGAGACTGACATTGATGCACTTTGATAGTATATTAATGCTGGGGAAAAGATTTTACGTAGAAATTAGATATTCCGATCTGTATTTTGACATTGTGCATCTATACGTTGACTAGAAAATTGTGACTAGTTTGGAAGACCGAGAAACTTTTTCACAATTTTATTCATTTTTCTAGAACTTTTTCAAAATTTCTCACAATTTGATGGCTGTCACAGTACTGGAGCGATTTATGTATTTTTCAGTGCGTTAAGGGATCATCGCGGTGTAAAATTTTCAAAAAAATTATTTTTGTTATTATCGGATAGTATAGACCTGATGGGGTTGAAGTTTGCATCATTGGGATGCATAGAAAATTTCTTTCCATTTTTTGTTTCCATTATTATCAAAAATCGTTTTGCAGATTTAGAATCCTAAAAATGTTTGCGTGATTTTCGTGGAAGATAAAAAACTTTTGTTGCATTGTAACGATGCGAACTTCAACGTCATATAGACCCCAGATACTCAAAGTGTGCTCCGCCGAAAAAAAAAAACTTCATACTTCCCCACAAATGGGAACAATTTCATCATTTTAGAGTGGAATTTATACATTGTTATGTAAAGTACCTGTTTTTGTATGATTTTTATTAAAAAATTAACATAAAACCAGGTTTTGCTTATTTTAGGGTTCTGGAAAAAAAATTTACTTTCAAAACAGTTAGGTCGCCAAACAATTTTGAGAATCGCTGGTGCTGTGCATGCTGTTCGTATACTTACATAAACATAAGTAGACAATTTATACGGAAACTCCAAACTCGAAAATTTAAACGCATTTTTCTTTAAGGGGAGGGTAGGGGATTTGCACTTTTGAAAAAAGTGCAAATCCCCTACCCTGCAAAAAGATTATGTAATTTGAATGAATATTGTCCTTGCATTTTTATGTGCATCTTCGGGTCTCCTTCATTGGGTTTACATTTCTTCGAGTGATCGAAATATTCTTTCGAGGTTATGATGATCAAGATATTACGAGTTGATTCTCTTGACAAAGCGGAAAACATCGCTCGCTGCTGAAGAATTTCGGTAAAATTTTCATACGGCTCCATTCGTTCGATGAATATTTAAAAACTTACGCGTAATAACCACAGGAGACAACATCTTTCCAACTCTGACGTACACTTTGTACGCTACGTCGGATATTGCGGTTTGAACGTCGGATAAGCTGGAATAAAATTCTTCCCCTTTTTCTGTGTTGGCGACATTCCGACTCTTGTTTATTCGTTCTGCTGTCGCAGGTGAAAAATGAGCGACGACACGGTCCGCGTAGCCCTCAGGATCAGGCCGCTCGTCCCTACGGACATCGAGAGAGGCTGCCAGACTTGTATTGGCGTTGTTCCCGGCGAACAACAAGTTCAAGTACGAAATAGCGACAAATCCTTCACGTTCAATCACGTCATTGGTCCCAAAGCCGATAATGAGGAGTTATAAAACACGGCGGTGCACAAAACTGTCTGCCAAATTTGCAAAGATGATATCTTCAGATCCAAATTTTTCTTCTTGGGATTCGAAGAACTTTTCATTGAGGTTGATTTCTTTAATTGAAATTCTTAATTAAGAAGAGCATTTCAGTATTTAAAAAATCGTTTCATTTAATTAACATTTCTATTTTCAATTAAATAATTTACTTTTAATTAATTTTTTGATTTTCAATTCATTAATTAATTTTCAATTATATTTTCACTTTTCAAGGAATTAATTAATTTTCTAGTAGTAGAAGTAAAGTTGTGTTAATTCACACAACTTTGCCTCAGCATTGCTTCGTTTAAAAAAAATATAATCTGCTTCACTGGTTAGATTGCTTGTTTGATATTTACAGGAAAAACCGTGTGTCCTTGGGCCATTGTCCATGGTCTTCCAGCCCTACATTTTGTTCTCTAAGATTTTGCCGATAATATTCTGTAGCTGATCACATCTTCTATTTGTGTCATCGATTTATTCAATTTGTTTATTTATTTTAGATAATAAAATACGACGGAATGGTTTTATATTGAATTATTTTACCGTTCAACTTTTTTTCGATTTCAAATTTTTCAGCAGAATTAGAATGTCGTCAAATGCAAAGATTTTTTAGCAAATCATACTAAATAATGTTACTTTGCGTAGCAATTATTTTATGATAACTTATGTGCAGAAAATAATTTTAAAATCTCGAGTTTTGCAAGTTATACTGTGAAAACGTTTTATTGAAAAATTTGAAGCATTCTCAAAAATTCGAAAAAGCGACGGGGCAAAAGACTTCTAAGAAAATTAAAACTTTTACAAAATTCAAATTGTATCGCCGATTATCACTTTATTAATTTGGAAAATACTTCTCTCAATAGACTATTGGTGCCAAAACTCGACCAGGTATCTCGGAAACTGAAAAATCTTGCCGTTGAACTTTGCATTGTTGGAATGCAATGGAAATTACTTTTTTATCTCAACAAAAAAAAAAATAGTTCATGGCTGTTACGCATATGGAAAACAGGAAAAACTCCTGGAATTTCTTTCCATGTGGAATAGTCCGGGTAAAATCAGGCAATTTTGAAAATCTTCTGGAATTTTTGAGCGTTTACTTATTTTTTGCAAGAATGACGAAAAATGAATCCGCCTTGAAAAAAAAAAACTTAAAAGTATAAAAATAAGTATTTTTGCATATTTTTAATATTTATATTATTCTTTATTATATACAAAGAAAGTAATGTCAGTGCCAAACATTGCGAGTTTGGAAAACCAAAAGCTAATTCACGCTAAAGCTCTATACATTTGCATTCGATTTGTCGACACACAACCACAATTATTATTGTAAATAAGTGTTTACATTTATTTTTCATTTATTGGCACCGACATAAAAATGTCGGTTTATGATAAAGACCACGAATTTTTTATTTCAACATTTGACATATTCTTATATTTGATGTTTAAAAAAAATTTGTTTTTTTACTTGACCCCAATGGCTCTGGAATATCTGCGAAACGTGGAAAAGTCGTGGAATTTCTGAGTCAATAATGCGTAACAACCACGTCGATGCATATAACAATGCGAATGAATTTTTGCGTGTGCGAAAACTTCCATAGACGCCCATTCATTCTAAATCTATTTTTCCATCGTTGTAAAACATTGCAAACCCAGTCCCGTCAATATTCCGAAGAAAAAACTCCACGAAATCCAAGCAAGGAAGCAATAAAGAATAGCTACGCAAAGATGAGAATGTCCAGAGCCCCAAACAAGAATGCTAACGAGGTTTTCCGTCTTCCGGACGGTGGCGAGAGCGTGAAAATGACCCGACGTTGTTTTCAGGCTACAACGTGACGATACTGGCGTACGGGCAAACAGGAAGCGGGAAAACTCACACCATGGGGACGAACTATGAGGGGGAAACGGCGATGGGTGTGATACCGCGAGCAGTGAACGAAATATTCGACACGATGAAGTCGAGGTCGGACCACTCGTACAAGGTGGCGGTGTCTTTTATGGAGTTGTATCAGGAGCACCTGTACGACTTGCTGGCGGACAGGCAGAAAAACGAACGGATAGTCGACATAAGGGAGGACCTGAAGGGCATTAAAATACTCGGCTTAACGGAGAAAAAGGTGACAAATGCGCAGGAGGCGTTAGAGGCACTGACTCAGGGCTCGAGCGAGCGAGCGACAGGCGCGACGGCGATGAATCCGCAGAGTAGCCGAAGTCACGCGATCTTCACGATCCTAATACACCGGACGAAGCTGGACGATCCAAACAGCGCAACAGTATCGAAATTCCATCTGGTCGATTTGGCTGGCTTGGAACGTAGCAAGAAGACCCAAGCGACCGGGCAGCGATTCAAGGAGGGCGTCACAATAAACAAAGGACTGTTGGCGCTCGGCATTGTGATATCGCAGCTGGGCGAGGGTGGCTCGGCATGACTCTGATGATCGCTTGCGTCAGCCCGGCCGATTTCAATCTCGACGAGACTAAATCGAGACTAAAAGAATAGAATAAAAATCATAATTATTAAATGTAACGCGATTATTAGGGGTACAAATAAGTTTTAGGACACTTCGATTTTGTATCATAACAGCTATTCTAAATTAATTCAAAGGTCCCGCTCACTTATCATAGATGGCGCTTGATATGTAGTATCGAAACGTAAAGGAGTCATAAACATAACGTATAAATTCTGTAAATTAAATATGCAGACCGATAAGCTATTTATTAGACACTGCATTCGCTATGAATTCCATCAAGGAAAAAGTGTTAGGAAAGCGTGCGAATCGATATGTTCTGTTCTTGGAGACAACATTGTATCTAAAAGTACATGTGAGTATTGGTATAAGCGATTCAAAGAAGGTGATTTCGACGTTAGTGACCGTGAACGCACGGGGCCTCCTGTAAAGGTGGACGATCAGGAACTGCAAGCGTTGCTGGATGAAAACTCTTGTCAGACGGAGAAACAACTTTCGGAACAGCTTGGAGTAACTCAACAAACTGTTTCTTATCGTTTAAAAGCAATGGGTAAGATTCGAAAAGGAAAAAAGTGGGTACCACACTTTCTGACTCAAGAAAATAAAAACAGCCGTCTTAACATTTGTGTGAGTCTTTACAACAAGCAACATAGAAAGTCTTTCTTGTGGAAAATTGTGACCGGCGATGAAAAGTGGATTTATTTTGATAATCCGAAACGCAAATATCATTGGGTTGACCCCGGCGAGCTGACAACATCCACGCCAAAGCGCAATGTTCATTGTAACAACGTCATGCTGTGCATATGGTGGGATATGAAAAGCGTACTGTATTATGAACTTCTCAAACCTGGTCAAACAGTTACTACCGATCGCTATTGCCATCAATTGATGCAAGTGAATCAAGAAATTGAGAAGCAACGTCCATTTTCTGGTAAAGGAAAACGTCCAGTAAAACTGCTCCATGACAACGCGCGGCCTCATGTGGGTAAACCGGTCAAGGATACGTTACTAGCGCTTGGATGGGAAGCTGTACCACACCCGGCGTATTCACCAGACTTAGTCCCATCCGATTATCATTTATTCCGGAAAATTCAGAACGATTTGTCTGACGTGCGATTCAAAACATTTGAAGAAGTGGAAAAATGGGTCGCTAAATTTCTCACCTCGCAAGACGAAAGTTTCTTTGCGAAAGGCATCCGCGAGTTACCTGAGAGATGGCTGAAGGTCATTCAGTGCGATGGAGATTACTTCGATGAATAACTGTGTTTTACTTCTTTTTTAATAAATCTTGAATTTTTTGAAAACTGTCCTAAAACTTATTTGTACACCTAATATTACGGTAATTAATAGATATTATAAGTAGTGACTATAATAATAAGATAAAATGATTATTATTAACTATAGTTGTAAACCCAACTACAACAAATAGTTATAATAATTATGAACTCGATTATTATTATCAGTTATAATTATTACCAAGGGCAATCGAGGAGTCTCCGAGTACTGCACAGTATTATAGTTCCGGTATCAATGAAGATCGAGCCTGGGAAAATCTCATAATAATTATTACTATTATAATACGATAAAGTTGGAATTATTGCAATGCAACGGAAATTACTGATTTTTAGATGTTTTCATTTTGTTGTTTTACCAATTTAGACTATAAATATCACATAACGTTCTTACGCATTCTAATTGGAAATTTACGAACTCAATTTGCAAACAAAGGCTTTGGATAATAGTAAAAATAAATAATTAAAATTCAAAAGTTGCATTCTAACGATACATATGCAGACGCAATAAAATATTTTATTATATAATGATAGTCTATATCTTGATATGCACTACTCCAAAAAATAAAACGAACATTTCTTCTACTTTTCTGGCGTTTTTCGAAGCGCTGTATCTATGTGAAAAATGGTCGTGTCGAGATGAATAGAAAATAATGTTGAAGGTACAAGTTTCTAGTTTCCAGATCTTTTGGCAAACGTTTTTTGTGAGCTACGGTTGTCGCGCGATGTTAAGAAATAACGGAAGAAAAAGAAATCGAAAGTTTTTTTTTAACGGTCCACGGGCTCGGGTTTTTTTTCAGTTGACTCAATGTATAGGTCAGTTAGCTTGTTTATGCAGCTTCAATTTGCTTTTTTTTGGTCTCTCTACGTCAATCTTTTGCTGTTATATCCGGGTTTGAATGAAAAAAGAACCTTTTGCCTTTGATCATCGACATCTCAGCAACAAATGATCACACAGGAAATTAACCCGTAGACGCTAAAAAAAAATTGAATTTTTTTCCTCCCGCTATTTCTTATGATTGCGCGATAACCGTAGCTCACAAAAAATGTCTGCCAAAACATCTCAAAACAAGAAACTTGTAGCTTCAAAATACTTTTTTTTTCATCTCGATACGACAGTTTTCCACATAGATACAGCGCTTCAAAAAACACTAAAAAAATTGAAAAAATTTCTGTCCCTATAATTTTTTGGAGTAGTATATATTATTACTAATGTTCCTAGTAGACTCGTGACATCACTAGGAATTTTCTTTTCAGGCATAATGGATTTAAATTGCATAATTTTCGTTTCACCGCGCAATAATTTTTCCTCACCTTCAGTGTCTTGTTTATGGCGCACCCTCGCCGAGCTGCGATATGACATTGCCGAGCGCCAACAGACCTTTGTTTATGTTGACGCCCTCCTTGAATCGCTGCCCGGTCGCTTGGATCTTCTTGCTACGTTCCAAGCCAGCCAAATCGACCAGACGAAATTTCGAAATTGTCGCGCTGTTTGGATCGTCCAGCTTCGTCTGGTGTATTAGGATCGTGAAGATCGCGTGACTTCGGCTACTCTGCGAATGCATCGCCGTCGCGCCTGTCGCTCGCTCGCTCGAGCCCTGAGTCAGTGCCTCTAACGCCTCCTGCGCATTTGTCACCTTTTTCTCCGTTAAGCCGACTATTTTAATGCCCTTCAGGTCCTCCCTTATGTCGACTATCCGTTCGTTTCTCTGCCTGTCCGCCAGCAAGTCGTACAGCTGCTCCTGATACAACTCCATAAACGACACCGCCACCTTGTACGAGTGGTCCGACCTCGACTTCATCGTGTCGAATATTTCATTCACTGCTCGCGGTATCACACCCATCGCCGTTTCCCCCTTGTAGTTCGTCCCCATGGTGTGAGTCTTCCCGCTTCCCGTTTGCCCGTACGCCAGTATCGTCACGTTGTAGCCTGAAAACAACGTCGGGTCATTTTCACGCTCTCGCCACCGTCCGGAAGACGGAAAACCCCGTTAGCATTCTTGTTTGGGGCTCTGGACATTCTCATCTTTGCGTAGCTATTCTTTATTGCTTCCGTGCTTGGATTTCGTGGAGTTTTTTCTTCGGAATATTGACGGGACTGGGTTTGCAATGTTTTACAACGATGGAAAAATAGATTTAGAATGAATGGGCGTCTATGGAAGTTTTCGCACACGCAAAAATTCATTCGCATT
Source organism: Ophion obscuratus (assembly GCA_964007375.1). Taxonomy (NCBI): domain Eukaryota; kingdom Metazoa; phylum Arthropoda; class Insecta; order Hymenoptera; family Ichneumonidae; genus Ophion; species Ophion obscuratus. The sequence goes on from OZ023324.1 coordinate 23,612,006, forward strand.
GTTATATGCATCGACGTGGTTGTTACGCATTATTGACTCAGAAATTCCACGACTTTTCCACGTTTCACAGATATTCTAGAGCCATTGGGGTCAAGTAAAAAAACGAATTTTTTTTTAAAGATCAAATATATGAATATGTCCAATGTTGAAATAAAAAATTCGTGGTCTTTATCATAAACAGACATTTTTATGTCGGTGCCAATAAATGAAAAATAAATATAAACACTTATTTACAACAATAATTGTGGTTGTGTGTCGACAAATCGAATGCAAATGTATAGAGCTTTAGCGTGAATTAGCTTTTAGTTTTCCAAACTCGCAATGTTTGGCACTGACATTACTTTCTTTGTATATAATAAAGAATAATATAAATATTAAAAATATGCAAAAATATTTATTTTTATACTTTTAAGTTTTTTTTTTCAAGGCGGATTTATTTTTCGTCATTCTTGCAAAAAGTAAACGCTCAAAAATTCCAGAAGATTTTCAAAATTGCCTGATTTTACCCGGACTATTCCACACGGAAAGAAATTCCAGGAGTTTTTCCTGTTTTCCATATGCGTAACAGCCATGAACTATTTTTTTTGTTGAGATAAATAAGTAATTTCCATTGCATTCCAACGATGCAAAGTTTAACGGCAATATTTTTCAGTTTTCGAGATACCTGGTCGAGTTTTGGCACCAATAGTCTATTGAGAGAAGTATTTTCCAAATTAATAAAGTGATAATCGGCGATACAATTTGAATTTTGTAAAAGTTTTAATTTTCTTGGAAGTCTTTTTGCCCCGTCGCTTTTTAGAATTTTTGAGAATGCTTCAAATTTTTCAATAAAACGATTTCACAGTATAACTTTGCAAAACTCGAGATTTTAAGATTATTTTCTGCACATAAGTAATCATAAAATAATTGCTACGCAAAGTAACATTATTTACTATGAATTGCTAAAAAATCTTTGCATTTGACGACATTCTAATTCTGCTGAAAAATTTGAAATCGAAAAAAAGGTGAACGGTAAAATAATTCAATATAAAACCATTCCGTCGTATTTTATTATCTAAAATAAATAAAAAAATTGAATAAATCGATGACACAAATAGAAGATGTGATCGGCTACAGAATATTATCGTCAAGATCTTAGAGAACAAAATGTAGGGCTGGAAGACCATGGACAATGGCCCAAGGACACACGGTTTTTCCTGTAAATATCAAACAAGCAATCTAAACAGTGAAGCAGATTATATTTTTTTTAAACGAAGCAATGCTGAGGCAAAGTTGTGTGAATTAACACAACTTTACTTCTACTACTAGAAAATTAGTTAATTCCTTGAAAAGTGAAAATATAATTGAAAATTAATTAATGAATTGAAAATCAAAAAATTAATTAAAAGTAAATTATTTAATTGAAAATAGAAATGTTAATTAAATGAAACGATTTTTTAAATACTGAAATGCTCTTCTTAATTAAGAATTTCAATTAAAGAAATCAACCTCAATGAAAAGTTCTTTGGGTCCCAAGAATAAAAATTTGGATCTGAAGATATCACCTTTGAAAATTTGGCAGACAGTTTTGTGCACCGCCGTGTTATACAACTCCTCGGGATCGGCCTCGGGACCAAAGACGTGATTGAACGTCAATAATTGGTCGCTATTTCGTACTTCAACTTGTTGTTCGCCAGGAACAACGCCGATACAAGTACGGCAGCCTCTCTTGACCTCCGTAGGGAGGAGCAGCCTGATCCTGAAGGCTACGCGGACCGTGTCATCGCTCATTTTTCACCTGCAACCGAAGAACGAATAAGCAAGAGTCGAAATGTCGCCAACACAGAAAAAGGGGAAGAATTTTATTTCAGCTTCCAGATCGTGAACTGAAATATATTTATTTCAAACTACAGCAATTTGGATTGGGTTGTGAAGATTTTTCATTTGCGGCGTATCGTGTATGTGAATTCATGCTGACCAGATCAATTTTTATTCAATTATGTGTGAACGTAGTATTTATTTATAGAAAAAAAAACATCGAAATAAAGTTTTCGAAATTACGCTAACACGCGGTGGGCCTTTGGAGATGTAAAGAATTTTCATGCAAAGCTTGAAGGTTATAAACTTTCCGGAACTTTCTCCTTGATCGAAATATATTTGCTACGTACCTGAGTAATTATCGATATCTGATTTACTACGCGGATCGTTCAACGCGCGCTCCGAATTACAATACTGCAGAGACGAAAAAATTCAGCGGGACTCGGAGTAGAAGCCTGGCGTTGCAACGGACCTTTTCAAATTTTCATCACTCCGAAGTCGACTCGGGAGAAGCAGTTTTGCCAGGTCGAGTAGAAACGCTTCTGTATGTACGCCCAATGAAAGCCGTTGTCCAATGAGAGCCACCCCGGAAGTTCCCAGGTAAGCGAAGCCTTCATTGGATCCTGCGCGTCGAATCCGTCGAATCACGTGACAGGTTTCGGCTTGCCGAACGTCGATAGGTCCATGAAAGCGGAACATCCGGTAAGAGAATTTTCACGAGCGTGTTAACTTCCCCTTCTTTTTAATTTTCGACCAATGGCAAGCGTTAGCCGACAGGCCTCAGCCAATGGCCATTTTGGTTATTCAAGAGAAAGCAGCACCGGTTCTTGGTGGCGGCCACTGTAGGCAGTGCAGCCAGATCGTGCGCAAAAGTTAGCCCCTCTCTAGTCTCTTGCGCGCCGATCACACAATCATAGTAGCGCGTGTCCGTGAGCGAGCGACGCTCGGACGGCTTCAGGAAGAGCCGAGCGCCACCAAAGTTTTCCGACCGCGCCTTCGGCAGCTACATCAATACATGGACGCTGAGCACGTTCTTGTGCGGCCAAGCCGAACGAAGGATTCGAGGGAAAAAGCAATCTGAGCACGACTCGCGCGTAACGTCACCCGCCGGCACGAGTGAGGCTTTTAGATGATTTCAATGCTTATTTAGCTCTTGTTTCTCTGTGTTATTAATGTATGCAAAAAATGTATCGCACACTCCCATCGCTTATTTTTTTCAGTTTATACGTTAATTTAAATATAATAATAAATCTAAATTACAACTTATTTATCTTCTAAAATATTGTTTACGCTTTACTCGCACCCGTCCTTATGCCAAATAAATTATAATTCATAAACGTAAGCGGAAATATATTTATATTCGTATTATTATATTAATTCTCATAGCTCTCATATGAAAACTCTCATATAAAAAAGTCTCATGTGAAAAAAACATCAAAACCTTAGATTTCAACGAACCAAGAACATACATCTTCACATTTTCAATCATGACGAATTTTTAAGAACAATATCATCACAAACACATCTGAACCAAAACAATATACATCACCTAAATTATCAAAACATAAATCAAACAACACAAAATCACAACATCTTATACTCAACCCTTACTAATAGACAACAGGACACAAATAATAATCTTTCCACTGATCCTCTGAATAATATAAATTCGACAATCACATTAAATAAAACGAAAGAATGGCTTATAAATCTCTCCAACATTGATATTCCGCTACACATTTCCACATTCTTGTCTCTAGGTGAAAAGTTTTGTTTTCCTTACCTCAAACTCTCAAACATAAAAATTCATATCCACAAATCAATCTCCGAACTCGAGTCCAAATTAGATTTTTTACTCGGCAAACCTAGACAAACCGAAATTAGAACCAGATTCACTAAAATCTTAAACAAAATAAATATTCCAACATCATTTTCCAACACTAATCAAATTATAAAACACACGTCCTCATTCTTAAAAAAACAATCCTCACTTTTAGTTACACGAGCTGACAAAGGAAATTCAACAGTCATTCTTAACAAATCAGATTACATTACAAAAACTCATAATTCACTCGCAGATTCCTCAACTTACAAATTAACAAATAGAAATCCCATCAAAACTCTACAAAAAGGCATTAACAATATTCTCTCCAGATGGAAAATCCAAAAAATCATTGATGAAACAAAATACAAATGCTTAAAAGCTGAAAATTGCAACCTATCTCGTCTCTATTGGCTGCCAAAATTTCATTAAAATAATGATCCACTTGGTCCAATAGTATCATCAATAAATAGTCCAACGCATAAACTAGCTGAATTAATACAATCTAAACTTTCTAAATTAATCAATACGACTAATTCACACGTCAAAGATAGTTGACACCTAAAACATTCACTTTCTAACATCTCAATTTCACTCAACTACAAATTGGTCTCGTTTGATGTTGTTTCACTCTATACCAACATCCCATTACAACCTGTTATTCAAAGCCTTCAAAAAAGATCAAATCTATTTTCAAAAACATTTCCTTTAAACGGAATAATTAATGGGCCCATACTTATATCAAGATACTTTCATCAAGCGATAAAGCATTATCTCCAAGAACAAGCCAATTATCCATCCGGCCGCGAATCGTCAGTACCAGAAAGTGCACATATTCTACAAGCGATGAGATGGTCTCGTTGGTAGCGTTCCTGGCTTCGGTCCGCAGGGGCGCGGGATCGTTCCCCGCGCTCGGTATTTATTTATTTATTTATTATTACCATTAATTCTTATTTGATTAGTTATTTTTTATTAGTTATCATTATTATTTTAACTAGTTATCTTTTAGTGTCGAAAAATTTATCGCGCACGCCGACCGCTTATTTTATTATATTGTACGTTAATTTAAATGTAATAATAAATCTAAATTACAACTTATTTATCTTCTAAAAAATTGTTTATGCTTTACTCACACCCGTCCCTATGCCAAGTAAATTGTAATTCATAAAAGTAAGCGGAAATGTATTGGGTTGGTAAGAAAGTCTTGCGACACTTTCCTTTCGATTAAAATATGTTTTCTTCTAACGAAGTTCTACAACACTCGAGAGTAGTATATTCAAGACTAGTCTAGAACCTTCCATGCCGTAGGGTATATAAGCGAGTCAGTTGTTCCGCGCAGACAGTACGAGCGAAGATGGATCATAGTGCACTTCGATCGATTGCATATTACGAATTTTTACAAGGGCGTTCTGCAAGAACCGTAGCCGCTAATATGTGTAGTGTGTTCAAGTCCAACGTAGTTCATCATTCAACGATATCCCGTTGGTACCAGCGTTTCCGTTCTGGCAATACATCTTTTGAAGACAAACCTAGGTCCGGCAGGAAATCAACTGTTGACGATGAAGAACTACGAGCACTTACAAAGACAAAGCCTAATACCTCGTCACGGGAATTAGCTTACAAACTTGGCTGTAGCCATCCCACGATTCTCCAACATTTACAAAATCTCGGATACAGAAAAGTTGTTTCTTCTTGGATACCACACGATCTCAGCGAATCAAACAAAGCGACACGCATGTCCATCTGTCTTTCACTCCTGCAACGTCCACACAGAAAGGATTTTCTTCAAGAAATAGTCACTGGAGATGAAAGCTGGGTGCTTTATGTGAACTACACACGTAAACGACAATGGCTACCGTAAGGAGAAAAACCAGATCCGACCCCTAAGCTGCCCCGTGAAGTGAAGAGAGTTTTACTCTGTTGTTGGTGGGATTCTGAGGGCATGCTATATTACGAACTGCTCCGATCCAACACCACGATAAATGCAAATCCTTACTCTGCACAATTGCAAAAGCTGGCTGAAATTATCAAACAAAAAAGGCGTAAACGTCTCCAAGTTCGGCTTCTCCACGACAATGCTCGACCCCGCGAAGCTAAGATGACACAACAATCTATTTCGCAGCTGGGATAGGAAGTTCTACCGCATCCACCGTATTCACCAGACCTAGCACCTACCGACTACCATCTGTTTCGAGCTTTAAAAAATTATTTACAGGATAAAAAATTTGATGATGTCGTGGATCTCAAAAATACACTGGTCGACTTTTTCAATTCACGACCCAAAGAATTCTGGAGTGCAGGCGTGCAAAGTCTACCAGAGCGTTGGGCACAAGTTGTAGATACAGAGGGAGCATACATTACTGAATAATTGTTTACTGTTAAAATAAAATGTTTTTATATTTTACTCATGTTGTGTGTCGCAAGACTTTCTTACCAACCCAATATTAGATTGTACGTTAATTTAAATGTAATAATAAATCTAAATTACAACTTATTTATCTTCTAAAAAATTGTTTATGCTTTAGTCACACCCGTCCCTATGCCAAATAAATTGTAATTCACAAAAGTAAGCGGAAATGTATTTATATTCGTATTATTATATTCATTCTCGAACTTTCATTAACCGATAAAGCATTATACCCAAAAACAAGTCAATCATCTATCCGGCCGCGAATCGTAAGTGCCCGAAAGTGGCATTTTTGTATGTTTTTACATTTACAGGTAATTTTTATTGTAATGGGGTGAATTGTTTATTTGTGAACACTCTCCATTGACAGAACAAAACAAATTTAATCGTAAAACATCATGAGCAGTTTTCCTATTTTCAGAATAATGTTCTTTCAATGAGCGTGTTTCACATATAAACAATTCGCCCCATACAAAAAGAAAATAATAATTAAAAAAAGAAACAGAAAAGCACTGAGCGCGGGAAACGATCCGGCGCCCCTAAGATACGAACGCTACCAACGGGACCATCTTAGGGGCCGTCCATATATTACGTCATCGATTTTTGTTGATTTTCGACCCCCCCTCCCCTACAATCATTCTATCGTCATTTCCTAATGACCCCCCCCCCCTCTCACAAAACTGACGTCATTACCAGTTTAGCAAAATTAAAACATTTGTGGATTTGAGAAAAATTGGGTAACATTAAAACATTTTGTTATAGAATCATCTTTTATTATTTTGTACTTTGGCAATGTTTATTAATATAATAATATTATTCTTCCCTATTCTTTAGTTTTCTTTGGATAGCACCCACATTTTTTTATAGAATCATCTTTTATTATTTTGTACTTTGGCAATTTTCATTAATATAATAATATTATTGTTCCCTATTCTTTAGTTTTCTTTGGATAGCTCCCACGGAGTTTTCACCCATTCTTGCAAATCCTGGATCACGGGTAATATCTCCGTATCCTCCCCATATTCATTTTGGCTCGACCGAACTATTTTCATAGGTACGCTGTTATTTGAAGTTCTCGAATATAATGTAGACAAACCTTATGTAATAAATAAATAAATAATAAGTCCAACACTTAATACCATTAGGTATTTGCAAAATATTTTTCATCACTCATGCGGGGAAACCACTCTAGTTGTACAATATACTATTGTACATTTTGAATTAACTGGTATCACAAGAATGACGTTAATTTCGAAACACCCCCCCCCCCCCCTCATCCATCATTTACCGTCATCCCCAGACGAACCTCCCCCCCCCAAATTTAGAATGACGTAATATATGGACGGCCCCATATTAAGAGTATTTAAAATTAAGTTGTAGTGTCAATAATTTTAAAATTGTTATGTCAAGTAAAGTATTGTAAAATATTTTAATAGTTATATGATAGAGTTATAGATCGAGCTTAGTTTTTGTATGGCAGTTCTAAAATTTATGACGTTGGAGTGCGCCTTACTTTGGATCATTTTTAGGATTAGTCTTTTTTGAGCCAATTTTCATTGTTCAAAATTTTTACATTGTCGAATTGAAAGGCATGTCTTTGTTCTATTGCATGTGGTGCTAAGGCTGTGTGTATTGTGGTAGTATGTTTAAGGCTATTTTTATGTTCTTTTATTCTGGTTTCAAGGTATCCTTTGGTTTGGCCGATATATGTGGCATTGCAATCCTTACAATCGATTTTGTAAACTATGTTGGATTTTTGGTTGTTATTTATTTTGTCTTTGGTGGAGCCAGTAATCGATGAAATGTTGTGTTTATTGTTTGTGACTAATGTTATGTTGTATTGTTGGAAAAGACGAATTAGTCGATGATGAATGTTTTTTTTGTGTAAGGAACATTTATTAGTTTGGAAGAATCAAAATTGTTGTTATTCTTTTTTTGATCGTTGATTGTGGAAAGCCGATGTTTTATTATTTTTTCTGTGAAAGAGATCGGATAGCAATTTTGTGTCATCTTGTTAGTAATAAGTTTGAGGTTTTCTTTGTGAAATGAAGGATGAGATAATTTTATTGCTCTGTCAACTAGCATGTAAATTATGGCCTTTTTTGGGAAAGGGGCCGTCCATATATTACGTCATCGATTTTTGCTGATTTTCGACCCCCCCCCCCCCTACAATCATCCTATCGTCATTTCCTAATGACCCCCCCCCCCTCTCGCAAAACTGACGTCATTACCAGTTTGGCAAAATTAAAACATTTGCGGATTTGAGAAAAATTGGGTAACATTAAAACATTTTGTTATAGAATCATCTTTTATTATTTTGTACTTTGGCAATGTTTATTAATATAATATTATTCTTCCCTATTCTTTAGTTTTCTTTGGATAGCTCCCACATTTTGTTATAGAATCATCTTTTATTATTTTGTACTTTGGCAATTTTCATTAATATAATAATATTATTCTTCCCTATTCTTTAGTTTTCTTTGGATAGCTCCCACGGAGTTTTCACCCATTCTTGCAAATCCTGGATCACGGGTAATACCTCCGTATCCTCCCCATATTCATTTTGGCTCGATCGAACTATTTTCATAGGTACGCTGTTATTTGAAGTTCTCGAATATAATGTAGACAAACCTTATGTAATAAATAAATAAATAATGAGTTCAATAATTAATACCATTAGGTACTTGCAAAATATTTTTCATCACTCATGCGGGGAAACCACTCTAGTTGTACAATATACTATTGTACATTTTGAAGTAACTGGTATCACAAGAATGACGTCAATTTCGAAACGCCCCCCCCCCCCCATCCATCATTAACCGTCATCCGCAGACGAACCTCCCCCCCCCCAAATTTAGAATGACGTAATATATGGACGGCCCCAAAGTGGTTGGTGTAAAAAGAAATTTATGAATCTGCCTGACCAGGTTGGTTTCCTATGCCAATTTGTGATAATTGAATTTTGTTTATGGATTAAAAGTATATCAAGAAACGGGATTTTTTGTCTACTTCATTTTCTGATGTAAATTGTAATTTTGAGTTATACGAGTTAAAAATCTTTTTGGTGGATTCAATTTTGTCCGTTGGTAGAGCAATAATAATATCATCAATACCCGTGCAGAAATTTTGACCGGGATACCCTATGTCCGATCAAATCCCGATCAGGATTTGTCATGGATTCCCCAAAACCGGTATCCCGGTTATAATCCAACTTGCATCAGTATCGGCATATGTACGACGACGATGGCATCATTTTGAAAATTTTGGCGTCACGTGTATTTTCTGTATTACTATGGAATTCCTATCTATAGATAGGAATTTCTGTCTATAGATTCCTATCTATAAAATTCCTATCTATAGATAGGGATTACATAGTAATACCGAAAATACACGTGATGCCAAAATTTTCAAAATTATGCCATCGTCGTCGTACATATTCCGATACTGATGCAAGTTGGATTCTAACCGGGATACCGGTTTTGGGGAATAAGTCTCTGTTTATACTCACCGACATGTCGGTGGGTATAAACATGTATTTAAGACAAATTAAAATCAAATTCACAATGATTAGATTAAAATTTACACCAACCGTGAGTTCTTACGTATTTCGAGAGAAAACATTTCGTCGAGGCAAAGAAATTTTTGCAAAAAAAGTTGTGAGTTTCAAATATTACATTATAAATATGAAAAAAATCACAAAAGGAGTTGTGAATTTCCTCAAGTTGAAGAAAATAAAAATCGAATTCACGACAGTTATATTAAAATTTACACCACAAGTGTAAACGTATTTTGAGAGAAAACATTGTGTTGAGGCAAAGAAATGCTCGCACAAAAAGTTATGTGCAAAAATTTCTTTGCCTCGAGGCAATGTTTTCTCTCATAATATGTACGAACTTACTTTTGGCGCAAATTTTAATCTAATCATTTTGAATTTGATTTTAATTTGTCTTAAATACGAAAAAATTCACAACTAATTTTGTGAATTTTTTTGTATTTATAATTTCTTGTCAATACATTTGCATTCACAGATTTTGATGTGATTTTTTTTTAATTCACATCAAAATCTCGCGATGAGCCCGATCTGCCATTTGAATCTTTGGACAAATTTTTTTTTATTGATAGTTTAATGCACCAAAACTTTATAAATGTTATTTATTTTTATAATAAATTTAACGTGTCATAATTCCATTTTTGACATTTTATTTCGGCCTGTATTCATCCGTGATCCTTCCCAGATTCCTCAATGATTCCATGGGGAATCTATTTAGAGTCATTAAAGGATCCGGTTCTGGATCCCTAATGGAATCCAGTTTACGGATCTTACATTTAGTCTTCGAATCTGATCCGATATCGGACTAGATCCCAACTGGGAGCCCGGGATACAAGTCAGAATCCAGCTGTATCCCTGTATGGTAACGAAAATTAAAATTTTTCCAGACAATTTGTTTCATGATCGATCGTGACGATGTTAGATAGTATTGGAGCCAGAGGTGAGCCCATTGGTAACCCTGAGATGTGTTGGTAAATTTTATTTTGAAATGTAAAGAAAGTTGAGAACATGATGTATTCTATGGCTTTAATTATTTCGTTTAAAGGAAATGTTTTTGAAAATATATTTGATCTTTTTTGAAGGCTTTGAATAACAAGTTGTAGTGGGATGTTGGTATAGAGAGAAACAGCATCAAACGAGACCAATTTGTAGTTGAGTGGAATTGAGATGTTAGAAAGTGAATGTTTTAGGTGGAAACTATCTTTGACGTGTGAATTAGTCGTATTGATTAATTTAGAAAGTTTAGATTGTATAAATTCAGCTAGTTTATGCGTTGGACTATTTATTGATGATACTATTGGACGAAGTGGATCATTATTTTTATGAATTTTTGGCAGCCAATAGAGACGAAATAGGTTGCAATTTTCAGCTTTTAAGTATTCGTATTTTGTTTCATCAATAATTTTTAGGGTTTTCCATCTGGAGAGAATATTGTTAATGCCTTTTTGTAGAGTGTTGATGGGATTTCTATTTGTTAATTTGTAAGTTGAGGAATCTACGAGTAAATTATGAGTTTTTGTAATGTAATCTCATTTGTTAAGAATGACTGTTGAATTTCCTTTGTCAGCTCGTGTAACTAAAAGTGAGGATTGTTTTTTAAGAATGAGGCCGTGTGTTTTATAATTTGATTAGTGTTGGAAAATGATGTTGGAATATTTATTTTGTTTAAGATTTTAGTGAATCTGGTTCTAATTTCGATTTGTCTAGGTTTGTCGAGTAAAAAATCTAATTTGGACTCGCGTTCGGAGATTGATTTGTGGATATGAGTTTTTATGTTTTCGAGTTTGAGGTAAGGAAAACAAAATTTTTCACCTAGAGACAAGAATGTGGAAATGTGTAGCGGAATATCAATGTTGGAGAGATTTATAAGCCATTCTTTCGTTTTATTTAATGTGATTGTCGAATTTATATTATTCAGAGGATCAGTGGAAAGATTATTATTTGTGTCCTGTTGTCTATTAGTAAGAGTTGAGTATAAGATGTTATGATTTTGTGTTGTTCGATTTATGTTTTGATAATTTAGGTGATGTATATTGTTTTGGTTCAGATGTGTTTGTGATGATATTCTCAGATTCTCAGATTGCTTTTTCCCTCGAATTCTTCGGTTCGGCTTGGCCGCACACGAACGCGCTCAGCGTCCATGTATTGGTGTAGCTGCCGAAGGCGCGGTCGGGAACTTTCGGTGGCGCTCGGCTCTTCCCGATGACGTCCGAACGTCGCTCGCTCACGGACACGCGCTACTATGATTGTGTGATCTGCGCGCAAGAGACTAGAGAGGGGGTAACTTTTGCGCGCGATCTGGCTGCACTGTTGCCAGGTCGGGTAGAAACGCTTCTGTACGTACGCCCAATGAAAGCCGTTGTCCAATGAGAGCCACCCCGGAAGTTCCCAGGTAAGCGAAGCCTTCATTGGATCCTGCGCGTCGAACCCGTCGAATCACGCGACAGGTTTCGGCTTGCCGAACGTCGATAGGCCCATGAAAGCGGAACATCCGGTAAGAGAATTTTTACGAGCGTGTTAACTTCCCCTTCTTTTTAATTTTCGACCAATGGCAAGCGTTGGCCGACAGGCCTCAGCCAATGGCGATTTTGGTTATCCAAGAGAAAGCAGCGCCGGGTCTTGGTGTCGGCCACTGTAGGCACCCATCAGTGCAGCCAGATCGCGCGTAAAAGTTACCCCCTTTCTAGTCTCTTACGCGCCCATCACACAATCATAGTAGCGCGTGTTCGTGAGCGAGCGACGCTCGGACGTCTTCGGAAAGAGCCGAGCACGGTCGAAGTCGAGGGGTCATGCACTACTGAAATTATCTAATCACCTCAAATGAAATCACGAGCGAAATCATAAGAAATCACTCGAAATCATCCGTCATCGTCGATTTCAAAATATCCTGAAGAATGTTTGAAATCTTCTGGAAATTATATGAAATCACATGAAATCACATGAAATCATGTGCATTCATGAATTCTTTATTTTACCAATAATATTCATAATAGGCGCACGTTCTCAAGCGCGATTGAGATCTCCACTCTCGCTACAATGTTGTGCATGGTTTCCCCACCGTCATGTTTTTTTCGTTCAAGCGCTTTGCCGCCTGTTGAACGTGTCTCAACAAGCGAATCTCGGGCGAACCAGTGGATATGGTAAAAAAAAAAACATCTCTATAGTTTAATGCGAACTCCACCAACAGTGCTATAAGCAAGTGGCTACAGTGAGTGGTGGTGGCTCGGGTGGTTGGTGAAAATTCAGTTCCACGCATAAATTCGTGAAGAGAAGTCGCTCATCATTTTTCGCTCGGTTTCTTGATTTTTGCTGGTAAGTACAAACGGTACATTATTGATATGACTAGGTATGTACATATGGGCTCGCATACCTGCTATAGGAGTGCCACTTGCTAACAAGTATAAGAGCTGGCAAAAAATAAGCATGCCAAATAGAACATGCGTCGAACGATAAATACTTTGTAATTGATCAAACCTTTGCATTAAAGGAAATTTCTGAGGTCTGCATCGAGATTCTGTTCGATTTCACGCAGAATCAATGGAGGAGAACGAAGAGAGAAAAAAAAACAACAGACGAGACAACAAATCTCGCAAAAGATGCTTCGGAAAAACATTCGTTGGCGGATCACTTTTGGAATCGTCTTGAAACTGCGTCAGATGTCCGTATCCCTTTATACGTAAAAAAGTATTTTGCTATTCAACAACTACGATAATGCAATGGCATTTCGTCGCATAACGGTCGACACAATAAAAGAGATGGAAGATTTTGCGCGAGAAACTATGAAGCTTTTTCTCGAGCCTGACGATGACCGCCAGTCTTTTTACGGGAATTTTCACCGATGTCCGGAAAAGTTCAGATGGATGAGCGGCGATAAGCATCTGATCGAAGAGCTCGTGAAATTTGTACGCGATCAACAACCCGGTTTTTGGCAGCGTCCGTCGGTTTCTCACAAAATTGCGGATGACTCGAAAAAAAGAGAATCGACGCCCTCAACTACGACATTGCGTGGAAGCGCTGCCCGTCTCGCTCCCGGTTTATCGGAGAAACCAATAAACAAAAAGAGTAATCTTGATCTCAACGTTTCGTGGGCCTAGTATTAAGTTTTGCTTACGTGCAAGGAAATACTCTTCGAAGTCACGAGTATTCCAGTGAGTATGCACGTATAAGCGGTAATACCAAAGAGATTAGAGTCTTATCCCATGTAGGTTTCGCCAATCGAACCGTAACGGCCAATACTTGGACCAATGTTGGCGGGACGATGATCGATTAACCAACTGTACGCCAATGTTCGGTTGAGTATTGACTAGCCAACATTGGTTTGCTGATACGAGGCCAATGTTCGGCCAAATATAGACTCGCTAATCATTGGCTTGTCGATACGAGGCCGATGTTTGGCGAAGTATAGACTCGCCAATCATTGGTTTGCCGATACGCGGCCAATGTTCGGCCAAACGTAGACTCGCTAATCATTGGCTTGTCGATACAAGGCCGATGTTTGGCGAAGTATAGACTGGCCAATCATTGGTTTGCCAATACGAGGCCAATGTTCGGCCAAGTATAGACTTGTTCATTATTGGTTTATCGATATGAGGCCGATGTTTGGCGAAGTATAGACTCGCCGATCATTGGTTTGCCGACACGACGACAATGTTCGACCAAATATAGGCTCTCTAATCATTGGCTTATCGATACGAGGCCGATGTTTGGCGAACTATAGACTCGCCAATCATGTTTTTGCCGATACGAGGCCAATGTTCGGCTGAGTAACGCATGATCGAACCGCAATTCGTATATTGACGATTCATTGTTTCGCGTTGAAGTCATTGAGAGACGAGATAAATACTTTTTACGAGTCCATTGGACATTATTCTTAACAAATATACTACCAAATCAATGCATTCATTGTTGGCCGATTCTCGAACGAGCTCATACGCGATATTCTGCCGATTTTTATGAACCATCCTACACTGACAGAAAAATTCTATTAATATTAACTAACCGCGTCTATTTATTTTTTATTTGAACTAACTAGATTTTTCGTGAAATCAAATTTTTCCTATTGCATTCCATTATTGGAATTATTCATTTTAAATATATTTATTTATTCAAATTAAACTTGAACTAATGAACTAATGGTCTGTCTTTATTGCAACACACATATTAACGGGTTGTGGGGGTAGAGAAGGTGCAGAGAGAGGAATTATATATATAGATTAGGTTTGAAAATTCTATAACATGGCATTCGATAACACTCTCTAATTATGACAATGATATTAACTAATTGATATAGTTTATGTGATACAAATAATGATGAGAATCCATTTGGTATCTTATGCCATATCTGCGATTCAAATGTTACAAGCACTCGGTAGCATAGGGGCAGCGTGTTTGGCTATGAGTAGGGAAGTTCAAGGTTCGAGCCCCATATGGGTGAAATATTTTCTTCGAACTAATCATTTCGAAATACAGTACTACCTCCCTAAGAGAGCGGTCTAGGGCGGTTAGGGGAAGTAATTCTCGAGAAATTCGTCGCCGAAGCCTTCCCCCACCGCTAGGTTAGCGCGCTCGAAAATCGCGCATGTGGTAGCGTGTATGTGTTTCTCCACTCGACCTCTATGAGAGAGCGCGAACGAAAGTGTTGAGAAAACTGTAAACAAGTTGCGGAAAGTGTACTGGCGTTTCGTCGTTTCATGCGTAAGTATATCTCATTGAATATTGATATGTAAATCTTTCTTTTTCTTCGCGTTTTTTTATTCTGCTGTTTGGTATATTTTGTTGTTGCAATATTATAACACATATGAAGGAAACATTTGTAAAACTTTCAATAATTGTTGAATTATCTTATTGTTCGCAAAAATATACGTAGTATATTCGTTATCGAAACTCGAACATATACAGTAGAACCTCGATTATCCGAACCAATTGGGACCGAGACTAGTTCGGATAATCAAAAGTTCGGATAATCGAAACGTGGGTTTTTTGGGACGAGATCATAAACAACACCTTTTTATATAAAAACAGTACATACATATATATTATAATTTGACATATATGTTAACGTTGAAATATATATATATATATATATATATATATATAATGTATTTGAAATACCTGAAAAAAGTTGAATGCTTTTTTTATATTTTTTAAAAATAAAATCGTCCATTTTTAATTGACGAACGGCTGTAACGCGTTTTTGAGCGGCTAAGTCTCGCAGCCGTTTGGGAAGGAGAGATTGCGTTGGGTTGCTCATTGTTGCTCACGGCGGTGGCAGCGAGCAACAATGTATCTTTCGCGCCAACGTTCGGATAATTGAGAGTTCGGATAAACTAAGTCATCGTTCGGATAATTGAGGTTCTACTGTACAGTGTACAAAAAAAATGTAACTAACAATTTATCTTGTGTATATACTTCAAGTTGAAATATACAATGTATATATATGTATAAATATTTCATTTTTAGATAAAACGGGATGGCTGAATCGAAAATATATTTTACTTGCATTAAATTACTACTTGAAATTTAATTATGGTGCATGTTTTTTTCTCCGACTTTACGGCTTAAACGTATATATTATTATACAAAGGAATATTATCCATTTGACAATCGTGCGACGTGCGATTTTCTGAAATCGCTCGCGATCTCTTATGGAGGTGTCCGCGACAAACTCGGGAGGCCTCGGGTACACTGGACAGCTCGAGCTAGGTGGGGGAAGCCATAAAATGCGCTCAAGCGGAACGGCGGGGAAATTCTCTCTTAGGGAGGGCTCTCTTAGGGAGGTAGTACTGTACCAGGTAATGACGAATTACAATACAAAAATAATTAATTTTTTTTTTTGGCAGTGCAGGACCAATTTTGGCGATCTATATTGGGTCACAATTATCCGCCAAGACTCGGTCGATAATCGGGCCAAGCTCGAGTGCCAATGATGGCAATCTTGAGGGGACTTATTGTTGGCCGATTCTCGAATGAACTCCTACGCGATGCTCGGCCGATTCTCATAAGCCATTCTAGGGCCAATATTGATTGCGAATATCGGGCCGCTCTTATCATCCAAGGCTCGGTCGATGATCGGGCCAAGCTCGAGTGCCAATGTTGGCAAGCTTGGCGTCGAGCATCGGCCAATCATTGGCCACTACCGATCACCCTACATGGGATGTAATTGGTATGAATCCTCCAAAAACAATACTGATTTAATTTCCGTGCCAATGGATGTACACGGCTATTTAAACATAAAACAATATCACGTTACCATTTCTCCACCGATTATAACGGATAAAGGTTTAAAAATTGATGACGCTGTGTATAAAAAAATAAAGAATTTATTGCAAACTCTATGTATCTTTTTTATCGTAGACCTAGCCTTCTTTCCTATTTCTTTACGCTAACTGATATTTTGAAATCATGATTCAAATCATATGGTTTTTAACGAAATCACTAAAAATCGAAAACGATTCTTTGAAATCATGTACAGATTAAATTATAGAAATCATACACGAAATCACATGAAATCAACTACTCATTGAAATCATTGGTGCACATAAATAAAGAGTGAATGGCCCCTCGGTCGAAGTTTCTCGACCGCGCCTTCGGCAGCTACACCAACCCATGGACGCTGAGCACGTTCATGTGCGGCCAAGCCGAAACGAAGGCTTCGAGGGAAAAAGCAATCTGAGCACGACTCGCCCGTGACTTCACCCGACCGCACGCGGGAGGCTTTTAGATGATTTCAATGCTTAGTTAGCTCTTGATTCTCTGCGGTATTAATGTATAAAAAAAATGTATCGCGCACTCGGATCGCTTATTTTTTTTAGTTTATACGTTAATTTAAATATAATAATAAATCTAAATTACAACTTATTTATCTTATATAAAATTGTTTACGCTTTACTCACACCCGTCCTTGTGTCAAAAAAATTATAATTCATAAAAGTAAGCGGAAATATATTTATATTCGTATTATTATATTAATTCTCATACTTTCATCAAGCGATAAAGCATTATCCCGAAAAACAAGCTAATCATCCATCCGGCCGCGAATCCCAAGTACCAGAAAGTGTACATATTCTACAAGCGATGAGATGGTCCCGTTGGTAGCGTTCCTGGCTTCGGTCCGCAGGGGCCCCTAGTGCAAATTTTTCTCCAAATTTTTCATAATTTCTGATATTTTAGTCGTATTTGAGATTTTCGGAGAAAAAATGATTTAAAACAGATTCAAGTTCTGGTCTATATCCCAAAAACACATTTTTTTTTAAATTAAAATTCATGATTCCTCATTTTTTCCCGGAAATTTCTCTTTTTACTATGACCCGAGTGAACGGCTGCGAACATATTCGGAGAAAAGTTAAAGATGAAAAGAAATGAGATTTTCGTAAAAAAAAAACTTATTATTATTATTTTTTCGGAAATTTCCTTTTTTTTCTATTACCTGAGTGAATGGCTGCGAAAATATTCGGAGAAAATTTAGAGATGAAAAAAATGAGATTTTCGAAAAAAAACTTATCATTTTTTTTCCGGACCTTTTTCTTTTTCCTATTGACTGAACGGCTGCGGAGATATTCGGAGAAAAGTTATAGATAAAAAAAAGAGATTTTCGCAAAAAAAAAACACATTTTTTATCCCTCATAATTCTGAGAAATAATGAATTTCCAAAATGTTTGCATACATTATTTTCCTTAAGGGGGAACACCACTGTAACGGCCTGCCACGAAGTGTTTCAGACAAATAATACTTGGGTTTGTTTGGGTTAAGCATATATTGAGGTATATTGCAAAAAAATTTTATGGGACAATATTACAAAATGACGACGCTGCAGCAAATTTTTCCGAGGCATGTTGAACTTAAGGTGCTATGCGGCACGTAGTATAACTTGTGCCAATTTTAATATGGACAAAATATGTTTTTTTTTTAAATCTAGATGAGGGTAGCTAGTGAACCACGTAGGGGTTTTTAGAAATATTGATTTTTGAGTAATTGCCGAGTATTTGACTAAAAATGTTCATCTAGACCTAATAAAACAAAATTCCCTTTTTTTTTTTAAATTGGCACAGTTACACTACGTGCCGCAGAGTTTCGACATACTTCGGAAGAATTGCTGCAGTGGCGCCATTTTGTAATATTTTCGGATAAAAATTTCTAGCAATATACTTAAATATATGCTCAATAAATACCGCAAGTAGTAGTAGTACAGTTTATTTCAAGTATACCCTCTCCGGGTGTTTACATAATTGACCCCCTCCGCCATGTCCATTCGTCTTTACATCCGTTCTCTTTTATCTACTTATATTCTATTCCTTATTCTATTTCTTTTCACAGCTCTCTTTATCTCTTTTCCCTTTCATCATTTGTTATTTTCTTAACCAACCTTTCGAATTCTTTAACATAAGTACACAGTTGTGTCGTCGGCTTCTTTTTTAATTCCGCCTCTATTTTCTCCTCTATCCGTTCTCCCTCCTCGTCTCCCAACCACCGGTCTAGGTCTTCTACGATTTCTTTTTTGATTTTTTCTCTGATTTTAGGACACGTGCAAATGTGTCCTAAGTTTTCCTCCTCCTTTTCGCACGCCCTGCATCTGTTATCGTTGTATCCCTTCTTACCATCTTTTCCCACGTTTCCGCACCTTAACCTCGCCCATGTTTCCTTCATATCCATTGATATGTTTCTTTCTTCCCAGTATTTTTCCGCTTCTATTGTGTGTTTCCTATTTTTGTACTGTTTACAGTATGTTGATTTTTCGATCTTAATCCAGTCCTGCTGAATTTCCTGGTATACTTTTGTTTTCTTTCCCCTTTCGAATATTCTTTTCATTTCTCTTACGTCGTTATTTGCGATGGCTTTCCACAGCCCTCCTTCTCCCACTTCTTCCAATGCTTCCTTAACCTCCTTTCCCCATTTCGTTGGTTTTCCATTTAGTATTCCTCTCGCTTCTTCTTTTAGACATTTTTTCGGCCATCTTTCGTCTCCCATCTTCAGGGCCGGATTTAGAGGTCTGGAGGCCTTGGGGCAACAAAAAAGTGGAGGCCCCTCCCCAATTATTTTCCAAATAAAATGAACAATTTTATTCACTCGAGTTTTTCATAAATAATTTATTGTGAAACCAAGTAGATTCTCTTAGCATTTAAAAAACATATATAAATATAATCGAAAACGAGAATTATCTGAAATCAAATTTTAGTGTTAACGAACGGAACCTTCCGAGCTTTTTTCGCCGAAAAATCGTTGATTATTTCGCTGAAATCCAGTTCCCGAAGTAAATCACTTTCAATGCTTAGGAGCGATAGCTTTGATAGACGGTTTTATCCCATCGTGGTTCGCAGCCTATTTTTTATAATTTTCATTTTTGAAAATGAGCGCTCTCCAGTGCAATTCGACACCATCAAAACCAAATACATTCTCAACGCAATTTCGAGGTTTGGGAATGTAGTTCTGAAATTTTGGTCTTCGAGAATTTGGTAGTAAAATTCGAAAGGATTTACATTTGATGCACAATGTTCGTAAGTTCGTAGCTTCTCAGACGCACGTGAATGTATAAAATTCCGGAAATCCCTACTGCAAGCACGCCGCTCAGCGGACACTTGTCAACGCTACGACGGATCGTACAGACAAAAAACGGGGGAAACGGGTATCGACACGCAAACACGGGGAATAGGCCGAATAGGCTTGTAAAATCCGCAGAATATACTATAAATTCCTCATCCGAACTGGCAATCTTTATTCTATTGTCGACACACATGGACAGGCAAAGGGCTTTTATAAATAAGTGATTGCAATCGTGTCCATGAACTGAAACATTATTTTCTCTCCCTTGAGATTTTCGAATGTATGTCTTCGCTTATTTCGTTTGAAGAATGCATTGACAAGAAATCCTTCATTTAGTTCAAAAAAGAAAGATAACGGTTGAAACGAATTGTAACATTCCATTGTTTCGTTTTTTGAATAAATTCAATTATTTAAAAACTTGCATGAAACATTCAAAAGAATTTTTTTATCGAAGACAAGAATAACAAGAAAAAGGAAGAAAACTCACACTTGCCGGTTACAACAAACTATGCTTTTTGGAAAAATAATAATAAAAGACCAGACAACTACGTGAAGACGAAATTACGCACGGAAACTTCAACGGACACATCCTTTCCTCGATCGTGACTTACGACTCGATTGTTAATAGTTGCATTTGACTCCTCGCCGCGATGATGTGGGTTTTGTATGACAATTGATATTCTTCAATAATTATATAAATGAATCATTATTGATCAACTATGATTTTTTTTTATTTCTTTCATGCAGTAACGGAGTACGGTTCGTGAATAATTGATGACATTCAATTGTGTCATAATACTTTTTTTTTGCCTATCAAACTACACACCTTGCTGCATAAAAAAATATGGAAAAAATTACCAATTAGTCAATAATAATTGATTTGTTTAAAAATTGAATAACACTAATTGTTCACATATTGCAATTAATATATATTTATAATATTATAGATAAAAAAGTCGAGACACGGAATCGAACACCCAAACTCCGAGGCTGCGGGAAAGTACCGCCCTACTGAGCCATTGAGCCATTGGGATACTCGCTCAAGATGGGGCGTAAATTGCAAGAGCTTATCAGGGCCATTTAAGATTTTGATATTTTACAGATTGCCTGATTGAAGTGAACAAATATAGATGAATCGTTTTGTTTACATTTAAGAACAATATAATCATGTTTGTACAAAGTACTATAGGTGAAGGTAAAACAGCGAAAAAAAATAACAAAGGAAAAGTTGTTTACTAGTGTTTACTAGATTATTCGTAGGAATTTGAAAGATTTTTTTTCCGAATTCTCTATTGTGGGGGCCCCGGGGCTGTAGCCCCGGATGCCCTCCCCTAAATCCGGCCCTGGTTATTTTCCTAATCAACCTTTCGAATTCTTTAACATAAGTACACAGTTGTGTCGTCGGCTTATTTTTTAATTCCGCCTCTATTTTCTCCTCTATCAGTTCTCCCTCCTCGTCTCCCAACCACCGGTCTAGGTCTTCTACGATTTCTTTTTTGATTTTTTCTCTGATTTTAGGACACGTGCAAATGTGTTCTAAGTTTTCCTCCTCCTTTTCGCACGCCCTGCATCTGTTATCGTTGTATCCCTTCTTACCATCTTTCCCACGTTTCCGCACCTTAACCTCGCCCATGTTTCCTTCATATCCATTGATATGTTTTTTCTTCCTAGTATTTTTCCGCTTCTATTGTGTGTTTCCTATTTTTGTACTGTTTACAGTATGTTGATTTTTCGATCTTAATCCAGTCCTGCTGAATTTCCTGGTATATTTTTGTTTTCTTTCCCCTTTCGAATATTCTTTTCATTTCTCTTACGTCGTTATTTGCGATGGCTTTCCACAGCCCTCCTTCTCCCACTTCTTCCAATGCTTCCTTAACCTCCTTTCCCCATTTCGTTGGTTTTCCATTTAGTATTCCTCTCGCTTCTTCTTTTAGACATTTTTTCGGCCATCTTTCGTCTCCCATCTTCATAATTTCTAATAAATAGTTTGCTGCTTTTTTCCACATTTTCACCGTTATGCTCCTGCACCCCGCGTCCATCCGCCAAATATAACCCGGCGTGTTCCTATTGAGGCCCATTGCCATTTTAACATACCCCGCTTGCAGCCTCTCAACTACCTCCCGTCTCTTCCACCCCCAAACTTCGCTTCCGTATAGCATCCCACTTTTAACTATGGCCTCCATTAGATACATTCTCCTCTTAAGACTGTTTATCCCTGCCCTTTTAAAGGTTCCCCATGTCGCGTTTGTTGCTCCTCTTATTTTTCCTGTTATGATTTTCAGGTGTTTTTCAAGGGTATTACCCGTCGAGAAAACTACCTCTAGGTACCGGTATTCTTTAACTATTTCCAGTTCTTCCTTCCCGTATTTCCATTTCTGCTTCTCCTTGCTTCTGCCCCCCCTCTTGAATCTAACTATTTTAGTCTTTTTTATGTTGACAGTTAGCCTATTTCTTTTAACATACTTTTCCAGTGATCTTAACATCGCCCCCAGTCCCTCCTCTTCATCTGCCACCAACACTATATCGTCTGCAAATTTAAGGGCAAATATCTTCTCCCCTCCTATCACCGTACCTCCTTCATTTCTCGACTTCCATATGTTATCCATGTCTTC
The DNA here is from genome assembly GCA_964007375.1 of Ophion obscuratus. NCBI lineage: Eukaryota > Metazoa > Arthropoda > Insecta > Hymenoptera > Ichneumonidae > Ophion > Ophion obscuratus. The sequence goes on from OZ023324.1 coordinate 23,634,730, forward strand.
TATGAAGAGACTAAAGAGGAACGGGCTCAAGGGACAACCCTGCCTCACCCCTCTCATCGTCTCAAAGCGTTCAGTAACCCCGTCCCCTGTAATGACCTCGTTTATATTTTTTTCATATCTTTTTCTAATCATCCTATACATTCTCCCTCTCACCCCTATCTCGCCCAATTCCTTTATCAGCAATTCCCTGTCTACTGTGTCGATAGCCGCCTTAAAATCTACGAATGCCGCAAATAACTTACCCCCTTTATTCTTTAGTTTGTTGTTTACTAAAGCATTCAAAACAAACAAGTGGTCCCTCGTCCCCCGTCCGCTCCTGAAGCTCGCCTGACTTTCTTTCAAAATTTTCTTACCTTCCAGCCATCCTCTAAGCCGACCTGTTACTATGGAAGCTAGTAGTTTATATCCCGTGTTTAGTAGCGAAATTCCCCTATAGTTTTTTGCACAGCTGACATCCCCTGCTTTATATATGGGAAAGAATCTCCCCACCTCCCATCCCTTCGCCAACACCCCTCTGTGCCAAAATTCATTTATGATCTCTTTTAGTTCTTCGTATCCCTCCCCTGTCATGGCTTTCAAAAATTCTATCGCCACCCCGTCTTCCCCTGCTGCTTTTCCATTTTTGATCCCCTTTAGGGCTTTCTCCATTTCCTTCAAATTTATTTCCCGGTTCGCCCTTAACGTCCATATGTCTTCCTCCTGCTCTTCCTCTTCCTCTTCCCTTAATTCCTCGCCTCCCTCTGTCCCTTCTCTTCATTCTCCTCCTAATAATTCGCGGAAATGGTTCCTCCAGTCCTGTTTGCTAACGTGTCTGCCTACGTTTAGTCGCTTCGATCTGAAGGGTTGGATCGCCTTCCACAGATCCCCCACGTTCCTACATCTTTTCACCATCTTCCATTTGGTTTCCAAGTTCTGTCTCTGTATTCTTTTCTTTATTGCTTTTAACTCTTTGCGTGCTTCCTTTAGGCCTCCCTTCAATTCTCCCTTCTCTTCGCTGGTTTTCGCCCGTAGATATCGTTTCAGGTGTGTCCACACTGTTTTCCTTTGTTCTCTTATTTCTACCGGTATTCTCTTTTCCCCTTGATTATTTCCTCCTATCTTCGCGGTCATCCCTACTTCTTCTGCCGTCATTTCTATGATGTTCTTCAGCCTCTCCCACCTATCTTCTCACCCCTGTACCGGGTCTGTTTTCGCCCATTTTTCTCGAAATTTTTCCTCATATTCCTTTCTTAGCTCCTCTTTCCACCTGAGAATTCTTACTCCTTCCTTGTTCACCTCTTCCTTTTCCATTCTCTCGCTTCCTCCTGGCTGTGAGTCTATCTCAATTGTTACTGGTAGGTGGTCCGATTCCATCCTCGTTTGTATTTTCAATTTCGCTACCATATAGTCTTTTGGCTCATTGATAATAATGTAATCTATTACCGAACCGTCTCTTTCTTGTTCTCCGACATACGTATATTGTCCCTCCCAATCCCCTTCACAACGCCCGTTTAGTATCACCAGTCCATTGTTATAACAAAAGTTTAAAAGCTATCGCCCCTCTGAATTTTTCGTTTTGTCCTTGGACTTCCTTCTTCCTTTTCCATCATCTTCGCCTATGCTCCCCCCCTCTTCCCCGGTTCTTGCATTCCAGTCCCCAATTATAATTACACTTTCGCCTTCTTCCTCTAATTCTTTCACCTCTTCTGACAGTTCATGGGATAGCTTTCCGATACCGCCGTTATTGTACATTGTTACGATCGCTATTTTCTCGGCACTTTTACCCATTTTAAACCCCTTTATTATTAGCCCTTCTTTCCACCTTTTTATCGAAACCTTATGTGCAATGTTCTTTCTTATTCCCAACAAGTGCCCCCCCCATCGCCCTCCCTTTTTTATTCAATCTTGCCGCCGGTTTCGTATACCATTTAAATTGTTTGACCAAACCGCTTAACATTTTATTTCCATTTTTCTCCTCAATCCATGTTTCTTGTAAAGCAATTACGTCATATTTTTTCAGAAAGTCCCACGAGTCACTAATTTCCCCCCCCCCCCCCGCAATATTCCAAGATATTATCCTAGTTGAACCCCCCGTATTGCTTATTCCTTCTTCCGTCTTCGCGAAACCCCCGAAACCCCCCTCTAGCCCTCCCTCTTCTTGTTTCGTCGTCGAATCTTCCGTAATCCTCTTCCCAGTCTCCTTCCAGTTCGTTCCATCGGCGCCATCTTCCGCCGATTCTGATTTTCTGATGGCCCGTTCGTATTTCCTCTCCTTCTCTCCTTCGTGTCTCCGCCATATATTCAATCCATCGCTGGACTTCTCGTTCTCTGTAGGTCCAGTCGTCCGTGATGCTGAACTCTCCCCCTCCTCTTCTGTAATTACTTTTCATAATCTCTGCCTTATTTCTTACTCCCCCTAAGGTCACCAGTAGCCCCCTCCCTGTCCACCACCAGCCCTTGATGATCGGTCGTATCCCTGTCTGGCGATGTATCTTGGTTGTGGCTTCGTACTCTGGTTGTCTGTTGGTACGCCTTATTCCTCTGATGACAATGTTGGATCGCCTTTTTCTTCTTTCGTCACTTTCTCTTTCCCGTTCCTCCTTCCGCATTCTGCCCGGATACTTCGGTTGCTTCGGTTGTTCTTTATTGTGCTGTCTTTGATCCTCTCCTCCTTCTTCCTTCCTTCTGCTGCTACGTCTGCCATCACGGGTGAAGCACGGCTCTTCCTTGTCAATACCGCAAGTATTATTTGTTTATCACATTTTCTTCCGCCAAAAAAATATAAAAAAATGCGCTTCTTGTAAGGCCGTTACAGTGATGTGGCCCCTTAAAGCCTTCATATAATTTCCGACATTTTCCCGTGATCGTAATTAAAATGATGAAATATTCGGAAAAATTTGAAAAAATTCGGAGAAATTCGGAGAAACTCGGATGTTTGCGTAAAAATAATTGTCTGCAAAACTCCGAGTTCTTCATATTTGTTCCAATTCATCGAAAAATTTGCCGGAAAAAATCGGATTTTTTCAGAAAAAAATTTGCACTTAGGGCACGGGATCGTTCCCAGCGCTCAGTGCTTTTTTTAAAATAATTATTATTACTATTAATTCTTATTTGATGAGTTATTTTTATTAGTTATCATTATTATTTTAATTAGTTATCTTTTAGTGTCGAAAAATTTATCGCGCACTCTGAGCGATAAAGCATTATGATAATGCTTTATCGCTCGATGAAAGTATATGAGAATGAATATAATAATACGAATATAGATTTATTTCCGCTTACTTTTATGAATTACAATTTATTTGGCATAGGGACGGGTGTGAGTAAAGCGCAAACAATTATTTCGAAGATAAGTTGTAATTTAGATTTATTATTATATTAGAATTAACGTACAAACTAATAAAATAAGCGGTCAGAGTGCGCGATACATTTTTCGAAACTAAAAGATAACGTAATTAAAATAATAATGATAACTAATCAAATAAGAATTAATAGCAATAATAATTTTTAAAAAAGCACTGAGCGCGGGGAACGATCCCGCGCCCCTAGTGCAAACTTTTTCCGAAATACTCCGATTTTTTCCGGAAAATTTTTCCGTATTTTTCTATGAATTGGAACAAATATGACGAATTCTGACTTTCGCGGACAATTATTTTTACGCAAACGTCCGCGTTTCGCCGAATTTCTCCGAATTATTTCAAATTTTTCCGAATTTTTCCGAATATTTCATCATTTTAATTACGATCACGGGAAAATCTCGGAAATTATATGAAGACTTTATGGGGTAACACCACTGTAACGGCCTTACAGGAAGCGTATTTTTTGATATTTTTTTTGGCGTAAGAAAATGTGATAAACAAATAATACTTGCGGTATTTATTGAGCATATATTTTAGTATATCGCTAGAAATTTTTATCCGAAAATATTACAAAATGGCGACACTGCAGCAATTCTTCCGAAGCATGTCGAACCTCTGTGGCACGCGAATAACTGCCAATTTTAATCTAAAAAAAAAAGAGTTTTGTTTTATTAAGTCTACATGAGTGTAGCTACTGAACCACGTAGGGGATTTTCGATAAGTTAGTTTAAACAATATTTATTAGCAAATAAATGTCTTAATAAACAAATTGAACATATTTAGTCAAATACTCGGCAATTACTCAAAAATCAATATTTCTAAAATCCCCTACGTGGTTCACTAGCTACACTCATCTAGATTTAATTTAAAAAATTATTTTGTCCAGATTAAAATTGGCGCAAGTTATACTGCGCGACGCAGAGCACCTTAAGTTCAACATGTCTCGGAAGAATTTGCTGCAGTGTCGTAATTTTGTAGTAGTAGTAGTGCTTTATTCCGTGTATACCCTTGCGGGTTTTTACAATCTCTCCCGTCTTACATATACTTCACTTACTTCTAGGTTTTCCTTTTACTATACATTCTTTTGTGCGCACTTTGTCTTCCTTCGTCCGGGTCTATTTACATTCATCTGAACATGTCTTTTACCTTTACTACAATTACGATTTTTTTTATGCCTATCGCTATTTCCCTTTCGAAGATCTCTCGTTTTCCTTGCCCTACTTCTCCATCTCCTTTCTCTTTACGATTTTTGCGATTTTTTCGAATTGTCTCACCATTTCGCATATTTCCTCTACTATATCTTTCCTCTCTAGAGCCTTCCTCCACCCGCCATTCGGCTTTGTCATTTCTCGTCTCTCCCACTCTTCGAAATTTCTTAAGGTTTCTGCCTCGATCTGTCTCCTAGCTTCGTTACATTCCAATATGTGCGCTAGAGTTTCCTCCGATTTCCCGCATACCCTGCACCCCGTGTCTCTAAATCCTTTTTCCGCCTCTCTTCCCAAGCTTCCGCACCTCATCTTTGCCCAGGTTTCCCTGATTTCTCCCCTTGTTGTTCCTTTGTTCCAATATTCTTCCATTCCGACGTCCTTTTTTCTCTTCCTGTACTCCTTACAGAATTTGGATTTGTTTACTTTTGCCCACATCTTCTGTATCTCCTGGTCAGTCAGCTTCTGCACCGCTCTCCCTGCTTTCCTTTCCCATTCTTCCACGTTTCCTCTTCTTATCGTCTCCCCTATCTGCCCCTCTCCCGCTTGGCTCATTGCCGCCTTCATTTCTTTCCCCCATTTGCTTTCATCGCCATTCATCAGCCCACTCGCCTCCTCCAACAGGCATTTTTTGGGCCATCGTCCTTCCTCCATTCCTAATATCTTGCCTATGTAGTGTGCTGCTCGCTTCACCATCACTATGTCGATTCTCTTGCACCCCCCCTCCATTTTCCAGATGTACTCTGGGGTGTTTCTCCTGAACCCCATTGCCATCTTTGTATACCGAGCCTGGGCCCTCTCCACTCTCTCCCTTCTTTTCCACCCCCACACTTCCACTCCATATAACAATCCGCTCCTCGCTATCGCGTCCGCTATCCTCAGTCTGTCCGTCAGCCGGCCGATTCTTGCTCTTTTCGCGATGCCCCATGCTGCATTTGCTGCCTTCTTTATTTTGCTCTCTACCATCCTTATATGTTTTTCGAACGTATTTCCGGTCGAAAAGTGGACTCCCAGGTACTTATACTCGTTCACCACCTCTATTTTCTTTCCATTTAGATCCCATGCCCTCTCCTTCTTCTGCCTTCCCCCTTTTTTGAAAATCACCAGTTTGGTTTTTTTCCATATTAACCTCCAATTTGTTTCTTTCCACGAACTTCTCCAACTCCTTGAGCATGCTCCTTATACCCTCTCCCATGTCCGCCACCAGCGCCACGTAGTCCGCGTACTTCAGGGCGTAAATTTTCTCTCCTCCTATAACTGAGCCTCCCTCTCTTCTTCTTTTCCATCCTGTCGCCATATCCTCGATAAACACGTTGAACAAGGTGGGGCTCAATGTCGCAATTTTGTAATATTTTCCCATAAAATTTTTTTGCAATATACATGCTTAATAATTATGCTTAATAATGCATGTATAATGCAATATACATGCTTAATATATATGCTTAATAATTACCCTAAGTATTATTTGTCTAGAACGCTTCGTGGCAGGCCGTTACAGTGGTGTTACCCCTTAAGGAAAATAATGTTTGCAAACATTTCGGAAATTCATTATTTCTCAAAATTATGAGGGATAATAAATGTAATAAGTTTTTTTTACGAAAATCTAATTTTTTTTTGTTATTGGTTTTTTTTCCTAGGTACACGCTTTTCGCGTTTGTTACCTATTCTTTCCCCTCATTGTGCCCGTTTCTTTTCTCTACTGTTTTTTTACTTTTTTCTCCATCTTTCTCCCTGTTCCTCCTTCTTGCGGCCGCAGCCGACTTCCCCCTCTGTATTATATTCATCATGACATTTCTGTCATGGGTATAGGGAAACTGCGGAAAAAACCTACACCAATACAGCCGGTCATCGAGTTCGCCCCCAGTCGTGGAACTAGTCTTATTTCGCCGCGATATATACGCGACTGGGATTCGAACGCTAACCACTAGACCATCGCACCGGTTAATAGGAAAAAGAAAAAGTTCAGGAAAAAAAATCATAACAATTTTTTACGAAAATCTCATTTTTTTCATCTTTAGATTTTCTCCGAATACCTTCGCAGCCGTTCACTCTAGTAATAGAAAAAAGGGAAATTTCCGGAAATAAATAACAATAATAAGTTTTTTTTTACGAAAATCTCATTTCTTTTCATCTTTAACTTTTCTCCGAATATGTCCGCAGCCGTTCACTCAGGTCATAGGAAAAAGAGAAATTTCCGGGGAAAAAATGAGGAATCGTGAATTTTCAGTAAAAAAAAATGTGTTTTTGGGAAATAGACCAGAACTTCAATATGTTTTAAATCACTTTTTTCTCCGAAAATCTCAAATGCGACTAAAATATAAGAAATTATGAAAAATTTGGAGAAAGTTTGCACTAGGAACCCCTGCGGACCGAAGCCAGGAACGCTACCAACGGGACCATCTCATCGCTTGTAGAATATTTACACTTTCTGGTACTTAGGATTCGCGGCCGGATGGATGATTAGCTTGTTTTTGGGGATAATGCTTTATCGCTTGATGAAAGTATGAGAATTAATATAATAATACGAATATAAATATATTTCCGCTTACTTTTATGAATTATAATTTATTTGACATAAGGACGGGTGTGAGTAAAGCGTAAAGAATTTTATATAAGAAAAATAAGTTGTAATTTAGATTTATTATTATATTTAAATTAACGTATAAACTAAAAAAATAAGCGATCAGAGTGCGCGATACATTTTTTTTTATACATTGAAATCATCTAAAAGCCTCCCGCGTGCCGTCGGGCGAAGTCACGCGCGAGTGGTGGTCAGATTGCTTTTTCTTCCCTCGAAGCCTTCGTTTCGGCTTGGCCGCACATGAACGTGCTCAGCGTCCATGTGTTGGTGAAGCTGCCGAAGGCGCGGTCGGGAAACTTCGACCGTGCTCAGCTCTTTCCGAAGACGTCCGAGCGTCGCTCGCTCACGGCCCAACCATTTGTAACGAAATAGCAACAGTGTACGCTGCAGCCAGCTGATTGGTGCGTGGTCTGGAAACTCGAAGCGTGGTTTTTCCTCCCGAGTTCTAGTAATTCTGAGACGGATGTGAAATGAATTTATTCTGCAAAGAAATTTAATTTGTTCAATTTATGCATGTATTTGTCTTTGTTACAGCGAATACAATTTAAACTGTCGGCGAGATGTTGGAAATCCACGATCCGACGTCCTTCGACAGCGAATTTTTGTTGCTGATCGTTGAGGTTATGGTTATTCTCATCGCGTTTAGCCGCATTTGCTTGACACATGGCTGCCACAGCTTTCAGTCTTTTAGCAAGCGCCCTTTTTTTTGTAAACTTTCCTTTGTATCGCATTTGGGTTCACATTTTCACGTTTTATAAAAATTTATATAAAACATTTCGCGAAAGACGGATGGTAAGAAGCTCAGCGCCGCTCTATACGATTATGAGACCTATCTATGCATGAGGTGCGAACGTGTGGGACGTATAGAGGGTACAAGCTCTGCCAACAATTTACAACCAACGGTGTCGTATAGGCATTGGATGTTACTATACGCTTCGACCGAAACTTTTGGCTCATACGTGTACTTACATTGTTGGTTCACCGCTTAATTTAATTAATTATTAGTTGCTATTATGAGTTTGCAATGATAAGAAAGACAGCGAAATAGGAGGTAGACGCAACGGTTAGGTGCCCCATCACGAATGTGCTGTCAACAGCAACCGAGAGCACGCCAAGAGTACGAGGCTAGTGGCAGAGTTATCCGATCGGACACAGACGATCGCAGCGCCTCCTTGTTTGCTCCATTTTTGCGGGACGTTTCGTAAGCACGGTGTGTCCACTCCTTTTCTCTAGTCTCCCTGTGCACAACCATGGAGCCTAGATACCAGGAGGTTCAGCGGCAATGCAAAGGCGCTGAAAAAAGCGTCCCTGAAAATGTCCCGAAGTGATGGCGCTGGGGTGCAGCGGCACCGACCTATATAGTAATATATTGGTCAACGAGGTGAAAGTGATCGGATGAGTTTCTAACCTCACGACAGACCGATCGTGACGTCAAACGTCGAAATATCTGCCGATTCATAATTTCCTCATGACGGTTCGGAAAAAAAACGCAAAAGCGAGAAAAGATCTCAAACTCAAACTCAAAATGACGGCGATACAGCCCATCTAGAAAAACGTGATTTTTAGACATATAGCTTCACGGGAGAACGGTTTTCTCGTGAAATATAAGACCTGAAACGAAAACCAAAAAAATGATAATTTATATATTATTAGCTATGAGACTACCTAGAAATTTGCTTTCAGATTTGCAAAAATAGCGCACTTTGAAGGAAATAAATCGATTTTTTTGCCAAAAAAGCAGTAAATTGTTTATAAAAAGAAGTTTACATTTAATCAAAAAACGGGTACGTACTCCCATAAAGAATATAATTGTGAAGCTGCTATCAAAATTTCAACCTCGAAATCGATGCATGCAAAGGTGGTCGAGTAATCCGTCTTCCGAGATCGAAAAAAGTGCTATCAAAATCGATGCATGCAAAGGTGGTCGAGTAATCCGTCTTCCGAGATCGAAAAAAGTGGTTTCGAGAAAAACGCATTTAAAGTTGTACGAGCAACTCAGCGCGCGGTCCAAGGCGCTGCGGCCAAATCGATAATTGAACCTTTAAATAAAAAAAATTGCTACAGAACCAATTGCATATTGTTTTTATGACACCAAAGTATTTTTAGGAAAGAAAACGTCTTTCCAAAATTCTAGAGTGGTGTTATCCCTTAACACTAATGAGGGTTAGGTACATCATCTGTGATCTGTCTTAGATCACACCCATGTTTAGCGTATATCTATATACATATAGGTGGCGGAGCATCCCAACGCCATCATTTCTTGTTCTCGTTTTGGGGACGAGTTGAAAGGCCTCGCTGAACCTCCTGGTATCTAGGCTCCATGGGTCGAGCGGTCTAAGGCACGTGCTCGTTCTGCCGGGGAAATCCGGTTTTAAATCGATCTGTTTTCGCTCTTACTCTCTCGCTCCTTACCATCTCTTTTTAGCATGCCCTCAGCGATTTCTTCCAAGGAACGTGCTACGTGGTACAGAAATCTGTTGCTACTTAAATTTGCTTACATCTGTCAGAAATTTGACAGGCCTCGGACGTATTCGTGATTATTAATACTAAATATCAATCTAACTAGTTAGTTAATCGTGTATTCGTGTATTTTGTGCTTTTCTGTTAGACTCTTCGCCCACGGAAAATTGGCTATTTAAAATTGTGAGTTGCAACATTGTTAACGATGCCATCGTGTAGCATATGTGACTATAATGGATGCAAAAATGTTCCTAAGACGAGTCCCAAGCTGAGCTTCCATCGTTTTCCTAACAACGACGACACATAAATATTTAGACGAAAATAATTTTGAAGGGGTTACGTGGGGTTTTTAAGCCAAAAAGCATATTTTCTTTATTAAATAAAATATAATTGATGAATGATTTTATTCAAAATGATAAGCACATAAAAGAGCAACATTACAATATTTTTTTAAATGTCATTAAAAATTTTTTGGAAGAATTATTTTGGAAGACCGTCCTTATTTACACCTTTAATACTATAAACCACCCGAAGTTTACTTTCAGCAAGATACTCTGGTCTCGCTAACTCCGCTCTGGCAATTATTATTTGTTTATGAATCGTTAATGACTGATCCGACAAGTTAATAACTGGTATTACTCCCGACTTCGTACTAATAGCGCACCTAGGGATGCAATATTCCCTGCCCTCTTCGCCTCATACACTTAGCTCTACGTATAAAGCACCAGGATCGTTATTTTGCACCGCTACCTTGATATCTGCTCCATGACGCGGTGAGATGATGGTCCCCTCCGCCGCCCTCAGCGTCATTTTTCGCGGGTGGCAGCTGCTCCATTTCCGACAGCTTGGCCAGGCATGCATTGAAGACCCGCAGGTTGCTGTCTCTCTGAACAGTGGTGATATCAGGTACATCCAAGAAGGTTGTCCCACGATGAGCGGTACTTCTCAAGGCTCGTCCGGGATAACGAGTACGTCAACTAGCCCTTCCACTAGGTCAACTTTCATATTCGCGTCGGTAACACCATACGGACGAACCGCTCCGCCACCGTACCCTCGGAAGATCACATCCGTCCGTTGCACGTCTAATCGCATCTTGTCCGCCACGGGTGTCTTGTTTTGGCCACGCCTCGTGGCCAAAACAAAAGTTCTCCAGCGCGAAAGTACTGACAGCGATGTCGTCCCACTCGTGGATTTTCTTAAATTCTTCCACCTTCTGAATCCACGCTTCAACCATCTGATTCTTTTGGCTTGGGTCAAACAATGGTATTGACCGTTTGCCTTCCGTTGTCATCCGCTTTCCTTATTTTTCTGCAACGAGCGTCACCGCCTCAATCAACTTCTGAAAGGCTTTACCTATGGGAAAGGCCGGAGTCGGGCGTCAGACGATGCGCTGGTAATCGGTATCTTCCCGATGCACTTTAATTTGTCGCAACATTTTCTCGATATCTGCTAGGTAAACAAATTTATGTCGGCGCCAGCTTGATATGATACGACCTATGTCGCGTTGCAGTTTCGCACCGATGAGCAAATGATCGTTCGAGACGTTCCGTTTGACGTCGCGCTTGAAGCGTTGAAAACGACCCGCACGCGAGTTGTGCTGCTTTCGCGGATCACGGGGTGATGCGGAATGTATAATGGCTTCTTTATTATATCGGGACTATGAACCCTTTCCATATGGCCCAGAGATTCGTATTCTTGTAAAAAATCCAAATATGCCAGGGCTAGTTCCGGTTTTTTCTGCAAGCGTTGCTCGTGCTGAGCATCGCCGTATCTCGATAAGGCGATTTGGTGATTGTCACCGATATCTGGGCCTGACCCGAGACGAAACGGCAAGCGAACTATGTAGCGTCCCGTATTATCGCATGAATGCGTCTCCAAGAAATGAGTTTCGCATTCTTTCTCTTTCGGTGTGAGGAATTTTTGGGAGGGCATTTCTTTGATTTCCCAAAATGTACGCTTAATTGCGTCTGTGCTGTGCTCGATAGTACAGTGCATCGTGGATGCGTGAGGAGCTCGCTGGTTGCGAGAGCTTTCGATAGGTCCGGAGATTATCCATCCTAACTGCGTGAGTTGGGCCGTCGGTGACCCAAGAGGACCCTTTTGGAGCGGCCCGAGTAATAATTGACCATAGCGATCTGTACCAATTAAGACGTTAATCGGCTCCTTACTAGAGGGATGGGGATCAGCGAGTTGTAGACCCCGTAAATGTTGCCAGGAATTTATATTGCGCGAGGTGTTCGCAGCGTAATTCGTGAGGCTTTTAAAAATGTATGCTCTCATTTTAAGAGGCGGCGCGTTTTGTCCGGAGCACGATTCGAGCGAGAGATTCACGTAGGACGTAGAGCGCGCGGATTTTCCGTTTCCAAAGACGGTGATGTCGAGATCGGCTCGACGACGAGAAGTGCGCAATTTATGAGCAAGCGACTCCGTTATAAAGCTATGTGATGAACCTTGATCGATTAAGGCTCGTGCTTCTATGACTCGTTCTTCCGGAGTTCGTAATCGTACCCATGCGGTAGCGAGAAGTACGGAAGTCAGGCACTTTTGCATAGTGCAAATTGTTGCGGTTCGGTCCGGCGAACGTTCTTTGCTCGCAGAAATCGTACCGATCGACTTATAAGAGTATGATGTTCGTGCAGGAAGAACGTTAACGCTGGCTGTGGAATTAGAAGCGTCGGCGACATGATTGTCAGGCGCGACTGTAGCGTCATGGCTATCGGGCGAAGCGCGATGCAACATCGTATGATGCGGCTTTTTTACATTCTTTACAACGATTCGAACTAGGATAATTATTCGGAAAATGACCAGCTTTTGAGCAGTTAAAACAGAGCCGTTGGCTTTTTCCGAACACGAATCTAGCGTCTTGTGTTTTCTTGGACCACGCGGGGCAGCAAACAAGATTTTGTGTTCTCGAGCAGTCGGGACATTGCTTGGTAGTCGCATTGTGTACATTAGCTTTACCCTTATTTTTATTTGACGCATTCGCGTTTGAATTATCGAGTTTCTCAATCTGAACGGGAGCAGAAATACCGCGGATTCTTTCGGTCAAGAAATCCTTAAGTGTTTTGAATGACGGAAATTCATTTGATGCACCGAGACTCAGATTCCATTCGGTACGTGTGCGTGAACTAAATTTTTGTGAAATCATGTAGACTAATAGGTCGTCCCAATGTTCTACAGGACGTTTCAAGTTTTTTTAACGCGGTTAATGACGAATTAACCGTGTCACGCGGCAATTTGAGCTCGCTTTCTTGTTTAGTCTTCATAGTCGGTAAATTTGCAAACGCGTGAATGTGTGCAAGAACTAACGCGCGCGGATTATCATATTCGTCTTTGAGTAGCTGCCGAGCGCTTTCGTAATTTGCGTCTGAGACCGATACGTGTTCGATCATGAGAGCAGCGTTTCCCGTGACGAAAGATTTTAGGTAATATAACTTCTGCCCTGACGTTGGGGGTGCATTTTCACCGATCGGCGCTTGGAAAGAATCGCGTAAACTTTCCCATTTCGTAGGCTCACCGTTGAACTTGGGGATGGTGATGCGTGGGAGAGCGAACATAGATGGCCCCTGCGTCTCGCCGAACATCGTGGAGTTGGCCAATTTTGGCGCCGGGACTGGATGCGCCGCTTTCTCTTGTTGATTCAAAAGGTCCGTGAGTTTGTCCAAAACGTCCTCGTAGTCGTTTTCAGCCTGGATGAATTGAGAGTTGATAAAGTATGCATGTTGGTTTTATGCGTCACCAGCCTTTTGACGAAGCTGAACGTTCAGGGCTCTGCATGAAGACCATAACTCCTGTAGAGTTTGGATGCGTATTCGTGTTTTGCTGATCGTGAATCGATATTTACCGAGTTTCCAATAATTCGGTAAAATTCTTCGAAGTTGTTCGAAGGTCGCTTGTTGCTCTATAATGAGCTCTTCGAAGGAAGGCATTGTGACAATTCTCGGAGTTTTCGAATTTTAATTCTCCAAGCTGTATAGTCGTTTCTCGCAGGGTGAGAGTCTTTGCTTACGCTGTCCGAAGCGCGAAGCGAAAACAAAGTTGTCCTTGAAGGTGAACTGTTCTATCCGTTTCGAATTCCACTGTCCAAATTTCCGCACGATTCCACCGGTTTAGCTTATATATCCGGCTCGAAGGACCTTAAATGTTTCATACGCGCCCTTCGATAAGCGCGTTTTTACATTAAGTATAATTTTTAATTCGCCAGTTCTGTGAAATAGCGCGAAATAGGTGTCAGGAAAGCACAGGATTCACAACAAATTTTCTTGTAGACTTTCACTTTGTTTCTTGATTTTTTTTAAATGCGCGTACGTGGATCACACGGAGGAGCGCTAAATTAAGTCGCATTAACGAAAATGATTGTGTCGAGCGACCATGCCGAGCGGCGTATAATCGATAAGACTGAGCAGTTAGTCGATTACAATAGAGTTCCTTCTCGTACTTATTTCAAGAGAAGACTGACTGTTCACACGACAATTGCGCGGATTTTCGCAGATTTTTGGAACCGAGGGGGGGGGGGGGTGGGAAGTGTGGAGCGCTGGTATGATATTTCCAGGAATTTGACACAGTATCCGCGGTCGGGCACTCTATTTTTAATTCAATAATTAGTATTGGAGTAAATTCTGAACACAGGGTGAACGCTGAAAATTTGGGTGATTTTCGGGAATTTTTTGGAAGAAAAGTACTCAATTAAATGTTTCGGAAAATTGAAAATATATTTGGCTATAGTTGACCTATATTATATAAGTTTTTCATAGAAAAATATTGAGATCCAAGATGACACTCAAACATCAGATCAACTTGCCGAGGCATTAAATGTGACTCGTCAATGTATTTCGAAACGGCTGCACGCCATGGAAAAAATTCATAACAAAGGAGAGTGGGTGCCGCATAAGTTGACTGAGAGACAAATGGAAAATCGAAGAGCCACTTCCGAAATTTTGCTTTTGCGGCAGAACAGAAAGAGTTTCCTGCATCGAATTGTTACTGGCGATGAAAAATGGACATATTTCGAGAATCTCAAACACAGAAAATCATGGCTTTCACTTGGCAAAGCGTCAACATCGACGGCACGGACAAATCGCTTCGGAAAAAAGACAATGCTCTGCGTTTGGTGGGACCAGAAAGGAATCGTGTACTATGAGCTGCTGAAAGCGGGCGAAACTGTCAATGGGCATCGCTACCGACAACAACTAATCAGTTTAAACCACGCATTGTTCGAAAAACGGCCAGAATGGGACACGAGACACGAACGTGTCATATTGCAGCACGACAACGCTCCGTGCCATCGCAGTTCCATCGTCCAGGACACCATAAAAACACTGAAATGGGATCTGCTACCGCACTCGCCGTATTTGCCAGACCTGGCCCCTTCGGACTATCACTTGTTCCGGTCGATGGCGCATTGCTTGGGTGGGCTGCACTTGGCCAATTACGATGCAGTACAAAATTGATTGGACGAATTATTTCAGTCCAAAGACGCGTCTTTTTATCGTTGCGGTATTTATGTATTGCCAGAGAGATGGCAAAAATGTGTAAATAGCGAGAGACAATACTTCGAATGAACCATTTTTTGTATTTGTCTTGAAATTTTCGATTTTTTATTGGTAAAAAAACCCAGAAACTTAATTGCGCACCTAATGCTAAGCGTAAAGTTGGTCTGATTTTTTCCCTGTAGCCCAAATGATGAATGTTTTGAATTTGGTAAAAAAATTGAAGAAAAACTATTATTGTTTTAGGCCACTATTATTTCGCTCATTCGGTAAAAAAAAAAATAGTTTTTCGACATTTACAGGTATTTTCACTCATATAAAGTGAGAGTTTGTAAAAAGAAAAAAAATTGCACTTCTATTAAATAAACAAAAATCTCTTTGTTTGTAAAAAAAGAATTTACTTGTATTCGTTTGTCAATTTCTTATTGAATAATAACAAACATACCCTCTCAAAGTAAAAAGTTCCTTTCTTTAACCTTCCTTTGTTTGAAAAATGGATGTTAAAAGTTGTAACCCTTTTGTATTTCCCATACTTTTATTAATGTGACATTAATCTTCTCATAAATTAGCATATTGTGAATACTTTATTGTAAAAACATTGTAAAAAGAACAAAAACTCGTTGTTTTAATTTCTTTAAAAAAATGTTCAATAATAAAAAGTAATGTTTTAAACCAGGTTCAAATTGCAAACGTCTAGTTTGTTCCGATATATTGAAATTCCCCTTTCAAAAACATCTGAAATTTCTTTTAAAGACTTTTTTTTTAAGTAAAAAACAACGCCAAGTAATAAAAATCCCACAAAATCGTGATCGCTTGTTTTACTATATAACAAATTCTTATTTATCTCAAACTATACTTTTTATTTAAGTCCAAAAGATCGTTTCATTATACTTCTTTAATGCAAATGTACAAAAAAAGTGAAATCACTTTTATGAAATAGCCAAGCAAGTTTACTAGTCATGTTGCACACTAAATTGTTAAAGCTTAGGAATAATATTTTTTGAAAATATTCAATTTAAAAAAGTCATATTACTATTATAAGAAAAAATTGATATCACCATTAGATAAAAGTACAAAGTCGGTAACACACAAGTACGAGGGGGTCCCATAAGTTCCGGGAATTACGCTGTGGCGGGGAGGAAGAGTGGGGGAACCTATTCTTTGACCACATGTCCGTTAGTGTCACGCCACCTGCGTCAGTGTGCAAAGTTGTGTCGTTGTGAATGCATCGGTTCGGCTGTAAGATTTTTTTTTACTAAAACAACTGTTTACATTTCGGCGAAAACGTAATGGCAGATTGTCGAGAACAACGCGCGGCTGTCCCTTTCCGTGAAGCAATTTTTGACCAAAAACGCCATGACACCGATTGTCCACCCCCCATACTCACCGGATCTAGCCCCCTGTGACTTCTTTTTGTTCCCCAGACTCAAAAGGAATATGAAAGGAAAGCGTTTTGCCACTCTGGAGGAGGTGAAACAAACATCGCTGGAAGGCTTAAAGGATATCCCGATGAGTGAATTTAAAAACTGTTTTGAACAATGGAAGAATCGTTTGGAGAAGTGCGTTGTGGTCAATGGCGAATACTTTGAAGGTGATCAAAATTTGGTGTAAAAATATTGAGAAATAAAGAAGTTATGACGAAATTCTCTTTTTTTTTGGGTCCCCCCTCGTACACTGGAAATACGATGCAACGACTTGGCGCGCATGGCTAAAAAAAAGTTGTGAAGTTTTGATGCTTAACAAAGCATCAGAATACGACCCACTTGCACGCGTGCACCACAAACACGCGTTCAGTGAGTTGATGGCATAATATGGCGATTGTTTATAACCTCGCTATACATCATGGGCGGACGTGTAAAAGACATTTTCAAGTGCGAGATGTGTTATTTTAAAAGTAAAACACGTAAGTTTTTGCTCCTCCACATCGTAAAATATCATAAACATGACCCTCGGCTGAAAATTAAGTTCGCTGAGGAAGGGTGCGGTACAGTTTTCAAAAAATGGAAAACTTACAAATGACACGTGGCCCGGAAACATCCCGACAACGAGATTCGAAGTGAAACGCCTTTCATTCGACAAAACGAGGGTTATACGTTCGAAGAAAAAGGTGAGTACATATTAAATTCTTACAAGTGTTTATTTACCTTGTAATTCAGATAAACTGATAATAGTACTATAGTTGTGTATAAGAAGTACTGTAGAATCGAAGTTTGGGTTTTCTTGATGCTCTTCGAAGTGACGTTTACAAAATGTTGATATTTATAGAGCCAAATATACCATCACACGAACGTCTGGAATGGTGCAGCTGCACCATTCCAGACTTTTGCTCGGTTTTTGCTTCACATCCGGGAAAACTACAAGGTTAGCCAGACATGCATCGACAGGATCATCGAAGGCGCACGCAGCTTTTGGCAGAGTTTTTCAACTATTATAATGGTAATTTTTTAGACTATTATTCTTTCGCTGTTAATAAAAATGTGAGTCATATACTGCTTAACAAGTCTTTGCGCAGTGATTCCTTGCTTACATTGTTTATACCAAAGAACAGATGTTACATGGAACTCCACGGCCCGTGTTAATATTTGGCAGAAAAAATGTAGTTAGTATTTCCGCCGGTAGACTGCGCGGCGATTTATCGGTGTGCCACACACAATGATAGAGGTTCAAGGCACGCCTCTCGCGGTTGTTTCTCTCTCGCGTATGCCTATCGGGCTATAGTGCTGTATCCCGCTTGTATTAATGGTCGACTGACCGACCAAGCCAGTAGTCTCCCTGGACCAAGCGTTGGGCGATTCGATAGGGGACAGCGCATCATTTAAAATCACGTTGAGATATTTCTGTCGCGGACGGCTGTATTTGAAGGGGGGGGGGGGGGGGGCACAACGGGAGCCTTTCTGAATCAGTAATAAATTATACTTGCGCTGAGTAAAAAAAGTCACAATCAATTATTATACCCAACAATAAGCTGGAATAAAAAAAGTTTGCGCAAAATTTGTCAATTCAGACGTTTTTGCATTTCTCCTGAAAGGTTGCGGCTACGAAATTTCATCTTAAATATTTTCATTAATCATTCGGCCCCCCCCCCCTGTTTTTATTGTCGTTACGGGATAAAATTACGAAAAACTATTACAGCCGATTCGGCCGAAATTTTGCACAGATGTTCCATTTAATATATAAAGACATCCCCTGAAGAGATTTTTGACGCGTTCCAATAGAAATCGAGTTTTAAAGTTTATTTTTTAGCTCGTACGAGTATGTCTATATCGCTCGCCACGGCCGATCGATATCCCCACTCCTCCGACTTCACTGGTGGCTCGCGTGCCACGCTTACCCCTGCAAGTATATCTATATAACCTAAACAAACCCAATCAAACTCAACACACAAACCCAGCCCATGGGACCTGGTGTCCGGAGACCCCTAAAAAACGGTGGACACGATTTCTCAAAAACTATCGCATCGATCTTATTGAAATTTTGCACACTTCTTCAAAAAAGCATTGACTAGTGATTGAATTAAGCATTTTTTTTTAATTGAAATTTGGATTTTCGGCAGAGTTATATACAAAATACTTCAATTTTTGGTACAATTTACGCTACGCATAGTCTTGTAAAATTAGTTGTTATCGAAAAAAACCTTCACTCAATCACTAGTCAATGCTATTTTGAAGAAGTGTGCAAAATTTCAATAAGATAAGTACATTAGTTTTCGAGAAATCGTGTCCACCGTTTTTCCGAGGGGTCACCGGAAACCAGGTCCGATCGGCTGAATATCCCGAAGTTTTTAATGACATTTAAAAAAATATTGTAATGTTGCTCTTTCATGTGCTTATCATTTGGAATAAAATAATTTATCAATTATATTTTATTTAATAAAGAAAATATGCTTTTTGGGTTAAAAACCCACGTAACCCCTTCAAAATTATTTTCGTCCAAATATCTACGTGTCGTCATTGTTAGGAAAACGATGGAATCTCAGCTTGGGACTCGTCTTAGGAACATTTTTGCATCCATTGTAGGCACATCTGCTACACGATGGCATCGTTAACAATGTTGCAACTCACAATTTTAAACAGCCAATTTTCCGTGGGCAAAGAGTCTAACAGAAAAGCGCAAAATACACGAATACACGATTAATTAACTAGTTAGATTGATATCCAGTATTAATAATCACGAATACGTCAGAGGCCTGTCAAATTTCTGACAAATGTAAGCAAAGTAGCAACGGATTTCTGTACCGCGTAGCACGTTCCTTGGAAGAAATCGCTGAGGGCATGCTAAAAGAGATGGAAAGCAGCGAGAGAGTAAGAGCGAAAACAGATCGATTTAAAGCCGGGATCGCCCCGGCAGAACGAGCACGTGCCCTTAGACCGCTTGACCGTTGCTGCTGTTAACATTGGAATATGCAAGAGAGCGAGCGAGACGCGAAATCACCTCAACCGTAGTTAGCTCGAGCGTAGGGAGAGGTGGAGCTGGGTGGAGCCAAGCGCGCCTGCGGATGCGTCCGTGCACAGCGATACAGACAGCGCTTTAGGTGGTTGGGGGAGTACCCGGGAAACAAAGTTCATGTCTGAGTCGATATGTTCATATATGTTTCAGATATTGTTATACATGTATCAGATATATTTATATCTGACATTTTACAGTATCATATACGATTAGGTCTGATCATATTCCACATCACATATGCATATAGAATATCATATCTGATCAAATACAGTATCTGGCCTGACCATATATGAACTCATATCTGTTTATATCTGGCTAAGTATCAAGGCGAGTTGGTACCGTAAATTCGTATCTGAACATACATGATGTGATATGTGAACGTATCTGTTCATATAAGATCATATCCGATCAAATACGGTACCAGACTCCGCTATATAGATCTCATATATGTTTTTATCTGGTTAGGTACCAAGGCGAGTTGGCAGCGTGAAACCATATCTGAACATATATGATGTGATATATGAGCAGGCACGTTCATATAAAATTTTATCCCATCAGATACGATACCAAACCTAGAAAATATACGAAGTCTTATACACTCATACCTTGTCGTATATTCAGTTTAGTTGTTCACACATGAAAACATCTGAATATATGAAACGATATATGAGGATATGAGACGATATCCGATCAGATATGGCACCTCACCTGACTGTATTATATGTGATCATGTGAGTTACTATAATATTATTAATTATTAACACGTCAAGTGATGACGTGTTAATAACTCCGCTCTATATATGTAAACATTTTAATATCTTCATGACTGCACTAACAAGATTTGATCTGTCTCAACAGGGTAAGATTTGCTATGATATAGTCGAAGTCGTACCTGATCTGATGGTTCAGATAAACTATGATTCTATCATATAGGCAGGTCTATTGTTCATAGATGTCCAGGTCTACTACGAATCACGGTATTTTATTCTTATACGGACAGACATATCTGTTCCAATAGGATTAGATTTGCCTGACATGATCAGATCTGGCCCAATAAAATCAGACCTACCCGACATGATCAGATTTGGTCCAACAAGATCAGATCTTGCCTGGCGATTGGATCTGGTCAGACCTGCTGCGATATGGACGGGTCTGCTCTCAAAATTATGAAAATGACTCTGATATGATCATACATGCTCAGATATAAGCATACATGATCTGTTATGACACTACATGAACAGATATTGCCAATTTTTTTGTCTGATCATATCTGATTCTACAGATATGATTCAGATATATTCAGATATGAACTTTTTTCCCGGGTAACTACGATACTCCCTCCAAGAAATCTTGCCAAATCGTCCCATAAGCCGTGTTGTTCCATGTAATATCTGTTCTTTGGTTATGCTAGGCTAACTCCTCGCAAAGACTGGTTGCGCTAAAATAATTCCTAGTGTAGACTGGTTACGTTAGAATAATTCCTTGCGTAGACTGGTTAGGCTAGAATAATTCCTTGCGTAGACTGGTTAGGCTAGAATGATTCCTTACGTAGACTAGTTACGCTAGAATAATTCCTTGCATAGAATGGTTACTGTAGAATAATTCTTTGTATAGATTGGTTACGCTAAAATAATTCCTTGCATAGACTGGTTACGCTAGAATAATTCCTTGTGTATACGAGTTATGCTAGACTAATTCCTTATGTAGCCTCAGCATGCAGTGGAAAAGTGATTGGTATCTTAGTTTTGTTAGACATATAAATTAAAGGTTACTCGTTTTATTATCTTTCTTCCCAGAAACGGATTTTATTATCTTCCTTCCCAGAAACTGTACAATACGATGGACTCTTGGGACTGACCCCTAATTCAAAATGAATTTGTCAATCCATCATATCAACGTACAAACAGCCAAACGTTTTTATGCTTCTTCCATAATTTACCAAACTTATTCAGGTGCTCGAACAACGAGCAGCGGATATGAAAATTGAACAACCAGCAATGCACGCGAAAAAGGAACAGCATAAGAAACTAAAAACTTCGCACCAGTCACCATTCCTGTCTTCGGGACCAGGAACCATAGGAAATCGCACGCTTCCAAACCTTCCAACTAACTTTTTGCGCGCAGGTTTCGTACGAATTTTTTGGATGAGGTGTTTTTATCAATGATCGACTTACTCACATTCTGTTGATCTTTGTGTTTCGCTTTTCCTTCATATATATATTTTTTATCCCAACTCGTTATTGTTCGGCCATTGAAACTATTTTAGTTTTAAATTCGTCATGTCTACTTTTATTTTAATAATGTAAAATAAAAATAGATGTTATTGGATGTTTTTACATGTGTTTTTTATACGACCATCGAAGATATTTCAGTTTTAAATTTAGCATAAAAAATATATTCGTATGTTATTAATGTAAATTCCAAATATATAATGTTATAAAAAAAATTCATTTTTGTATTACTCAATAATGTACATTTTATAAGTCTATTGACACATACCTGTGTAGTGTGTGTGCACGCGTGTGTGTGTCTATCGGCTACTTGTGGTTTTCTCATAAAGAAAAGGAACAGTATGGTTACATTGGACGAGAGGAGTAATGAAGCTATTCCATATTTATATATATTTTCAGGTTGATAAAAAAGTTTTGTCGCAAAAATTTAAAAAATGTCTTTTTACATATTGACGCAATATGACATCGAGCTATGTCGAGAATATTCTAGAATATTTTCTACTCTTCCGCGTGACAGGGTATAAAAAAGCGAGCGCGCGTTCTAGTGGACAGAAATGACTTCGATCTCGCAGGAGCAACTTCCAGCGATCATTATTTACGAGTGGCGGCGCGGCACGAACGCAAGCACAACTGCTAAAAATATACAGGATGCACTCAGCGAGAACGTAGTTTCTCATCGCACAGTCCAGCGTTGGTTCAATCGTTTTAAATCTGGAGACACAAGCCTTGAAGATAAGCAACGTTCCGGACGACCGTCGACCATCGATGATGAAGCATTACTCCGCTGCATCAAACGAAAAACCGGAAGCAAGTACGCATGAGCTAGCAAGAGAACTTGGCTGCACCCAACCGTCAATAGTCAATCACTTACACAACTTGGGATACAGGCAGGTTCTAGCTCAATGGATACCACCACCGTCTCACCGGCGACAATAAGAACTGTCGCGTGACCATCTGCCAGTCTCTCCTGCTTCGCCACCATCGCAAGGAGTTTTTAGAAGATCTTGTGACGGGAGATGAAAGCTGGGTCTTGTATGATAACAGAACGCGTTTAGCCTACTGGCTTCCTATCGGAGAAAAACCGCCACACCAACCGAAATCAGATCATCACTCACAAAAGGTTTTATTGTGCTGTTTCTGGGACGCAAAGGGAATGCTGTTTCACAATTTTCTCCCTGTAGGTAAGACGATCTCCTCTACACGATACATCGAGAATCTCCAGGAATTGGCAAAAGCTATAAGAATAAAACGGCCAAGACGCGCGACTGTGCACCTTCTCCACGACAACGCGAGACCCCATGTCGCAAAGGAAACCCACAAAACAATCACTGAGCTTCACTGGAATACCGTTCCTCATCCACCATACTCTCCCGACATCGCGCCATCTGACTACCATTTGTTCAGACATTTGAAGGCATATTTGAGAAACAAAATTTTCAAAAACGTCGACGATCTCAGAAGGGATATTTCAAATTTCTTTGAGTTCCAGCCGCCGCAGTTTTGGGCAAAGGGAATAAATGAGTTGCGAACTAGATGGTCGAGTGTCATAGAAACCAATGGCGAATATATTGTTGATTAGAATTGTTTTGTATAAGATATATAAATAAATAAATTATATTGAAATTATTGCGACAAAACTTTTTTATCAACCTGATAGAATAGAGGACATGTCTTTATAAAATACGACCATAATTTTAAATACTTTTTCAATATGAAAAACTATCACTCAAATGCTGTGCTAAAAATTTCAAAACAATCCTCTAGTGTAACTTCAAAATCGCACCCAATTCGTATTTCGTTTAGTATACATCATTTGTTGCGATAAACCAACCGCAAACGGTGTAAAGTTCGTCCAAATGGCGAGCTAAGGTAGCTAACGCTATATAATTCCGTGCGAGCGCTGCGTTGTGGCTGAACGACGTGACATGGCCGCTTGATTGAACAGTCCCCTGGTAAGTAGTTCTTTTATTGTTAGGTGTTGGAATTAATTCGTAGCTTTTTACAAGAGATGGCTTCATTACTTTAATATGAACAAAAGGGCTGCTGAAGCTCATCGTATTTTAGTGAAAGTGTATGGTGAACATGCTCTAGCTGAGCAAACGTGTCGGAAGTGGTTTGCACGTTTTAAAGCTGGTAATTTCGACTTGGATGACAAGGAGCGAATTGGCTACCCGAAAAAATTTGAAGATAATGAGTTGGAGGCATTGCTCAACGAAGACTCATTGAAAACACTTCAAGAATTGTCTACATCATTAGGAGTTGACTTATCAACGGTAGGAAAATGTCTTAAAACCATTGGCATAATCCAGAAGGATTGGGTTCCATATGAATTCATATGGAAACATTGGGCTCCATATGAATTGAAACCAAGGGACATTGATAGGTGTCTTTTAACGTGTGAACTGCTGCTTCAACGGAAGAAAAGAAAGGTTTTTTTGCATCGAATTGTCACTGGTGATGAAAAATAGATCCATTATGACAATCCGAAGCGCAGAGTCATGGGTTAAGCCCGGCCAACCATCAACATCAGTGGCAAAGCCAAATATCCATGGGCCTAAGCTCCTGCTCTGTATTTGGTGGGATCAGAAGGGTGTGATTTATTATGAACTGCTGAAATCGAATGAAACCATAACTGGGGATCGCTACCGACTGCAATTGGAGCGCTTGAACCGTGCATTGAAAGAAAAACGGCCGGAATACTCCGAAAGACACGACAAAGTCATTTTGCTGCAATCTGAATCTGTAATGAAAAGTAGGGGTTCCCATTTAAGATTTCAAAGTTCCCTCCCCGCCCCATCCCCAGGAAGGGCGGCATAGGCGGTTCATTTCTTCGGGATTTGATTGCCCCTTGGAAACTATACTAGTGTGACACTTTCAAAACATCGATTTTTTTTGCCTTTTTCGACAGTTTATACTTTCAAGAATATCCTGTAAAAAATTTCAAGGCTGTATCTCCAATCATTTTATCTTGCTAAAATCGATAGTTAAATCTTTAAACGCGTTTTTCTCAAAATGCAATTTTCAAATTTGCTGACATTGCAACTCAAAGAGCAATTACCCGATTGACTTGAAATTTGAACTGAGTACTCTTGAATATATTTACTCTACAATGACGTAGGATATTTTTGATTGGATGAAAATGACGATTTGGCATTGAAAAAAACGACCATTTTATAGGCAAGAAAACCGACTTTTTTCATAACTACGCCATTTTGTTAGATTTTGATATTTTTCAAAAATCCTACGTCATTGCACAGGAAATACCTTCCAGTTTAACTACATTTTTTCCTTTTTCGGTTTCAGCCACTCAATCGGCCGGAATCATGTCAGCAGTGGAGGAACTTTTTTTTGGCGCCACCGAAGGCAGCCCATAAGTCGATTGGATCTCAATATTTTTCTGTGAAAAAATTATGTATAATAGGTCAAATATAGCAAAATATATTCTTAATTTTCCGAAACATTTAATTGAGTAATTTTCTTTCAAAAAATTCCCGAAAATCACGAAAATTTTCAGCATTCGCACTGATATAGCTCCTTAAGAAGATATCTTTCAGATATATCGATTTGATGACTGCGCTAACGTACCGACAACCGAAAAGAGTTAACCTTTTGTCGACACTTTCTTAATCATTAAATGTTGCCGTATAGTTAACTATCGAACACAAATAAGTTGTCTGCCAAGCGGACATAAGTGATACGTTTTGTAATACTAAGCGCAGGGCCGGATTTAGGGGAGGGCATCCGGGGCTACAGCCCCGGGGCCTCCACAAAAGAGGGGCCCCCACAATAGAGACTTCGGAAAAAAAAATCTTTCAAATTCCTACGAGTAAACTAGTAAACACTAGTAAACAACTTTTCCTTTGATATTTTTTTTCGCTGTTTTACCTTCACCTATAGTACTTTGTACAAATATGATTATATTGTTCTTAAATATTAAAAAAAAACCATTAATCTATATTTGTTCACTTCAATCAGGCAATCAGTAAAATATCAAAATCTTAAATGGCCCTGATAAGCTCTTGCAATTTACGCCCCATCTTGAGCGAGTATCCCAATGGCTCAATGGCTCAGTGGGGCGGTACTTGCCCGCAGCCTCGGAGTTTGGGTGTTCGATTCCGTGTCTCGACTTTTTTATCTATAATATTATAAATATATATTAATTGCAATATGTGAACAATTAGTGTTATTCAATTTTTAAACAAATCAATTATTATTGACTAATTGGTAATTTTTTCCATATTTTTTTATGCAGCAAGGTGTGTAGTTTGATAGGCAAAAAAAAAGTATTATGACACAATTGAATGTCATCAATTATTCACGAACCGTACTCCGTTACCGCATGAAAGAAATTTAAAAAAATCATAGTTGATCAATAATGATTCATTTATATAATTATTGAAGAATATCAATTGTCATACAAAACCCTCATCATCGCGACGAGGAGTCAAATGCTACTATTAACAATCGAGTCGTGAGTCACGATCGAGGAAAGGATGTGTCCGTTGAAGTTTCCGTGCGTAATTTCGTCTTCGTGTAGTTGTCTGGTCTTTTATTATTATTTTTCCAAAAAGTATAGTTTGTTGTAACCGGCAAGTGTGAGTTTTCTTCCTTTTTCTTGTTATTATTATCTTCGATAAAAAAATTCTTTTGAATGTTTCATGCAAGTTTTTAAATAATTGAAATTATTCAAAAAACGAAACAATGGAATGTTACAATTCGTTTCAACCGTTATCTTTCTTTTTTGAACTAAATGAAGGATTTCTTGTCAATGCATTCTTCAAACGAAATAAGCGAAGACATACATTCGAAAATCTCAAGGAAGAGAAAATAATGTTTCAGTTCATGGACACGATTGCAATCACTTATTTATAAAAGCCCTTTGCCTGTCCATGTGTGTCCACAATAGAATAAAGATTGCCAGTTCGGATGAGGAATTTGTAGTATATTCTGCGGATTTTACAAGCCTATTCGGCCTATTCCCCGTGTTTGCTTGTCGATACCCGTTTCCCTCGTTTTTTGTCTGTACGCTCCGTCGTAGCGTTGACAAGTGTCCGCTGAGCGGCGTGCTTGCAGTAGGGATTCCCGGAATTTTATACATTCACGTGCGTTTGAGAAGCTACGAACTTACGAACATTGTGCATCAAATGTAAATCCTTTCGAATTTTACTACCAGATTCTCGAAGACCAAAATTTCAGAGCTACATTCCCAAACCTCGAAATTGCATTGAGAATGTATTTGGTTTTGATGGTGTCGAATTGCACTGGAGAGCGCTCATTTTCAAAAATGAAAATTATAAAAAATAGGCTGCGAACCACGATGGGATAAAACCGTCTATCAAAGCTATCGCTCCTAAGCATTGAAAGTGATTTACTTCGGGAACTGGATTTCAGCGAAATCATCAACGATTTTTCGGCGAAAAAAGCTCGGAAGGTTCCGTTCGTTAACACTAAAATTTGATTTCAGATAATTCTCGTTTTCGATTATATTTATATATGTTTGTTAAATGCTAAGAGAATCTACTTGATTTCACAATAAATTATTCATGAAAAACTCGAGTGAAAAAAATTGTTCATTTTATTTGGAAAATAATTGGGGGGGGGGGGGGCTCCACTTTTTTGTTGCCCCAAGGCCTCCACACCTCTAAATCCGGCCCTGACTAAGCGGCGTCTTTTTGGACAACCAAAAAGTTATCCATATCCGTTGTGCGATATCTTTTAGATGCCATATAGATAACATTTTGCTACCTGGGAGGTCGTTGACGGTGCAATCGCGACCACTGTCGCATCTTCCGCAATTTTGTCTGCGAAATTCGGACAACCGCACCAGAGATACCCACGTATTCGTAAATCCATCCCAAAGTCGAAAAAAAAAACAATAAACGTCGCAATGAAAAATCACCTTCGAATCGTAAAAACTCTTTATTTCATGTGTACAATTGAGCGTCACGTTTTTTTTTCTCAGGGTAAGTCGAGTTTGAATTTTCGGCAGTACTTTCATTAGGTCGTTACATCCTTTAAGCCCGCAGCCACTTCCGGTCCATTCCCGCGAAACCTCAACCGGAAGTGACCTCTCATCAGTGGCGAAATTTGTTTATAGAAAAATATCGCATTGAATAACTTAAAAAAAAAATGTGTATTTTTTCGCTATTTCGGGAATGAACGATGGAGAAGACATTCGAAAATAAGAAACAATAAGGAATCTCACTTCACGGGGATAAATTGCAACAGCCTTTTTATCCTTCGAACGAGGGCTTCGACAAAGCCCCGGTCGACCATCGTGTACTCGTTCTGGGTGTCCAGCAGTTGTGCGATAAAAGCGTCCGTGAGTACCGACGCAAGGCCCTGCTTCAATTCCGCGAGCGTTTCGTTGGTCACTCGCCAATCGAGCATCGTTTCCTCTATTCCTGAACGAAAAAAAATAAATCAGAAATTCGCCACGTAATTTACGGAGAGGGGTTTCAGCGTGAAAAAAAAAACACTTTTTTGCGATTTTTTTTCATTTATATGGATAGAGTAAATTTATTGAAACCTTTTGTACATTGTTAAGTGTCATTTCAAGAACATTCCGTGAAATTTGTACGCGAAAATATCCACAAACAAGCCGGTGCCGCGTTTTTCTCGAAACGACTTTTTCAAAGTCCGTGTTCACTGCCATTTGAAACTTGCATGACCGATTTATTTCAAACTTGGTACACACTTTCTACATATAAAATACCTCCCCCCCAACGGTTAGTTTGAGATTGTTTTTACATTGAGGGTGTTTTCCACCCCCAAAATGGCGGAATTTTCCGTGAAAAATAGCACTTTTCACTTTACATGGCCAGCAAAAATTTAGAAATGAAAAAAAAATGATCAAAGACCGTTGGGGGAGGATTTTATGTTACTTTGACTAAATTTCAATGATACTTGATTTTGGTTGCGTCACATCTGACCCGACGACAAAATATCCGAGGACAAAATATCCGAAAGACAAAATATCTGAAAGACAAAATATCCGAAAGACAAAATATCCGAAAGACGAAATCCTAAATCTCGTCCACCACATCAACGGGGTCGCGCGCAAAACACCTTTGTGGGGTGCGTGAGATAGTGACACTTGACATGGAATAAATTTCAACGGCACGACTGTACGCTTTAAACTGTATATAATATCGGCAGATATTTTCTCTTACGGATATTTTGTCATGAGTTTAAAACACGTCTGTGGGGTGTGTGAGATAGCGGGGTGGGGGCATAATACGAATTTCTTCATTGACCCCAAACAAACAAACCCAAACAAACAAAACCAAAACAAACAAACAAACAAACCCAAACATATCCGTCACATATTAATAATTTTCCTCCTTTTTATGATGGAACAAATTTCAACGGCATGACTGTACACTTGACATGGAATAAATTTCAACGGCACGAGTGTACTCTTTAAACTGTATATAATATCGGCAGATATTTTGTCTTGCGGATATTTTGTCATGAGGATAAAACACGTTTGTGGGGTGTGTGAGATAGTGGGATGGGGGCATAATACGAATTTCTTCATTGAACCCAAACAAACAAATCCAAACAAGCAAACAAACCCAAACATATCCGTCACATATTAATAATTTTCGTCCTTTTTGTGATGAAATAAATTTCAACGGCATGACTGTACACTTGACATGGAATAAATTTCAACGGTACGACTGTACGCTGTAAACTGTATATAATATCGACAGATATTTTGTCATGAGGATAAAACACTTTTGTGGGGTGTGTGAGATAGTGGGGTGGGGGCATAATACGAATTTCTTCATTGAACCCAAACAAGCAAAACCAAACCAAACAAACCCAAACATATCCGTCACATATTAATAATTTTCTTCCTTTTTATGATGGAATAAATTTCAACGGCATGACTGTACACTTGACATGGAATAAATTTCAACGACATGACTGTACACTTTAAACTGTATATAATATCGGCAGATATTTTGTCTTGCGGATATTTTGTCATGAGGATATTTTGTCCTGCGGATATTGTGTCGTCGGGTCAAAACACGTGTTACCTTGATTTCAGATAATTTCTAGCTGAGTTACAGTGAACACCGCAAATCGTGTTTTTCCAAAGGCGTTCTTGGCAAAAGCTTTGTCACTGGCTTGTTTGTGGATATTTTCGCATACAAATCTCACGGAATGTTCTTGAACTGACACTCAACAATGTACAAAAGGTTTCAATAAATTTACTCTATCCATATAGATGAAACAAAAATCGCAAAAAAAGCGTTTTTTTCACGCTGAAACCCCTACCCATCCCTCAATACAGTCGAACAAGTTTGTCGTTGGCATTACCCTGTGTCCCGTTGCGTCTCGAGCTGGCCTGCATAGTGTAAAAGTCCACGTGGCTCCAGAGTATGTAAAGACTGTGCTCGACGACGAGGGACAGATACTTGACGGTCCGTCGTTTGATCTTAGCCTCGTTTTTCAGTCGTTGCTCCACGACCATTCTTCTCTTGGCCACATCAAGTTCGATCTCCTCCTCGCTCAGATACTTATTAAGATCGGCAGTGCTCATGTCACCTACCATAGCGATCCTCTTCACGAGGCTGTCCAAGTGTGGCATTTCCGAGTGAAGGACACCCGTCGACGCGACGAGCTGATCCAGCACAGCGCCCAGAGGTACTCCAGTCGCGTTGTTCCTGCCCCCCTCCTTGCCCGACTTCAACCCCAATTCAGCTTCGAACAGCAAGTTGCGAATTTTCTGATCCATTCGCGAGTGTTGCATCTGATTGCGCGTGTATAGTAAAACATTGGCGGCTATTTGTGCGACCGAGGAGTGTCTCTCTTCCGCGTGATCGGTGCCCGCGTCGCTGTGACAAAAGTTCATCGTCTGAGGATTGAACTTTGGCAGTAGATTGACAACGAGGCGTTGAAGCCTGTAGAGATGTGCGCGTAGTTCTCTCATGCCGGTATTATCGATAAGATTGCTCTCGTCATTGTCGTTCCTCGTTAGCTCGTCCTCCACGAGTTTGTACATATCGACGTTTGCCGATCGCGCGATAACGCCGCTCAGACAAGCGACTTCCTTGAGAAAGTGACGATTCTCGCGTGGCGAAGCGTTACGAAGTATCGTCTCGACGGTGTCGCGATGTGACTGCAGCAGGCCGCAGACCTGAACGGCGCACGATTGGTTCTCGGTGCCGAGGGTCGTCAGCAGCGCGTCGCATAGATAAAGGGCCGGTAGGAAGATCTGCTGGTATCGTTGACCGACCGATGGTACGAAAGTCGATTCGGGATCTTCGAAGGCCACGTGCACGTCCGGATGTTGATCGAATGCGCACATGCTCGAGAGACACGACAGTACCTTGTTCTCCAGTAGGCTCTCGGCCCCGAGCCTCGTCGAGGCCATTCTGCAAAACATCGCCATTTTCGCCTCGTAAAGATACAACGGTCTCAGACTCTGGGGATCCGGCTGAAGTATACCGCGCAGCAAATTATCCGACTCGAGCAGAGCGTCTATCATGTGCTTCAGATAACCGTGACTAGCCATATAAACGATCCACGTATTGTCGCAATCGAGCTCGAGTATCTTGTCGAGGCACGAAAGCGCGAGCATCTTGCAAACGTCATGGCCGCCCGAACAATTGTGACATAGTATATCCATGAGTTTGTTGCCAAAAGCATTGATAACCTGTATAGTCGCGTAACGATGCGAACGCTCGTGGATACCGGAAGTACCCACGGTACCCCGATACATCGAGCTGTCCAATTGGCTCACGTACGTAATCTCATCGACGTTCTCGTTGTCCCGCTTCTCGGCTTTCTCACGGCCCACGACGCACAGGAAATTCAAGAGTGCGCCGTAAAGATGCGTGCGCACCTTCTGCGAGGAAGCGCCGGAGTTCAATATCCACTGGAGCACGTGTGACAGTATGATCTTCATCATGGTCGTATTGGAGGGCGAGGAGGGCAGAATCTCGTTGTCCGACTGGAGGGCGAAGCTGTTCTTCAAGTTGACCAATAACACGAGAACCGTGCCGGAAACGAGAGTCTTTATTTCGTTCAAAGCCTCGCACGAGGTCATCTTCTGCAGCAGATCGTGCGATAAATTGAGCAGGAGACTCTGACGTTGGGCTGTCGGCAGTTGTTGACTGTTGGCTATGGAGAAGAGTATCTCGGTCGTCTGGCACCAGCCTTCGACGAACTTGACCGTAGCGTAGGAAAGCGTTTTCGTTTGATTTCTCTTCAAAGCGTAGGACAGTATCGACTGTAATTCCTGTTGCATCAATTTTCTCTGAGTCACGGTGGAGCTGCTTTGGGTCACAGCCAGTTCCTCGGTAATCAGGCGATGCAGCTTGCGTATGTCTATCAGCTGGGGACCACCGGCTAGAAGCACCGGCACGCTGCAACGTCCCAGTACCATTTCGATCTGCGAAGGATCGAACAGCTCCCAGGACTTGGGTGGCTCGAGATCGAGCTGAAAGTCGATGTAGTGCAACAGATCCATGAGTAACTTTTGCGAGGGTAGCGTACCCTCGCGATCCTGCGTCGTGTCGCCAACGAGACGTTGAACGAGGGAATTCTGAAGACTACCACCGGCTACGCGTAGCTCGATGGCGGCGATCTTCAATAGCCAGGACATGCAAGCGAGCTCGGTAGCGCGCTCGGCGCCCTGAAAGGGAAGCTTGGACAGATGCCTCTGCACGAAGTCCTGATTCGTCGCGGTGCGGAGAAATCTCAACACCGGTACCGACGTTTTTGCGTTAGCCGCGAGTGTATGAAGAAACCAGTAGCAAGCCTCGGTTATCTTGTCGCGAGTACGTTCGAGCGAGAGTTCGAGAATCCCGAGTATCGAGTGAAGACAGGTGCGTGGAAAGCCGAGTATGCCGGGCTGTTGTATTATCGTTTTTCTTATGTCCTTGGTGATGTCAAAGCCGAGAAGATAATGTGCGAGATTAGGCGCTGGCCTCGTGATACTCTGCATCAACAGCAGCAATATTCGATCCTTGCAATTGCCGATTCGTTCGATCGAGCCGTCCTCGGGCTCGTTTCCCTCGTTCGCGGTCTCGTTATCGAGGCACTCGACGAATCCGTGCCTCATGGCGATCGCGAGTGCCGGGCTCGCGGTGAACGTCGAGAGAAGCTCGGTATCGGCCCCGGGCTCGCAAGCGACACCCTGAATGACTCCGATAGCCGCGTACGCGTGTTCCCTCAGCCACGAATTGTACGAGACGTAGGTCGCGATGTTGATCGTGTGATCGGGTTTTCCCGTGCGTGGATTAACGCCAAGCAGAAGCCTCGAAAGTCCCGTGAGTATCTTGTTCGTCGATGTCGCCACGGCCAATTGGGTCATGTAGTGATGTTGCGTCTTGAGGCCGCGCTCGAGTATCCTCAGGCAGCTAAGGGTGGCCTTCTCCAGCTCGCACTTGCCCGGAAACGAGTCGTAAGTGTCGAGAAGATTGCGCCCCTCGTCGAGCACGTACAGCAACGTGTGAAGAAGCTCCGAATTCGAATGAAGCTGCGTCATCAGATGATAACCAGGCTCGGGATTGACCAGGGTCGTTTCACCGGCTTGAAGCTCGACTTTGCAGCCGACAAAGTCCTCGAGGCTCGGCTCGTACGCGGCCACGAGCTTCTCGAAGATCCTCAGACAGGAGTCCGCCACTTGCCACTTCTCGCCCGGATTCTTGTACGATCTCGTGTTGAAGCGGAGAAAAACGGTATCGATGACGAAGTGCAGATAGGGATCGAAGCCGGGATTTCTCTGTCCGACGCCGAGTAAACGGGGTATCGGGAAATCGGTGAGGGAATCGAGAAGCTCGAGGAAGGCTCTTGTCAATGGATACTCCTCGTTTCGCGACTCGATCTCCTCGAGCTCGGTTTGCACGCCGCGCGGCTGATAACTGCTGGTACTTGGTATCGTGCAGAGTATCTGTGCTGCCTCGAGACTTTGCCACACGGTGGACGAGCTCTCGGGTGATTTAGCGAGCGCTGCGAGAGTCCGCACGAGGACGCCCTTGAGGGGAATGGGCATCGCGCAACCGACCAATCCTATGAGAGACGGCAAGACTTTCCAGCCTGGATGATCGCAAATGGCGACTCGCGACATCTCGTCGTATCGAGCGACTATTCGCACCACGTTCAATACCGCCTCGAGGCCCTTCACCTCGTGGGGCGTTATGCCCTTGGGATGACTGCGCTGACGGTATATCGTGTCCTGACTGGGTGGAAGTTCCTGTCGCAAATTGTAATAGTAACGCGTGAGCGAGGTGAAGAAGTGATCCCAGGATATCGTTGTCGAGCCGGTCGTGCCGTTTGGCTTGAGAAAGTTGAAGGCTTGACGCGCGGCCTGTGGCGAGGATGCCAACGATCCTATCATACGCAGGTAAGGCACGAAAAGCCCCGCGGGCAATATCTCACCGGCGAGGCGGACAAACTTGAACAGCGCCACCTGCCGGGAGGGTAAACGACTCGGATGCAAACTGGCGCTTATGTGCGTCCCGTCGGACTGTTGACACCAATAGTCCATGGTTAGATCGAGACCGAGAGGATCGGAGCGATAGAGTTCGGCTATCGTCAGCAACAGGTACTCGAAATGATTGTCCAGATTGATCGGCGGCTCGACGCCTTCTTGCTGATAGGCTTGGACGAATCTCATTGACTCGTCGGTCCGACTTCGCAATTCCTTCACCTTCAATGGCATCAACATTATGAAGTCCGATATGAGACTGTGGAAGTAACGAACGTAAAATTCCTCGTTTCGCAGATGCTCGCATTGAAATAGCACGCTTGCTGTGTAATGAAAAACACGATTCGAGAGCGCGGCCTCGACGAGGATGTCGTCCTCTTGCGTTATGTCACGGCTCTGGCCGAGATTCGTCGCTGATTTGATGGTAGTGACGGCGATCGCCAGGGCGAATTGCACGACGCCGCGTAGGCCGCTACTCTCCCAAACGAACTTCTCACTGGTTAGCTTGCGAACGGTTTCCTCGAGGAAGCCGGGTTCGGCGACGAGCGGCATGGAGCGCACGATATCCTCACCGTCCTCGCGACTGTGCAGCGCGCTCAGATTCAACGAACTCAGGAGGGCCATTATCAGCGCCAAGGTCACGCGGTCGGGACCACCCTCGCCGGCCTCGGATTCCGGACGACGGGATTGCAAGCATGATAAGAGACGCAGGGTTATCGACGTTGGCAGGGACGTTTGAGCCGACCAGAGATACAGTATGTCCGCGAGATCTTGCCTCGTGTCGTTGTACAATCTCATGACCGCGCGGTGGTGCTTCGCACCGCCCAAGGCGCGATTCTGCTGGAGAAGATCCTGCTCCTTGGTCGGATCCATTTCCTCCAGGAGGGAAAGTACACGGTCGAGCAAACCGTCCTCTTGCATCTTGTTCGTGTATTCGGTTATCTTCTTGGTCAGAATCAACGGAGTATCCAACACCCAGCTGTGTCCTATCCTTGCCTGGTTCGATGAAATTAATTTATATGGTAATAGAATGTTTAAAAAAAGAAGCTTTTATTTCGTGGAGTAGATGGTACAGTCGTGCTGTCGCTGAAAAAAAACCCGGTATTGGAAAAACTTAGAAGGCTAGTTTTTTGACAGGTGATGTTGTTGGTGTCGCGGGTGCTCAATCCAAGTTTGCCTAAAAATCGGGGTGTAGGGTTTACTGGGTGCGCAACTAAGTTCCCGGGTTTCACACATGGATGGCGCTAGCGATACATGTAGTCGGCATACAGGTCTGAAATTGGGTGTCGTTATAGCTTGGACATCTGTTAAGAATACCCAGTCGTAATATAAATAAATATCGCAACACAACGACCTTTTTTCTAACCTCGAAAATATCAAAGTTTGTGCCAAATAAACAGCATTTGCGGGAAGCATTGCTTTTCTGCTTCAACCTAAAAGAAAAACAGCAGCTGAAGCACGTCGGTTACTTGAGGAGGCCTATGGCGAACATATATCATCAAAAACAACGCGTGAAGATTGGTTCAAGCGGTTCAGAAGTGGCGATTTTGAGACTGGGGACGAAGAGCGCCCGGGAAGACCGCAAACATTTGCGGACGCCGATCTGCAAGCGTTATTGGATGAAGATGACACTCAAACAGAAGATCAACTTGCCGAGGCATTAAATGTGACTCGGCAATGTATTTCGAAACGTTTGCACGCCATGGGAAAAATTCATAAGGAAGGAAAGTGGGTGCCGCATGAGTTGACTGAGAGACAAATGGAAAATCGAAGAGCCACTTCCGAAATGTTGCTTTTGCGGCAGAACAGAAAGAGTTTCCTGCATCGAATTGTTACTGGCGATGAAAAATGGATATATTTCGAGAATCCCAATCGCAAAAAAACGCGCCTTTCACTTGGCGAACCGTCAACATCGACGGCACGGTCAAATCGCTTCGGAAAAAAGACAATGCTCTGCGTTTGGTGGGACCAGAAAGGAATCGTGTACCATGAGCTGCTGAAACCGGGCGAAACTGTCAATGGGCATCGCTACTGACAACAACTAATCAATTTGAACCACGAATCGCTAGAAAAACGGCCAGAATGGGACACGAGACACGAACGTGTGATATTGCAGCACAACAACTTTCCGTGCCATCACAGTTCCATCGTCCAGGGCACAAAAAAAACACCAAAATGGGATCTGCTACCGCACCCGCCGTCTTCGCCACACCTGGCCCCTTCAGACTATCACTTGTTCCGGTCGATGGCGCATGGCTTGGATGGGCTACACTTGGCCAATTACGATGCAGTACAAAATTAGTTGGACGAATGGTTCAGTCCAATGATGCGTCTTTTTATCATCGCGGTATTTTTGTATTGCCAGAGAGATGGCAAAAATGTGTAAATAGCGAGGGACAATACTTCAAATGAACCATTTTTTATATTTGTCTTAAAATATTCGAGTTTTTATTGTTAAAAAAAAAATCCGGAAACTTAGTTGCGCACCTAGAATTTTAGACGTTCGGGGTGCATTAATGCCAAACTACAACCCCTACGAGGTCGGCGCCGTGAGACAAAATGTGCAGAAAAATCCGGACTTTAGTTATGTGCACAGCGCCGAAGTCGTGGAAGTTCATTTTTGGGTTGAAAAAGTGGGGTGAAATTTTGAAAAATCAGTTTTAATTCAATAACTGTTTAGAATAAATTCGTACAATTTTGGTGAAAATGGGAACGTTGTAGCCCTTGAGAAGACGCGTCGAGCGAGTATTTGATCATCACTCTCCAATAATATCTTTACCCCCAAAAAATGGTTAAAATACTGCAAAAAAAATTGTTTATTGAATAACTCAGAAACAATCGATTTTTCGGGTATGGTTTAAATGTACGAAATGCAGAGAATAATTTTCTCTATATTTTCTTTTCTATGGAACACCCTTGAATTTTGATTTTCCAACCCCTCTCGGGGGTTGAACAAAAACTGTATGAATTTTTCCTGAAGAGTTATCGAATGAAAATTGAGTTTTCAAAATTTCGCCCCACTTTTTCACCCTCAAAATGAACTTCGACGACTTCGGCGCTGTGGACAAAAATAAAACCCGGATTTTTCTGAACATTTTGCCTCCCGGCGCCGTGCTCGTGGGGGTTGTAGTTTGGCATTAATCCACCCCCATCCGCTTTCATCCCCTGAACAAAACCCTACATCCCGATTTTTGGGCAAACTTGGATTTAGCACCCACAGCACCTACGAAATCACCTGTCAAAAAATTAGCTTCCTAATTTTTGCCGATTCCAATATACAGCACGTCTGTACTATAGAAAGGAGAAAATAATTTTTTTACCAAGTAACATTTATGTGGAGAAAATAATTTTTTTATCAAGTAACATTTATGTGACTATCAACAAAAGCTTGGGGCGTTCAACTTTTTAAATGTTTAATTTGATCAATTCGGATTCATTAACCGAATGGCATTTAGCACAATAGTATTTATAGAAATTATTATCACACGTTTATACTCGGTTTCAGGATTTTTATTTAAGGAAACTAAGGTTGTTTTATAGTAAATTGAATACAGTTGATACGTTAACGAACTTTGCTCGTCCCAAGCTTTTATTTATAGTTACATACACTGCCGACCAAAAGTTTGGGTACACTAGTCGAGATTTCTCACCGCACTAAAAGTTAGACAGCGGACACGAAAATGAAGATAATTAGATTTCCCAAGCGGCGTTTTAAAGAGGACAGATTTACCTTTATTTTTTTTTTTCAGAAAATTCTCTAGGACTTTTTTTCACCCTGCTACGCACTTTTAAACTTGGCAATTTTTTGGCCGTCGAAAATTAACTGCAAAGTCCGTATTGTATCCTCGGTTTTTCCATGATAAACTCAAAACGGATATCAAAACCGACATTTTTTTTTAGAAAGTCGCGGACGATTTTTTTCGCCCCTGTATTGCACTTTTAGCTAAAAGAAGACATGTTTTAGAAAAAAAAGGCGGCATCGCAGAACTATAGGGTTTAGGAGGAAATTTTAAGACGGTAAAAAGTTGCGTGGGTTCGGATTGCTGTGGCTTGAATTTTATCAGAATTTTTTTTTACATTTTTTTCGCCATTTTTGGTTGGAACTTCGATGAGTGGAGGCTCCACTTGGGAATTATTGGGCCCAGGACAATATATTAAGAAAGGACATTTGTTTACATTTGTATTTTTAATTGCTACAATTTTTTCGTTTTTTTTCTTCTAATTTTTCGGTGGAACTCGGAGATTCTTTTTTTGATGAAAAACTCGTATAGTGGAGGTAAGAGACTTGATTGACTATTTTTTTGCGACAAAAAGCAAGTCCAACGGTTTAAAGTTGTGTGGTGCTGGATTTGCGATCAAGGGTCGAAAAAGCACCTCGTTATTTGAGGAAGAAATCACGGTAAAAAAAGTTTTGAAAAAGGAATCTGGAAAAATGTCAGCAAATCTAAAATGAAAAATGGCAACTTTTGTGGTTCTTAATATCTTGTCGTAAATCCGATAGTTTTCAAGGCAAAACAACGAACTGACGTCAATTCTATGAGTTCCACCGAA
Organism: Ophion obscuratus; assembly: GCA_964007375.1. Classification (NCBI taxonomy): domain Eukaryota; kingdom Metazoa; phylum Arthropoda; class Insecta; order Hymenoptera; family Ichneumonidae; genus Ophion; species Ophion obscuratus. Next base: position 23,673,476 of record OZ023324.1, read on the forward strand.
ATTTTTTTTAAATTAAAAAGTTAATGAGACAATAAAATGTAAACAAGTTTCCTTTCTTCATATATGGTCCTAGACCCGATAATTGCCAAGTGGAGACTCTCCACGCATCGAAGTTCCAACCAAAAATGGCAATAAAAAAAATGTTCAAAAAAAAATTCTGAAAAATTCAAGCCACTCCAGTGTGAACCCATGTAACTTTTTACCCTCTTCACATTTCCTCTGAAACCCTACAGTTCTTCGATGACACTTTTTTCCCCTAAAAACATTTCTTTTTTTAGATAAAAATGCAATACTGAATCGAAAAAAATCGTACGAGACTTTCTAAAAAACAAAAATGTCGATTTTGATATCCTTTTTGAGTTTAGCATGAAAAAAACTGAGGAACATGTTTTTCACAAACTTTGCACTTAATTTTCGACGGCCAAAACATAGACGAAATTGGGAAATTCAATTATCCTTTTTTTCGAGTCCGCTATGTAGATTTTAATGAGGCAAGAAATTTTGTCTAGTGTACCCAAACTTTTAGCCGGCAGTGTGACTTGGTAAAAACATTATTTTCTACTTTTTAGTATATTGAATAATAGCTTGTTTTTTTTAAATATTGTTTTTTACATAAACATTATTTTCTACTTTTTAGTCTTTAATTGATTTTACTAGTTAGTTGTTACTAGTAGTTTACTAGTTTACGAGTGTGTACGTTAGGAACATGGAATGCTTGTAAAAAGTAACAAAGACTGTAATTAGGTTGCACTTACGACTAATTGCTGCATATAAACTTTTCAAATACAAACACAGTCGGCTACAAATTTGCATGTGTTAGTGAGATTTTATATGGATGATTAGATAGATTGAAAATGTTACGTATTAGGTGTTGGAATTAATTCGTAGCGTTTTACAAGAGATGGCGTAGGTAGTACAGTATTTCGTTGTTACCGACAGTAATGTATTCATCGTGAAACAGCTATCATTGAATGTCATTTGCTGTACATAACCTCTTTTTGAATCGTAAATAACAACACTTTATAATTCATCGAATATGTCAACATTTGTGCCGAATAAAGTGTTTTTCCGGGGAGTTTTTCTTCATTACTTTAACATGAACAAAAGTGCTGCCGAAGCTCATCGTATTTTAGTGGAAGTGTATGGTGAACATGCTCTAGCTGAGCAAACGTGTCGAAAGTGGTTTGCACGTTTTAAAGCTGGTGATTTCGACTTGGATGACAAGGAGCGACACGGCCAGCCGAAAAAATTTGAAGATAATGAGTTGGAGGCATTGCTCAATGAAGACTCATCTCAAACCCTTCAAGAATTGTCTACATCATTGGGAGTTGACTTATCAACGGTAGGAAAAAGGTCTTAAAACTTTGGACATAATCCAGAAGCGAGGACATTGGGTCCCATATGAATTGAAAGCGAGGGACGTTGAGAGGCGTCTTTTGACACGTGAACTGCTGCTTCAACGGGAGAAAAGAAAAGGTTTTTTGCATCGAATTGCCACTGGTGATGAAAAATGGATCCATTACGACAATCCGAAGCGCAGAAAGTCATGGGTTAAGCCCGGCCAACCATCAACATCAGTGGCAAAGCCAAATATCCATGGGTCTAAGCTCCTGCTCTGTATTTGGCGGGATCAGAGGGGTGTGATTTATTATGAACTGCTGAAACCGAATGAAACCATAACTGGGACTCCCTACCGACTGCAATCGATGCGCTTGAGCCGTGCATTGAAAGAAAAACGGCCGGAATACTGCAAAAGACACGACAAAGTCATTTTGCTGCACGACAATGCTCGGCCGCACGTCGCAAAACCGGTACAAGCATATCTGGTAACACTTAAATGGGAAGTCCTACCCCACCCGCCCTATTCTCCAGATAGCGCTCCTCCTGATTACCATTTGTTTCGTTCAATGGCTCAAAGCCCACTGAGCAGGAGTTCACTTCTTATGAAGATTGTCAAAAATGGGTCGATTCGTGGATTGCATCTAAAGACGAGGCGTTCCTCCGACACGGTATTCGTGCCCTGCCCGAAAGATGGTCAAAAGTAGTAGAAAGCGATGGGCAATACTTTCATTAATGTACTTTTTTATTTTCATTTAAAATATTTTCTTTCCATTAAAAAAACGTTACAAATTAATTCCCAGTCCTGATATTTTTTTATCTTTTAAGTTATTGGGAGTACAACTTTGCAGTGACCGTTTTTTTCAAAAGTTTAAGGCTTTATTATAAAAAAGTGGCTACATATTTTTTAATCAAAGTACTGCCCGTCGCTAGCTACAACCTCGGCCCATCTTTCAGGTAGCATTCGAATCCCGCGTCGATAAAAGTCTTGGTCCTTGAAGGCAATCCAGGAATCGACCCAATTTTTGACTTCTTCGTAAGTACCGAAGTGCTGGTCAGCCAAATCGTGTGCCATTGACCGGAACAAGTGATAGTCGGAAGGGGCAATGTCTGGAGAGTACGGCGGGTGGGATAAAACCTCCCATTTCAGCGTTTCCAAGTACTTTTTCACGACATTTGCAACATGGGGTCGGGCATTGTCATGCTGCAGTATCACCTTGTCATGTCTTTCGTTGAATTGTGGCCGTTTCTCTTTGAGTGCCTTACTCAAGCGCATCAACTGACGTCGGTAGAGTTCCCCTGTGATGGTTTCGGATGGTTTGAGCAGCTCATAGTACACAACGCCCAGCTGGTTCCACCAGATACACAGCATCGCTTTGGATCCGTGAATATTCGGTTTGGGCGTCGATGACGGCATATGACCAGGCAGTCCCCATGATTTTCGGCGTTTAGGATTATCGTAGTAAACCCACTTTTCATCTCCAGTCACAATCCGGTGCAAAAATCCCTTCCTTTGTTGTCTTTGGAGCAGTTCCCGCAAATGCTGAGAATTCGGCTCGTAGGTTGCCACGTTTGAGTGCCAATAACTTTATTATGTATACACGTATCCGTTAGCTTTTTTAAATTGTTTACATTGGCAGAGCCTCTAGTTTAAAATGCCACTTTTTTTATTGAGTTAGGGCCACTACTTCGGCTGCAGTGGCTCTCTAAGTAAAACGGTCACTGCAAAGTTGTACTCCTAATAAATCGCGCATTGTCAGCATTTAGATACATATTTGCAAAACTTCAGAGCTCCGAGACGTCGGTAAGTGGGTGAAACATGGATTTTATCATTTTGCATCTCACAGAAAGTGAAGAAAAATAAAAGCTTGTAAAAGCCGCTCAACGAAGGCCGTGAATTTTTCCAGCTCTGTTAGGTATTACATTTGGATGCCAGCCTCGTGCTCACCTGGACCAGACTTCTCAAAGCGGCGGTCAGCGCCTTCCTGCCATCGTAGTACAGCAGGACCGCCGTCAAGCCCCTCGTCAAGCCCGGATGATGCGGCATCTGCATTTGCGCCGTGCACAAGAGGTCCAGCGCCATAAACTCGTTCAAATCGTACATGTCCGATATGATGAGCGTCTCGTCGACCAGTTCCTTCGACAGAACGTGATGGCCGAGGCCTGGCAGGCTTATACCCTCCGAAGCACCTTTCTTTATCTCTTCTCTACTCTCGGAATTCTTGGGCTGCGAGGAAGATGATTAGAGTTAGCCGAAAGCAAGCGAGACGGGATCGCGACAGTCGAGCGTGAGAAAGAGAAACGATAGTTACGGGATTCTTCATAAGGCTGAGGAAGTTTTGTCTGTGATTGCGCAGGGCTTCCGTCAACTCGTGATACTGCGGATCGTTGGTGCTCGGCGCAGAGGTTATGTAACGCTCCACGAGATTTTGGAGCTCCTTGTAAGGCGTCCACATGTCCTCGGTGCTCGTCTTGTCTACGCGACGAACGAAAACGTTTTTTTTTTTTTTCCCCCCGTAGCGAACGTCATCGGGCGGAGCGCGCGCGTGAAAAAGGGCCAAAAGAATTTTGAGGTTAGCTGGTCGGGATTGGAGGTGAACGATTACAGGCTAGAATCGACAAACTTACCGTCCGCCATTGTCGCAGCTGATTCGTACGATCGGTCTTGAAGGATTTTTCGTTCGATTGAGCCGGTTTTAGCCGCGAATTCAATCAAAATCCGAGCTTTTTAAGTGGCACGCGTGACGGAGACATCGGAGAAGCCGGTCGTGTGGCAACTGGCGCGCGTAATGGCGGGAATCTCGCGGACATGTTGAAAAATTTAAACTCGTCCCACCTGGCGACGATGTTCGTAAGCTCCAAGGAGACTAGGGAGAAGGAATCGACACTCCCTACTCAAAACAGTTATTTCAATCGGTCGCAGAGGTGTAGTGCTCAGTTCCGCCGCAGGCGTCGCTAGTGTTCTTGGGAACCGATAATACATAGTAGTACAAAACTGCATAAGGTCCCAGTAGCGCGATTCTGTAACTCGTTATAACTCAGTAGCGACAGTTTTCGTTATCGTAAGCTAGCGACAGCCAATCGCATGCACGATCAAAGAAGAAAGGGAGCCTCTTATTGGCTGTCGCTAGCTAACGATAACGAAAGCTGTCGTTACCGAGTTATAACGAGTTACAGAATATGCCTACAGGTAGCAATTTTCAAAAAGTTGTCCAAAAGTCGACTAAAAGGGTGCCAAATGTCCGCCCGGAAGTTATCTTAAAGTCAACAACCATCCAAAAAGATAACTTTTGGACACATGATAACTTATAGATAACTTTCAAGCGGACATTTGGCACCCTTTTAGTCGACTTTTGGACAACTTTTTGAAAATTGCTACCTGGGGTGAAACTGACCGTGTCATGGCGGCAAAATTGTTTGCGCCTGTCAAACACAAATATATCTGGCGTGTACACCAGCACAGCAGCTATCGAACTATGTGTATTATGATGGAGATGACTCCTCACGGGTCAATGATATAAAGGGAAAAAATAAACACTCTAGGTAGGAATTATAAAACAAATTTCAACTATTGATGGCAGTAAATTGAAAAATATATTCTGCCATGTTATTTTTGTTCGAGGTCTTTTGGGATTGGACGAGTTCTTTGATTGGTTGAAACTGCTCCAATTCGCTCGTACAACCAGATACCTATACGAATGCAAAAGAAACAAAAAATTAAAACTACCGAGGCCCGAACTCAGGACCTTAAATCCAGTAATCAAGCGTTCTACCAACGTCGCCACACGATCATTTGACAATAAATATAATCTTCTCATATTTAAGTGATTGAGGCGCTTGGGGTTCAATTAGGGTTGACGGCTTGTTCGGTTGGTTCATCGCTTAATTTAATTCATATTTAGCTGCATTTTTAAACGTAACTAGCAAATCACGAGTTTTCATGGGTATACATATAATACGCACGTGTTGGAAAGACAACCTCAGCTTGTAGAGCCAACATTCCCGCATTCGCCCGGTTTCTTGCATGTACATGTTATTATTATTATTATTGTACAGAAAAACAGAGTAACGCGCATCCGAATAATAAATACATTACGAGATACATTACGGCTGGTTTATCGCTTTATTCGCGTTTCATTATAATTAGCTATATTTTGAAACAAAACCCTGATGGAAATCCTTTTATTGGAATTCGACAAATAATGTTGAAATCTGTTAAAAAATGTCAGAAACTGTGAAAATGAATAGATTCTAACATAATTTGATGGAATCGTACATATTTTGATAGATTCTGTCGGAAATAATCTATGAAAATCGGACAGAACCTCACATATTATGTTAACTTTACGGAATGTCATAAAATCACAGAATTCGATACTTTCTGTCATCTTTTTGTCAGAAAATGTCATCTTTTAACAAAAAATGATAAAATTAATTTTCCATTTTTTGACATATTGTTGCATCGAAAAAAATGACAGAAAATGACAAAAAATGATAGAAAACGATAATTTTTATCATAATTTGTTGTCACATTTTTGTTGAATTCTGACAGATTTCAGCTGTCATTAAATCACAGAGTTTGATACTTTCTGTCATCTTTATGTCGGAAAATGTCATCTTTTAACAAAAAATGATAAATAAGTTTTCCTTTTAGTTTTAAGGCTTTCACGGCTCTTTATGTAATGAGAAGAGTATGTGGCTTCCGGATGGAGGCCGTGTTGAGGTTCAGCGTTGTGCCGACGTTTCGCAAACGTTACAGTCTGCATCATCAGGGCTGAGAGCTCCGATACTGAAGCTCTCGTGTCTCAGGTATTCCTTATATAGTTGCAGTCATCGTTCCGGATAGCTGCACCAGCCAATCAGATGTTTTAATTGATCAGCTGGTCAATTAAAAAACCGGGAGGACGGTGTGCCAAATAGGATTGACGTGATATCCTCCATCTCTGTTTAGATTGTCCGGATGTTTTCGGATTTCCAAGCCTTCTCGGTGTTTCCTGGAAAAATAGCTGTTTGATGGGGCCAGACTTTGGGCTTTGTCGAACTGGATGGCATGACCAGTCTCCATCCAATGTTCGGCCAGCACTGATTGTGTAATATGGCCATATTTGATACACCGTTGATGTTCTTTGATCCGTGTACTGATCTTCCTCCCGGTTTCTCCTATGTACACTTTACCGCATGAGCAGGGTATCTTGTATACTCCTGGTGCACTTAATGGTGGTCTTTGGTCTTTTGCACTCGGAATCACTTGTGCTAGTTTCTTCTGAGGTTTGAAGATGACTCGCACGTTATGTTTTCCAAGGACCCTTCCTATGCGATCGGTTATGCCCTGAAGGTATGGAAGGGAAGTTGTTGTGGTTATTTGTCCTTCATTCTCCCCATCAGGTGCTGTAACCGTTTTCGGATCAGCTATTTTCCTTTTTAGATTTTTGATCGTTCTTTCGATGTTGCCTGGCTTGTAGCCATTGTCTCCTAAAGCTTTTCGTAGGTGTTCTAGTTCAACCTCCAAGGAGTCTGGTTCGGAGATCGCTAGAGCTCTGTAGACCAGAGAGCTTATGACCGACTGTTTTTGGGAAGGGTGGTGATGGGACGTAGCATGGAGGTATCTATCCGTATGCGTTGGCTTCCGGTAAACTTTTTTAATTGACCAGCTGATCAATTAAAACATCTGATTGGCTGGTGCAGCTATCCGGAACGATGACTGCAACTATATAAGGAATACCTGAGACACGAGAGCTTCAGTATCGGAGCTCTCAGCCCTGATGATGCAGACTGTAACGTTTGCGAAACGTCGGCACAACGCTGAACCTCAACACGGCCTCCATCCGGAAGCCACATACTCTTCTCATTACATAAAGAGCCGTGAAAGCCTTAAAACTAAAATCAGACGCCTACACGGAGAGGCTATTTTGGGTCCTGTTAACACCTTTTCCAAACTCAGGAAAACTCTGCACATCCAACTGTGCTCGTTAACATTCCTAAAAAGGTGCCGCGACCATCAAGTGGTACCAAAATGTGTTCAATTGAAAAACCCCTTTCCATCAAAACAAGCCAAAACTATCCTCCACCAGGCCTCGTTGAGACTGGTAAAAGAGAGAATATCTGTCACCAAAAAGCTTTTGGACCAAAATTCCCAAAAACTCCTTAAACTTCACCTACGTCTATCTGACTCTTTGGAACCACAGCTGTGGGAAGATCTTGACCGTGTCACTCACGAACAAGCCCTCCACTGTGCAGACCTAAGATCCAAGAATCAAATAGAAAAATTCAGGAAACTATGTCCACAATCAAAGCAGCCCATCCTAACCCACACAGTTAAAAACCTAAGTAACCACACACTCTCCGCAGCTGAAACATCAGTCCTCGCAAAAGGGCACAATTTCGCCATTACACCGACAGAAATTCCAACCAGAGAAATCATCAGCCAGGTGGAAACGGCCATCTATCGTCTCCCACTGAATACTGGTAACGACATCAGGAAACGGATAAGCAATATTCTACACAAGGCGAAACCTCCGCAGCAGAATATCACGAAGGAAGAACACCTTGCTCTTCACAATTTGAAGAAAAACAAGGACATCTTAATACTACCAGCTGACAAAGGGAATGCAACTGTCATCATGGATAAAACGGACTACTGCAGTAAAATTTTGAACCTGCTCGAGGACACCAACACGTACAAGAAGTTATCACGTGACCCCACATCGAGTGTAGAAAAGAAAACAACAACACTTCTAAAGAAGGCTGGTCTATCAGAAAACCTAACCAAAGCCCTTACACCCAAGGAATCCCTACCACCCAGGCTTTACGGTCTGCCAAAAATACACAAAAACAACATCCCACTAAGGCCCATTCTTAGCAACATAGGCAGTCCTACATATCATTTGGCACGTTTTCTCTGCAAACCTTTGCAGGAACTCGTAGGTCTCAACAACTCCCATATCCAAAACTCCCGTGATTTTGTGAACAAGATCCAGACTATCAAGGTACAACCAGAAGACATTTTAGTGAGTTTCGATGTTGTATCCCTGTTTACAAACGTCCCAACCAATGAGACCCTAAGCATAGTTAAAAATTCCAAAAAAGTTGCCCCTAATCTACTGCCCCTCATAGAACATTGCCTAAACTCTACATATTTCCAATTTCAATCCCAGTTTTATGAACAAACTTCAGGCGCAGCCATGGGTTCCCCTATTTCTCCTATCATCGCCAACATCTTTATGGAGAACTTCGAGAACAGAATTCTGCAAGAAGCTTCCCTCAAGCCCTCCACCTGGTTCCGATATGTCGATGACACTTTCGTCATTTGGAGTCACGGCAAAGAAAACCTCAATCATTTCTTAACCTTCCTCAACTCCCAGCACCCCAATATTCAATTCACCATGGAGATAGAACAGGAAAATCAAATCCCTTTTCTGGATGTACTGGTTCAACGGAAAAGCGATGGCACTTTGGGCCATAAAGTTTACCGGAAGCCAACGCATACGGATAGATACCTCCATGCTACGTCCCATCACCACCCTTCCCAAAAACAGTCGGTCATGAGCTCTCTGGTCTACAGAGCTCTAGCGATCTCCGAACCAGACTCCTTGGAGGTTGAACTAGAACACCTACGAAAAGCTTTAGGAGACAATGGCTACAAGCCAGGCAACATCGAAAGAACGATCAAAAATCTAAAAAGGAAAATAGCTGATCCGAAAACGGTTACAGCACCTGATGGGGAGAATGAAGGACAAATAACCACAACAACTTCCCTTCCATACCTTCAGGGCATAACCGATCGCATAGGAAGGGTCCTTGGAAAACATAACGTGCGAGTCATCTTCAAACCTCAGAAGAAACTAGCACAAGTGATTCCGAGTGCAAAAGACCAAAGACCACCATTAAGTGCACCAGGAGTATACAAGATACCCTGCTCATGCGGTAAAGTGTACATAGGAGAAACCGGGAGGAAGATCAGTACACGGATCAAAGAACATCAACGGTGTATCAAATATGGCCATATTACACAATCAGTGCTGGCCGAACATTGGATGGAGACTGGTCATGCCATCCAGTTCGACAAAGCCCAAAGTCTGGCCCCATCAAACAGCTATTTTTCCAGGAAACACCGAGAAGGCTTGGAAATCCGAAAACATCCGGACAATCTAAACAGAGATGGAGGATATCACGTCAATCCTATTTGGCACACCGTCCTCCCGGTTTTTTAATTGACCAGCTGATCAATTAAAACATCTGATTGGCTGGTGCAGCTATCCGGAACGATGACTGCAACTATATAAGGAATACCTGAGACACGAGAGCTTCAGTATCGGAGCTCTCAGCCCTGATGATGCAGACTGTAACGTTTGCGAAACGTCGGCACAACGCTGAACCTCAACACGGCCTCCATCCGGAAGCCACATACTCTTCTCAAATAAGTTTTCCATTGTTTGACATATTGTTGCATCGAAAAAAATGACAGAAAATGTCAAAAAATGATAGAAAACGATAATTTTTATCATAATTTGTTGTCACATTTTTGTTGAATTCTGACAGATTTCAGCTGTCATTAAATTACAGAATTTGATACTTTCTGTCATCTTTATGTCGGAAAATGTCATCTTTTAACAAAAAATGATAAATCAGTTTTCCATTTTTTGACATATTGTTGCATCGAAAAAAATGACAGAAAATGTCAAAAAATTATAGAAAACGATAATTTTTATCATAATTTGTTGTCACATTTTTATTGAATTTTGACAGATTTCAGGTGACAGAATTCTGACAATTTATTATCAGAATCGATAATTAAATGTCAAAATTCATCAGAATATATCATATATTTATAATGCAAAATGTCAAAAGTTAACAAGTTCGGGTTTCGGGTCATTTATATGACAAAAAATAAAAAAGAATGATATAATTTGACAGATTCGGTCATAATATTTCATGAATGTTAAAGAATTCCATTTCATTCCATTAAATAATGACATTTAATGACGAAAATCTCACAAAAAATAAGAAAGAATGATATAATTTGACATATTCGGTCATAATATTTTATAAATGTTGAAGAATTCCATTATATTCCATAAAAAAATGACATTTAATGACGAAAATCTCACAAAAAATAAGAAAGAATGATATAATTCGACAGATTCGGTCATAATATTTCATGAATGTTGAAGAATTCCATTTTATTCCATCAAAAAATGACATTAAATGACGAAAATCTCACATAAAATGGAAAACTCTTACGACATTATATGACATATTATGTAAGATTCTGACAGAAATTACTGAATTATATCATTACTTTTCTGATAAAATATGACAGATTCTGTAAAGCATGTTCCAATTTCCGGTCAGAAATCATGAACTTCTCACAGAAAATGTCAAATCTCGAAATAATATGACAGATTCTGTCGTATAAATGACATATTCTGACATTATTTCTCATTGAAAGTTGACGGAATATTATCAAATCTGACATTTTTTGTTAAAATCTGACGAATTCCAATAAGCGGATTTCCATCAGGGAACAGGCAAATCATAAGATTCCATAATAAAATAACTCGTGTTGTACTTATATAATTATTATATCTGATATGCTTATTATATAATAAGCCCATGTGAATAAAACAACACGAGTTGTTTAATTAATATGTGCTTTATTAATATTATTTATATTTCATTTATTATATATATGTACACAATATTATTATATATTATAATGGAAAGAATCCCCACTTGGGTGTATTATCGGACGGGGTGCGAGAGAGAACCCACTATGACTGTTCCAAGTGAGTACGAGAGAGAAACACGTTCACCCCAGTTTTGTGATTGGTCGTTGAGGCGGAGCTCGGACCTTATGTATTACCTATTGTATTGCTATATATTATCGTTTCCCCAAGAACACTAGCTACGTCTGCGGCGGAACTGAGCACTACGCCATTGCGCCGCTTGAAATACCTTCGTACATACAGGCTAGGATAGGGAGTTTGGACTCCTTACTC